>SJYV01039739.1:0-10850 GCA_006410875.1 Neotragus pygmaeus | reverse complement strand
CAGCTTGTGCTTCATCCAGCCCGGCATTTCACATGATGTACTCTGCATATAAGTTAAATAAGCAGGGTGCCAATATACAGCCTTGACATACTCCTTTCCCGATTTGGAACCAGTACAGCACAATCCAAAAAGAAAAACTTGGTACACTGGACATCATCAAAATTTAAAACATGCTTCAAAAGACACCATTACAAAGATGAAAAGACAATCCAAAAACCAGTAAAAAAAAATTTGCAAATCAATACCTGATAAGGGATTTGTACCCAGAATATACTTTAAAATATTTTATAATTTAATAAGAAAGCAAATAACACATTTTAATAGTGGGTAAAAGACGTGAATAGACATTTCACCATATTAGTCATACAAATGATCATTTAGTACATGAAAAGATGCTCAACATTATTACTTATTTGGGAAATTAAAAATAAAACCACAATGAATTAATACTTCATACTCACTTTAATCAAAAAGACAGTAACAAATATTAGTGAGGATGTGGAGAAACTAGGACCTTTATATACTGGTGGGAGAAATATAAAATGCTACAGCATCATTAGAAAAGTTTGGCAGTTTCTTAAAAAGTTAAATATAAANCCATTACGCAGCCATTAAAAGAAGGAAACAATGACACAGGAGCAACAGGGATGGGGGGTGTGAGAGACAGAGAGAGAGAGGGAGAGACGGAGGGAATGTTACGCAGCCATTAAAAGAAGGAAATGACGGCACAGCAGCAGCACAGCCGGGCCTGGAGACTGCCGCACTGAGTGAGCTAAACCAAAGATGAATACTGCATCACTTCTATGTGCAATCTAAATGACACAGATCAACTCATCTACAAAACAGAGACTCACAGGCTTGGCTTAGAGACCAGACTTACAGTGACCAAAGGGGACAGGGGTGGGGAGTGATGAATTAGTAGTTTGGGATTAACATATATACAAGACTGTATGTAAACTAGATAAATAACAAGTGGCTACTCTGCAGCATAGGGAATTATACGCAATGTTCCATAATAAACCACAATGGAAAAGAATATGAAGAAAGCAAGCATGTAACTGTGTCACACTGCAACACACCAGAAACTTGCCACTTCCATCGCTAAGTCACGTCCAACTCTCTGCAACCCCATGGACTGGCTGTAGCAAGCCAAGCTTCCCTGTCCTTCACTGTCTCTCAGCGTTTGCTCAAACTCACGTCCACTGAGTCGGTGATGCCATCCAACCATCTCGTCCTCTGTCGCCCCCTTCTCCTCCTGCCCTCCATCTTTCACAGCATCAGGGTCTTTTCTAAGAGTCAGCTCTTCGCATCAGCTGGCCAAAGTATTGGAGCTTCAGCATGAGTCCTTCCAATGAAGCAGAAACTAATACTTTCTAAACCAATCAACCATACCTCAACTAAAAAAAAAGAATATCATGAAAACTGAGATGCAAAACAAACCTGTATAAAAACGTAACTGGCCAAATCTGAATTATGAAAAGAAAACTGAAATACATTCCTTTAACAATTACTCTAGCAACTAAAAGTTTTACTACCACCTCCAAGAGAAATAAAAGGAACCCATTTTTCAGAGGAGGTTCACTATCAGAAAAGGAAATCAAGCCAACCCAACCCTGCACTGACTAGGGGAAGGGGAGGACACGCGCCCCGTCCTCCCGGTGAGCGTCCCGACTAGGCGGGAGAGGGGTCGGGCCAGGCGCCAGGCGCACAGACACATCCCAGGGCCTGGGGTCCACAGCCAAGCGCAGGCGGCCAATGGTCTAGAGATCAAAGTCCCAGAAGTACCACTCACACCTGGAGACCAGACTGCGACCCCCCACCCCACCCCCAACAAAAGACAAGAAATGGGGCCCTCACGCCCTGCAACGCGCCCCTGGCTCGCTGGGAGGCGCCCCTCAAGAGCAGCCCCCCAGGACCCCTGCCCGGGCTGCGCTCACCACACAAATGGGCACGCCAGCCACGGGGCGAGACAGCCGCCAGCACGCTCGAGTGACAGGAAGGGAAGGAGACGGCGCCCCGCGGCGATGCCAGCGAGGAAGGCGGGAAGGGGCACGCGGGCCACCTGCAAACCGGCCCGAGGGCCAGGAGCCTGGCAGGCAGCCAGGGCGCGCAGGAGGCGGGCGCGCAGGAGACTGGCTGCACAGACGCCCCGGGCTGGGGGCCTCTGGAGGAGGCAGCGCCCCGCGGACGCCAGCCCGCGAGCCTGAGGGACGGCATGGCTGCAACGCCTCGCCTCGGGGCCATCCCGACCCCGGAGGCCAGCAGGCCGCGCCCCAGAGGTCCCGTCAGTGCCAAAGCTGCGGGGCAGGGGTGGAGGGGTGGCTGCAAAGCTTTAGGCCCTCAGGGAATGAACGCTTAAGTGAGACATGACAAATACAAGCCATAAAATAGAGCAGAAACACACAGTGAAAGCAGCAGGCGATCCCTGTGAAGGGGGCCGAGGCGGGGCTGCCCGCTCTCGCCCATCAAACCCACTCGGGCTGGCGGAAGAAGGCAGGAAACGCCAAGGAGGGAAAGTCCACCCACACCGTCACTTCACATGTGACGCCCAGAGAACCTAGGGAGCCTGCAACGCGCAGCACCAACATGAACACCCTGGATCTACTCAGACACCCAAACGTGCCGGCTTGAGAAAACACTATTTCTAATACTAAGTTTTCCATGGACATTTTTATGGAGAAAACCGTGAACTTTCAACAAACACTGGAGAGGTGGTAGTGAGCAAAAGGCGGGCCACGCCCAGGTCAGGTGAAGGCTGGCGTGGAGCCGGGCTCCCAGGAGGAGACGCCCATCTCGGGGATGGGGGCCTACAGAGCAGTCTCCGGGTCAGGGGTGCAGGGAAAGTCAGAGACGGCCCTGCCCGCCAGCAGGAAAGACAGGCGTGTGGGCTGAGGACCACAGGGTCAGACGCCACGTCTTCACAGCAGACAGACACACGCTGTCCAGACATGCCCACTCCAGGGCCGCAGGGCTCAGCCCGGGCACGGCCCGGCTCTGAAGCGAGCTGTTAGCTGCGTTGCCAAGGCCCCGAGGGACGTCACGGGGCTGGGGTGTGCTTCCAAGTGACCCAAAGGACAGAGCGGGCGAGGGGGCTGGCCCAGCGCTCCCGAAGCTGGGGTATGGGGGTGGCGCTTCCGGCCTCACAATCGTCCAGCCTTGACAAGGGCTTCTAAAGATGTAAAGAGCAGGGACGCCGTGCGGGAGACGCGCAGTGAGCACAGCAAATGGCCTGCTACCCACAGGCCAGAGCAGGGCCCCAGGGAACCAGGGAGAGGCCCGGGACCCTGGGGCGCGGGGACCGACCCTGCCAACCAGGGCCAGGCCTGCGCCAGGGCCTGCGGCCACAGGCCACACTCAAGGCCTGCCCATGCCCCAGCAGGAGAGCAGCCGCCCGGGCAGGAAGGACCGGAAAGCAGGCCGGGGAGGGACCCAGCCGCATGCACAGCAAGCGGCTGCTGCGACCCCCACGGCCAGGCCAGGCTGACGGGCCTGAGGGCTCTCAGGAACAAGTGTCAGCCGACGTTTTTTGCTCTTTGATAAATCCCTGTCAGTGTCTCTCTTTCTGTTAAACTTTCTCTATTAAAGTCATGAAAAGCAGGGAGAAAACAGCATTAAAAGCCGTTCCCTGGGACTTCCCGCGGTCCAGTGGCTGAGACTCCACACGCAGGGGCCGAGGTCAAGGACCCCTCAGGCCGCAGCCACGGGACCGCATGCCGCAACTGCAGAGCCCGCACCGCCAGATTCGTTACTTGTTTAAGATCACCATCCCTCCTCACACCGATGGGGAGCAGGGCCCGGGGCGCCCCGCCGGCGTCGCAGGGAGCGGGGCCGCCTTCCCTTCCCAGCCAGCCGTAACTCCGTGACAGGCCTCGCTCTCAGAACAGCTCAGACAGAGGTCAGGGGGCATGGNCTTGTTTAAGATCACCATCCCTCCTCACACCGATGGGGAGCAGGGCCCGGGGCGCCCCGCCGGCGTCGCAGGGAGCGGGGCCGCCTTCCCTTCCCAGCCAGCCGTAACTCCGTGACAGGCCTCGCTCTCAGAACAGCTCAGACAGAGGTCAGGGGGCATGGGGGAAGCCCCAGCGCCAGCCCCAACAGCCCAGAGTCAGCCTCTGGAGCGGCGCAGTTCTGGGCCTTGCTGGTTCCTGGGGCGCCCCCTGCCTGACTGAACAGGTCATGGCCAGGGGCCTGTGCGTGCCTCCCAGCGGGACCCCNCCCAGATGCCCGCCTCAGCACCCAGGCCTAAGGGCAGACCCTCTGAAAACCGCACCTCCCTCCATGGCGCTGAGGAGAGGAGAACCCCATGGACTGGGCACGCCCTTCAGCCCTCACAGGGAGGCACAGGCAGTCTACGGGCGACCCTGATCCGAGGAGGCCAAGTGGGACTCCCAGCTGCGGGCAAGAAGGTGCCAGGGAGGCTGGCCCCGCCTGGGAGGCGCACAGGGGCACGCGGTCCAGACGCGGGACGGCACACGGGTGAGCCATTAGCGAGAGGGGCCTCTGGCTAAGGGGGGTGCCGGGGAGATTTCTCTCCCCACCTACTTCTGCAACCTTTTATAACTCTGCAGTTATTTCAGAACAAAACCTTGAAACTAATAAAAGGAGAAGACGTGACAGATGCCAAGGCCGGTCTCCACGTGCACCAGGCCCGTCCCACGGTCCACTCCTGGCAGCAACCCCAAGCGCGGGAAGGAGGAAAGCGTCCACGTGTGTCTGCGCCCTCTGCAGAAGCAGACACGGGGCCGTGAGCAGGGACTGCCAGACCCCCGTCCTCAGCAGACACCCTAGGGGCCGGGCCAACTCTGCGCCCCCAGGATGCCTGGCCCACCAGGGGCCCACACACCTGAGGGACACGGGAGGCACCCCACTCAGCGCTGGCTTTAGCCCCAGACACACGGGAGCCCGAGAGAGGCGCTCAGAAATGCCCAAGACGCAGCACAGCCACCATGAAGCGTCAGGCTCCCCACACTGGGCTTCACTCTCAGTGCCCACAGGCTTGCCTGTACCCAGGCCCCACCCCACCCCCAAAGGCCCTCGGGGGCAGAGCCTGGAGCTGGCCGCCAGCCCCCACAACCCCACCCCAAATTCAAGTACAAGGAAACCAGGGAAGTCACGGGAGGGTCAGCGCAGACACGTGGCGCGGCCCCCCAGCTGTGCGCTCGCCAGCAGGGCAGGGGCAGCCTCACAGCCGGCTCCCCGCACCACGGCCACGGTCCAGCCCGCACTCCCGACCCGGGCTCTGGCAACAGCCCCTCCCCAAGGACCCGGTGGGGGGCTCCCTGGCGGCACCCACACACACAGGGCACCCAGAGCCGTGCTCCCATCTGCAGGGCCCACGAGGCTCCCCCGTGTCCCCAGGCCACAGCCCATCAGAACTTAAGAAATCGTAGTAAAACTAGCCACCAGGAAAGAAGGCAGACAAGACTCAGGCCCAGACTCCTCGCTACTACATTCAACAAGCATTAAGCGCGTGAGCCCAGCGACCCAAGCCCCCGCCATCCAGCCGGCCCCCTGGGGTTTCAGTCGCGTCCTCTAGGGATGAGACGCCGAGCCCCCACCCTGGCGAGGGCCCCGTCAGGGCCCGTGAGGCAGCGTCCACGGTGAGCAGCGGCACGTGAACCGTCTGGGCGGCCACGTGGGCCTGCCGCGGCCCCTCCCCACGCCCAGAGCAGTGCCCACGGCACCCAGCGTGCAGACGGCCTGCAGTCCCCCCGAGACCCAGGGGCCCCAACTCCACACACCCCTTCTCCGGGCCTGGTCCTCCCACGACTGCCTCTTCCGCCCTCTGCCCTCACGCACAAGGCACGGAAAGCGAATGAGGAAACAAGAGGCTCCAAGGAGAACAGCAACCACCCGATGACAAGGCCCGCTTCACCAGAAGGCCGGCGCCAGCTCAGGCGGGAGAGAGGAGGGCCAGCGACCGCGCTCTCTCCTTCCGACCTGATCTCTCGGGTCTTCCCCAACTTCAAACGTGTCGCTTCGACGTCGGGGACAAAGTCCCGCTAACTGAAGGGCAGGGGAGAGCGGGGGCAGGCAGGCAGACGGGCACAGCTCCCGGGCTCGCTGCAGGCCGGGCCCTCACAGCAACAGGCCCGGGAGGCCAGGAGGGCCCCGGCAGCGCTCGGCGCTCCCCACGAGCCGACGCCGCGCCCGGCCGCGCCCGGAGCAGCCGCAGGGCTGAGCCGCACAGCCAGCCGGCCTGACCGCGGGCCTGGGGCCCTGGGACAGGAGGGAGCGCACAGGCTCAGGGCACCCACACTTCTGTCCTGGGGTCTGTTACTAGACACCAAAAAAGCGACCTTTGTAGTGTAAACATGCTGCAAGATGAGAAAAACTAAACCACATATCTGCCTCTTGTTGAGAACAGACGACGGTCTCAAGATCAGCGTGTCTGAACCACCTTTTTCACTTGCAAACAACTTTTTACACCACGCCAAGTACGAAGCACCCTCAGTCCCCGCCACCACCCCCAGCCTTCTCAGCCGACCCGCCCCTCAGCCGAGTGGGGGCCTCCTCTTCTGAGACCTCTGCAGCCGGCGCCTGAGCTGTGCTGGCGGCAGCTCTGTCCTGTGGCTGGGCAGAGCGCGGGGTTTCGCCTCCAATGACCCCCTCTGGGGCCTGGATCCTAAGGCCCTACCGCGGACCAGAGCCTCAGGAGAGAGCAGTGGTCGGGAGCTTGGGCCTCCCAGCCGCCCCAACACCCTACACGCTGGTCTGATGTNTGTGCTGGCGGCAGCTCTGTCCTGTGGCTGGGCAGAGCGCGGGGTTTCGCCTCCAATGACCCCCTCTGGGGCCTGGATCCTAAGGCCCTACCGCGGACCAGAGCCTCAGGAGAGAGCAGTGGTCGGGAGCTTGGGCCTCCCAGCCGCCCCAACACCCTACACGCTGGTCTGATGTCAGGATCTCCGCAGACTCTGGGCAACAGCAACGGCAAGGCCCACGGCCATGCACACTCACCCAGGTGCATCGCTGACCTCCGCTCTGAACCAGGGAGGACAGGACAAGGGCCTGTCGCTCCTCCGCTTGGCCCCCATCAGGCGGCACCTCCGACCCCAGGAGCCCACGCTTCCCAGCCGCGCGCCTGCCCCTCGGGTGGGTGGACGGACGGATGGACGGACGGACGGCAGTGGGCACCAGGCGGGAGTGGACAGAGGGCAGCACCTTGGGCTCCTGGCTTCTCACCTTATAAAGTCACAACTCTCTTTCACTTTCATTATATAGTAAACCTGAAAACTCTGGGGTCTTAAAGAAAACCTCTCAATACAAATCCTATACTTTCCAACCCTCGGGTAGAAATGCAAGTAAAGTCAAAGTGAATTCGCTCAGTTGTGTCCGACTTTCTGCGACCCCATGGACTCTTCCATACCAGGCTCCTCCGTCCACGGGGTTTTCCAGGCAAGGGTACTAAAGTGGGTTGCCATTTCCTTCTCCAAATGCAAGTGAAACTGTCTTAAAAAGTCAGACCGACTTATTTGCAAAGAGAGACTTGGTTTTACCAGAAGTCTTCTCCAGATAAGAGGAATGGTAAGTGCTTTCTATTCAATGTCTGAATTTACTGCCTCTTATCTACGTACTTTTCTCTTCTTGGACACTTTCAACTCATAACAAACACCCAGGAAGTGCCTGCTCCTTTAGCACAGGCAGGACTTCCCTGGCCGCGCCTACCACACGGGCCTCCCTGCCACAGCCCCGTGAACCACTCTCCCTGCCTCTCTGCCGCTGATGGGAGGTCCCAGGGCCCCGGGCCCTCAACACTGGAGTCTGTGTTTAAGGCTTTCCCCAAGCCACTTACCTGGTGTCTCCAACAAGAGCATTTTTAAATCCAGTGAAATAAAAACAGGAAGTCAGTAGCAAGAGAGACAAGCAGAAGGGGGCGAGTCTAGAGATGGGGGTGGCTGGCGGGATCCTGACCCACCACCAGGACTACTCAAGAAAGAGAACCCCACGCTGACCAGGCGACACTCACCGGAGAGAAATGGCTGGGAAACCAGACAGCCCGTGCCCGACAGGAAGGAAGGCGGAGCCTCCCGCCATGGTCCCCGGCAGCCCCACGCTCACCTCCACCGTGTCTGCCTCACCCGGCCACACTGCTTAAGTTCAGCAAATTAAACATCCCACCAGGGGGGGCTCCCTGATGATCCAGCGGTGGGAGTGTGCCTCCCAGTGCAAGGAACATGGGTTCAGTCGCTGGTTGGGGACCTGGGCCCCCACATGCTGCAGGGCAACGGAGCCCGCGTGCTCGGGGCCACATGACACAGAGGATCCCGTGCACCGCAGTTAAGACCCGATGCAGCAGATAAATAAACGCGTGTGTTTTTTCAGTCCACACAAGATTCCCAAACGCTGCCGTGAGCACAGTGAGGAAGACAGAGGGCAGTGACCCCTGGGCACCCGAGGCGGGGCTGCGGCCGGGCGAGCTCGGCCCCGGGCCTCGAGGAGACCAGACCCACACACGGCCCCGCCTCAGACCCGAGTCTCAGACAACAGCCGTGCTCCCGCCAAGGGCAGTGGGAACAAGAGGGGCCAGCAGGGCCGGGCAGATGGCACGAGGCGGGCCCGCACAGACCCTGCGCCCCTTGCAGCGCTCACCTCTGCGGGGGGATGTAGGGCGCACACACGGGCGGCAGGGCCATGCAGGCCCCGCGCCCCGGCAGCGCTCACCTCTGCGGGGGGATGTGGGGCACGCGCACGGGCGGCAGGGCCGGGCAGACGGCACGAGGCGGGCCCGCACAGGCCCTGCGCCCCTGCAGCGCTCACCTCTGCGGAGGGATGTGGGGCGCGCACACGGGCGGCAGGGCCAGGCAGGCCCCGCGCCCCTGCAGCGCTCACCTCTGCGGGGGGATGTGGGGCGCGCGCACGGGCGGCAGGGCNGCCCTGCGCCCCTGCAGCGCTCACCTCTGCGGAGGGATGTGGGGCGCGCACACGGGCGGCAGGGCCAGGCAGGCCCCGCGCCCCTGCAGCGCTCACCTCTGCGGGGGGATGTGGGGCGCGCGCACGGGCGGCAGGGCCAGGCAGGGCTCCCGGGCCGTCTTCTTGGCCTTCTTGGGTTTCTTCCTGACCTTGGACGTGGATCTGACCGCTTTGACCGAACCCTCCTTCCGACAGACGCCGTTTTTCATCTCCACGTCCCCATAAATGTTCAGAGGCCTGCGGGTGCAGCCAGGGGGCGTGTGGACGTCACAGTAAGCGGTCTTCCTGACGGAGAACGTGGCGGCGCCGCCGGCCAGCTCCTTCACGGGCTCCATCTTCATGTAGAGGCCGGCCCGCTGGGCGCACGTCACGTGAAAGGCGGTGTAGCAGTTGGCCTTGTGGCACTGGATGCAGGCGCCCACGCCCTTCTGCTTGCAGAGGTAGCAGGTCAGCTTCCAGCGCGCGGGGGGGATGTTCCGCACACCGTCGATGGGCTCAATGAAGACGGTGTTGGCAAAGCCCACCTCGGGGATCCACAGGGCGCATACCACATGGCCCCAGCGGTCGTCGTCCGTCTTCTTGAAGGCGCCGCCCTTGTTGGGGCAGAGCACGCAGTCGGCCGGCCGGGCCCGGGACTGCAGGCAGTGCCGGCAGAGCCACTGGCCCTCAGGGATGTAGGGCACGCCGTAGCACTCCTGGTGCACCGCCAGGTTGCACATGTCGCAGAAGAGGATCGCGTTGCTGTTCTGGCACTCACCGTCCATGCACACACAGCACACCGCGTCCTCGTCGATCAGGCACTGCTGCTCCCCCTGCTTCTGCTTCTCGCAGTGCGAGGCCTTCTCAAAGCGGTCCATGAGGAACTCGAACACACTCTGCGACACGGCCGACACGCAGTCGCCCCTGCGCTTCTCGTTGACGATCTCCAGCCAGGCGTAGTCCTCCTCGTCCATGTCGTACTCCACCTCGTTGTCCAGCTCCTCGGCCGACTTCTCCACGAACTTGTAGTACACGGGGGGCCGCCGCGGCGCCGACGGGGGGCTGTACTCCACCACGCGCACCCTGGGCTCGGGGAGGGCGCTGGCGGAGGCGGGCGCGCCGTGGGCGCTGGGCGGGGCCTCGCCTTTCTTCTTGACCCGGTTGTTCTTGTGCCGCTTAGTTCTCAAGCACACGGGCGGCCGCTCGCTGTTCTCCTTGTTGCTGTTGCACTCGCTCATCTCCTGGGCGGTGAGGTCATCTTCCAGGATGATCTCCAGGGGGTCAAAGATGCTGATCCTGTGCAGGCGCCCCTCGATCTCGATCTCCACCATCCTCTGGGCTTGAGCGTAGGTCAGGGTCTCTCGTGTGGGGGAGTGCTTGGTGCTGCCGGGGGAGGAAGGGTGCCTCGCTGCAGCGCGATGACCTCGGCCTTTCCTCCTCATTTGGCACTGACTCCCTGAAACAGACAGACAACACGTGAGCGCCACGCAGAAGACAGGAGAGGCGAAAACCACCCAGCACATGTGCGAAGAACTAACTGGCACTAAATCTAAACACAGCTCCCAGCTAACCTGCCCGAGGCCCCAAATCACTCATCCCGGACTCACGCAGGCACCTTGACAGCCGCCACCAGCCACTGCCACCAGGCCACTGCCCCCAAGGACTCCCAGGACCAGAGCAGAAGGCAGGGCCCCCAGAGGCACACATGGGGCCTCCAGAACACTGACGCCCACTACTCACTGGTCGCCTTGGTTCCACACCCGTCTCGAGTTCGGGTCGCAGTCCCGAGCCCAAGACAGTACATGCACAGAGCTGCACTCCTCCAGGCTCTGGCCACTGCCTGACCCCCGCTGCTGCCCAGAAGAGAGTCATCAGCCCGCCACTGTTGCCACGAACACACGCTGCACGGCCGTGCTGAGGCACAGGCCACCGGCCATGCCAGGACCCGCAAGGGCAGCCCC
>SJYV01039736.1:0-26230 GCA_006410875.1 Neotragus pygmaeus | reverse complement strand
CTCTGCCTGCCTTCTGTTTTGGAAAAACTTTAGCCAAAGAATGAGTAAAATCAGAGAAGTGAAAACATCCCGAAACAAAGGAAAACCGCCAAAGGAGGGCAAATAGTAATGTCATGAACCATAGTCATGGAGCATAGTCAAGGATATTTAGTTCCTTCTCATGGGCTATAGATAATATTCTGAATCATATCCTGGGAGCTGTCTTGTAGAATCTGAAATATCCAGGTGGAAGAAGTTAACTACCTGATGACTAGACTGTAGCCGTGACATAAGCAGCCGCAGTTCTGAGAACTGACCTCTAGGAAAGAGGAACAAATTGACCAGGGAACTAAAGTTTATTTGCACTTCAAACAGTCAAGAAGGCGCTGGTCAGACCACCGATGATCACTCTGAAGAGGACTGTCAGAGCTGACTGTGCTGTGTCTGCATGTAACCCCCTCCCTCCATCTATAAAAGCCTCCTTGACTGTCAGGGAGGGGAGTCAGCCTTTGGACAGGCGTCCACCATTCCCCACTCTGGTTACCAGCATGCAAAATAAAGCAAACTTTCCTTTCCATCAACCTGGTCTCCTTATTGGCAATTGTAGAAACAGTGATTGAGCGATCAGACACCATTTTCAGTTACATTCTTGTGTCCCAAATGCTGGAACTAAACTGGAATTCTCAAGAGTATATAGAGGAATCCTAGCTTCCCTGGTTGCTCAGATGGTAAAGAATCTGCAGGAGACCTGAGTTTGATCCCTGAGTCAGGAAGATCATCTGGAAAAGGGAAAGGCTACCCTCTCCAGTATTCTTGCCTGGAGAATCCCATGCACAGAGGAGCCTGATAGGCTTCCGTCCACGGGGTTGCAGAGTCAGACATGGCTGAACAACTAACACTTTCTTCTTTCTTTTCTTGTCTCCAAGAAAAGTGATGGGCCCAAGGGAAAACCCCCAGATAAAAACATGTGGGTGTTCCTGACAAAAACCAAGTATCCATCAGTCTTGCATGTCAGCTGATAAGTCCTGCTCATACACAGGGAGCTCCCATTCAGTTCTTAGGACCTCACACTTAAGTGGTGTCAGTGAGAGCCAAGGATACCAGATAAGTGAGGAAAACTGCTACAGCAAAGGAGGGTCTAAACCAACATACAGGATGAAGAAACCTGGAGGAAATAAAGACAACACCTTTAAAAACTGTAGTTCATATCCCCACAGATAGAAGAGAAGGTATTACACCAATGAAATTAGACTAAAATGCTATTTTTAAGTATCATTTGAGAACAAGAAATATGATAGCTGAATCAAAGAAGTGGAAGATAAAGATGTGAGAAATTCACTGAAATTGGAATTTTTAATGGGAAATGAAAATGATGAATGATCATTCAAAAGATATTCCAAAAAGTGAAGACATAGGGAAAGTAATTGACCCCGAAAAAGGACAAGAAAAATTCTTCAAACTGAAGAATATATGTTTTCCTTTTATGATGCTGTAGGCAGCGGTTAACCCAGTCTCAAAACCCAAAAGTCACTGGATGACTGTTCATCTTATCTCCACAATACTTACATTCACAAGAAATGCATGGGAATAGCAAAATAGCCGTATTTATGAGGGCTTGCTCTATGCCAGGTACTTGCTGTGTTTTCTATTCCTTATATCTCGTTTTATCCTCACAGTGATCCTATTAAGTAGGCACTATTATTTTTCCCACTCACAGATGAACAAACAAAGACTCAAAGAAGTTAAGTAACTTTGGGAGCTATGATTCAACCCAAAACTGTCTGTCCTCCTAATGACTACACTCTTCTGCGTCTTGTCTGTTAATGACAACAGGGTGTGTGTACACAATACAAACACATACACATATACACACACTTTTTCCCCTCACTTTTAGTGGGTTTTATTATCATTTTATTATTATTTTAAATTCTCCACTCCCCCAACTCTATGCCACTGTTACCAAATTCTTTTTTAAATCATTTCCATTTTAATGGAAACAATTTAAAATCAATAAACCTTTACTATTCAAGCTTAGTCATAAGTATAAATTTTCTCTTTTTTACTAGTATATTTATTATTTAATTTGAACTTATAGAAAACATGCAGTATAAATCCTACAGTCTTACAGTTTATCCTAAATTTCTTATTCCACTTTATGCATTATTGAAGAATACCTTTTCCTCTTTTAGAGACAGACCCAGGTCATATCCCTAGAAGTGAATGCCTGTTCATTGACCTCTGCCTCTCCTCGGGACAGTCCCTCACTCAATGCACTGTTTTGCTCTCTGAGCCTGTGTTCATTGACCTCAGTCTCTCCCGAGACCAGATTCTTTTGTTTTTTGTTGAGGTGAAGTTAAAGACTGTGTTAGTTTCAAGTATACCAAAACAACCTTTAAATATATGCATATATATTCTTTTTCAGATTATTTTCCATTATAGGTTATTACAAGATATTGAGTATAGCGTCTGTACTAAGCTGTGTAGTAGGTCCTTGTTATTTACCTATTTTATATATAGTAGTGTGTATGTGTTAATTCCACCCCCCCCAACACACACACACATAGATCCTTATCTGTCCATCCTTTGCTCTCACCACATGGGTAGATGCTAACAAGTCTTATTATGTGCTTTTCTGGTGGTTACATTACTTTTCAAAAAGGCGTAGTCTTTTGTGCCCCTTTATATTTTCAATTTTTAACTAAATCGCTCATTTTCTGCTTTTCATTTGGCAGAAGTGTGAAAAACAGATCAATCCTTGGGACAGTCACATCAGCTCATATGGCCTTTTAACCTCCCAGTCATTTCTTGGAAGTCAAAATCCCCTAGAAAAGAAAAATCTTTTTTCGTCCTGTTTGGTGAGGCAGGAAGCTGCTAAGGGACGGCTTTACAGGGACAGAGAAAAGTGTAAATGCTTGTCCCCCACATTCTCTGTGAAAGGCAAAGACCAGCTTGGCAGCCGGTATTGATAGATCTTGGAATAGAAGCAAGACCGCATTTCACCAAGGACTGTTTTATTGAAATTGCAAAGATAATGTCAACAGTGTCTGTCTCTGGACTTTCTTCTAAAGGAAGAGTATATGTTCAGCTGGGCTAAGCCAGACCTCTCCAGATAAAGGCAATAATGACAGAGACTTTCAAGACATGTTGGCTTTTATGGAGCACTATCCTGCATCAGCCCTGAAAAGCATGGAAAAGCTCATAAAATGCCTCAAAGGCTACATTCCATTATTATCTTTAACCCTCATTTCACCTTACACATTCTTTCCATAGCCTCAGTGGTGAGCTATATCCTCTGTCATATATTCAGAATTTATTTTTAAAGTATTTTCAGCTTTATTGAGGTTACTCCTTACACAACAGATGAAGCCATTTTAAGTGTAAGTCAGTGAGTTTTAACAAATCGATACACATATCATTCTCACAGCCAAGTCTTTAAAGATGTTCCCATCCAAACCAGAATCTTTCTTTGTGTCCCTATGAAGTCAATCCTAGCCTCAGGCTGCTTCCTGTTACTGCAGAGTAGATATCTCATTTCTAAATTTCTAAAGTTTATTAATAGAATAATACAATGCTGACATTATGTCTGGATTCTTCTTCTAACTATAACCCTGTAGAGACATATCCACGATGATACATCCATCAGCAGTTAATTCCTTTTTATTGTTGAGTAGTATTCCCCTGTCTAGACATGCCACCACATAAGTATCCATTGACCTACAATTGTCATTGAGTTGTTTGCAGTTTATTGTGAATAAAATTGTCAGTATTCATTAAAAAAAAAGAAGATGACTGTCTTCAAACGTGCACATATATGCAATTGCTTATGTTCTGTCTGTCCATCAAAGTGTTCTGAGAATATTTGTTTCCATAATGTCTCTGATGCGTTCCTCCTACTTCACAAAGTTCAGCGTAAGCAATGCCAGACAGCCACCAATTCTCAAAGGGTGGAAAGGGCCATAAGGGAACTGGAGTTGGCTCTGGGCCAATATGGACCAGTGTCTATTGCTGAAGCAGATAACAGGGAGATTAGAAAACAGGGGATATAGCTGCCAAAAGGAGAAAATGTGGGTACAATGATAGGCCGGCTTTCAAGAGGTAATTGCCCTGTGAAGTTTGGAAAGCAACTTTTTGGCAACACAAGAAAATTATTTTAAGTCACTAAATTGTAATTATGACATTGACCTCACAAAGGATTATTAGCATCTTGGCAATCACCTGTAGATTAAACTAAACAAGTGACAATATTCAACAAGGAATAGAAATAATTCAACCACCCCCGAATGGACAACACTCAAAGGCATTTCACTTGAATATTTTAAAATTAATTTTTCTAGGTTGCTAAAGAAAGTAGCTTGCCATTTACCCAAGTTTTTCAGGTTATTTCATTTTGAGTTTTAATTTATGGACTGGAGAGACCTGCCTTGACTTGACAAAGAAGGAAACCAAGGCTCAGGAAAGCTAAGAAGTTGACTCAAGTTCCCACAATTAGTAAGAATAATGGCTAAATTAGTACAGTACTTTGCAAGACACAAAGCACTTTCAAATATATCATATTTAATGCAACACTCCTATCTGTTGTGTGAGAATAATGTTAGTGGTAGACTCATTTCTCAGAGATAAACTGAGGCTCTGAGGGCTGAGAAAAGATTCTCAGGGTTGCTAACATTGGTCCATACAAGACCCACGTATCATATTTCAAATTTCACCCTCTTTCCATTTGAGTTCAACCCCAGCTCTATCAAGTACAAATCCTCTGCTAAACCATCCACCCTTGAAGAAGACAGAGAAATAAATCTGTTTCCTCTTTAACTGACAATTGTTTAGTCAAATGTTTTGAGAGCTTTAGCATCCTCGGGTTCTGTGTTGACTCTTTCAGCTCAGGGGGTATTGAAGCAATAGTCAGTTTAAACTGATTTACAAATGGAAGATGCCTGGGAAATTGTAGAAGTCTTAACATGCCCTTATATAGCACAATATTTGGTTTTGAGATCCAGCCAAGAATGTCTCTGGCTTTAGAACAGCTAAATGTGTGTTGGAGGGCCATCACTAAGCCCTGAACCAGACCAACATATTTGAAATGAAAAGGGGTAAATAAGGTGTAAACTAAACACAAACCTACAAGTTGTGAACTTTCAAACATGTGAACACGCATTGGCAAGCCCAATCACATAAGTTAGTTCACGGTGGCATACACTGTCACGCACGTGCATCTTCCACAAGTGGTTGTGCCCTTGCGAACTCTACTGTACAGTGCGGTTTAGTGTCCAGCAGTACAGCATCTTTCTTTCAACCCCAGGATGCCCAGAAGCGTGCCTAGAAGCAGTGGCAATGCAGCTGGTGCCGCGAAGAGGAACCGGCTGTTATACCGGGAAAGTGGCTCAGTCCTGGCCGACTCTTTGCGACCCTATGGATTATACAGCCCATGGGATTCTCCAGGGCAGAATACTGGAGTGGGTAGCCATTCCCTTTTCCAGGGGATCTTCCCAACCCAGGGATCCAACCCAGGTTTCCCACATTGCAGGCGGATTCTTTACCAGCTGAGCCATCAGGGAAGCCCAAGAATACGGGAGCGGGTAGCCTTTCCCTTCTCCAGTGGATTTTCCTGACCCAGGAATTGAACTGGGGTCTCCAGAATTGCAGGCAAATTCTTTACCAACTGAGCTATGATGGAAGTCCATTATACTCTACTACTGTACTTTTCAGTGACTTCCCTAGGTGGCTCAGATGGTAAAGCATCTGCCCACAATGTGGGAGACCTGGGTTCAATCCCTGGGTCGGGAAGATCCCCTGGAGAAGGAAATGGCAACCCACTCCAGTATTCTTGCCTGGAAAATCCCATGGACGGAGGAGCCTGTAGGCTGCAGTCCATGGGGCCGCGAAGAGTCAGACACGACTGAGCTACTTCACTTTCACTTTACTGTACTTTTCAAGATCCTGTACTGTAAGATTAAAAGTGTTTTCTTTATTTTTTGTGTCTGTTTTGTGTTTATTTGTTTTTTATAATACTTTTTGTGTGAAAATTATTTTAAACCTATACAGTACTGTATAGCCAACTGTGTTAGTTGGGTACCTAGGCCAACTTTATCAGACTTACAAACAAATTGGATATACGAACACACTTTCAGAATGGTACTTGTTTATATGTAGGGGACTTACTATACTTACAAACCACACGATACTCAAGTGGCTATGAATTAAATGCCCAGTTGTACTGTGAACCCCCAGACACCCTTTTCTTTAGAGTAATCTACATTGGGGTCCAGTGTGGGAGCAAAGAGTGTGTCCCTACTAACAAAGCCCAAAGTTTATTAGTCTTAACTTGGCATCCTGTCACTTTCCTTATTTTTTCATTCAGAGTTAACCTTATTTTGGCATTGATTTTGGTGTCTAATTTCATTTTTCAAGAAAAATTTAAAGACTGTCATTTCCACACACATGCACCCCATGAGACACAGCTCTGGTGACAACTTCTTTTATTAAAGTTCCTCGCGACCAAACAATAGTGCTTCATTCATCTGAATTGAAAGACGAGGTTGTCAGAAAATCTGCAAGCTATTTCTACACAAATCCTGCAAGTGCTGTGAATAGAACCTCTGTCCAGCCCCCTCCACAGATCTGGCATTGGCACAAAACTTGGTTCAGTGGGTTTCTTAAAACTAATCCTGAGCAGCCATACATGCCCGGTGGGTTTTATATTGACTCTGAAAATACCATATATTTACCTTGCATTTCATCTTTTCATGCAACACCCTCACTGCTTCAGTTTCCACATTCCTGAAATATTAGAAGTTTTGGGGGTGTTCAAGGTCCGCTTTGAGACATTAAATTGGCTGCTTGCTTTTTAAAGTCCTGTACAAAACAATAAGAGCACTTTCAGCATCCTTACTTTCCTAAGCCAAGAGAAACCAGGACGAGAAAAGGAAAACTTAATATTGAGTTGCAAACGTCTCGAGTTTTTCTCTTTTTGTTTATGGAGTTCTTGGGTAACTATGAAGAGAGACTTTGAATTCATGTCGAGTCTCAAAGTCAATGGAAATCTTAGTCCCAGGAGAATTGCTGGGGATTTAAAACAGAAAATGGTTCCCATGACATGTGCAGCTGGTTTGAGTCTGAGAAGCCAGCTTGTTAGGGAAGTTCCTCTGAATTGTAGCAAGAAAGGTTGCTCTCCTGGCTGTAGACAGGCTCTTGACTCAGGGAAGGTAGAACGAGTGCCTATGGTGATTATGCATTTGATATATTTTTTGCAATTAAATAAGAAGTCAGGAGCGTCTTGATTGCTCCAGTTTGCTTTTCGTTGAGCTGCTCCCAGGAGAAGCGGGCTCTTCGCCATCTGCGAATCGGCAGCAACTCCCAGCTTTACGTCGCAGCATATGTTAGCAGCCACTTCCTGTTGCTCGTGCACTTCATATGTTCCTTGAAACCCCATCCAAAACTCACTTCTCCTGTGTTTCTGTGTGCGTAAGCCCACCGGCTTGCTCCTGGGTCACTATCGTGTCTCTCCATTTAATTTTCAGTTCAATTCTGTTCAGTCGCTCAGTCATGTCCGACTCTTTGTGACCCCATGGACTGCAACACGCCAGGCGTCCCTGTCCATCACCAACTCCCGGAGTTTACTCGAACTCATGTCAACTGAGTTGGTGATGCTATTCAACCTTCTTATCCTCTGTCGTCCCTTTTCCTCCTGCCCTCAATCTTTCCCAGCATCGGGGTCTTTTCCAATGAATCAACTCTTCACATCAGGTGGCCAAAGTATTGGAGTTTCAGCTTCAGCATCAATCANTTTTTTTTTTTTTTTTTTTTTTTAACCTATTTGGCCCTGTAATGGATACATTCAGTAGGCCTTCTTCTGGAAACACCACTAAGAGAAATGCTTACTTAGTGTAACAGTTTGTAAGGAAAATGTACACTAAATAGTGAATGAGGGTCATATATTTTATGAGTTCTTCTTTTAAAAAATTGATTCACAATGTATTTAACTTTCCAGAATATTTATAAAGCTTTAGAGCTGGTTTTAAAAACAAAAAAGTAGTTTATTGGTCATTAAAGAAAGTCCAGTAAAGCATAGTGATAAAAAGACTCTAAATGAAAGAATAGACTCCATATATGTGAATGCAATTTTTAAAAACTTTATTAGGAAAATGTCAAACATCATATTTTAGTCCAAGTGGGCACATTTTAACCAAATCATGTACCTGGTCATAGAATGATAACAGTAGAAATTTATAGGTGAACCTTTCAAAGAAGTAGTTCCAGAAATATCAGCATTCCGTGGTTCTGAAACTTGGCTTACTTGCAAACAGATGAACATTGAAGATGCTGATTCAAAGTCCTGTTGCTTTTGAAACAGGTTTTCAGGTTTGTTTTTATTGCTGGCCCGTAACTGGCTCACCGAGTACATACGTAAAATATTCTTTTTGTTTTCTCTTGACTATTTTGAAATATTCCACAGCTTATGGCGATATGTGCAACAACATGATTTATAAGGGCATACTGTTTTTTTCTTTAAAAACTAATTTATGCCATGCCTGGACATTTCCTACAAGTGAATGATAGCCTTTAGTTTTGATGTTCTGGAATATTTGTAATTGTGTGTTGAGAAAAATAACTAGCACTTTCATTGTGCATGTGACTGAGTCATAAAAAATACAAAATATTGTGCACTTTTATTGGCACATTCTTAAAACCTTTGGGGAGTAAAAACTTGTAAATACTTTTGATGCAAAATTGGGACTTAGATTATTCTTAATGATTAGTTGACATAGTTGACCTCATTTAAGGATTTTTTGATGAGATATGTGGGCATTTGGTTGGCAGGTAAACAAAATCCTTTTGAACGCGAATGAACGAAGTTTGCAGTTCTCTGAGAAGCATATTGGGGTATCTTTGAACACTTAAATGTCACATTAGAAGATTTATTTTAAATGTTTATTATTATTAAAGTGCTTTAATAAGACTAGGTTTGGACATAAATATGAATGTTTGAAGCTAAGTTATTCTTTGCATTTTAAAATGGGGCTGAGACTTTAAAATGAAATCCTCCTTTTGGTGAAAGCTCACTTTGTAGTTAAGGTAGACTCCGGGCTTTCTTTGCATAATTCCAGAGAGCCTTGGTCCCCCGAATGTCCTGTGTATATAAAAAGTCAGTCAATGTGAAGGACTGTTTCAAACCCTAAATTTATGTATTTTAGAGCATTTCAAGGATGAGCTCAGAATTTAGTAATGTTTAAATGCTTTGCGGTTTGGTGTGTACCTTGCTAGATAAACTGTGGCTTGAAAAATGCTTCCCCCACCCCATTTCTCTCTTTCAAAGTATAGTAGTAGAAAAGATACCCAAACATCAGAAATTTTAAAGTGCAAATGGTATATAGGAAAGAATAATATAATTCTTGTATTTTTCTCTGTTTTCTCTCCACTTAATGTGCATGCATTATAAAGGCTGACTTCTTTGCTTTTGGATTCTTTAATTGAAAAAGAGCAGTTTTCAAACCTAAACTTGAAATACAAAGCCTGAAATTTGTTGAGAGAGGAAAAAATTAAATGTCAATTATTGAAATGATTTATTGTATATTATATTAAAATAAACTTACCTAAAAAGCAGTCATATGTAGTGTTTAAATGATTGACTATAATTTATATTTTAACAGGCTTGATTGTTAATTATTTCACCAGTTTTAAGCATTCAATTTATATTTTAACATTTAAAAATTAATAATTGGTTTGGTAGTATTAATATTTTGGACATTATACTTACTTGTGCCTCCAAAGTATATATTTAGATGAATATTACAAACTTGAAGAATGCATTTTAAATTTGTCTGTCATCCACCCTTTAAAAAAGTCATCGAATATCTCTTTGGCTTCCTTATCCTCATTTATTTGAAAGTAAATAATTTATCTTTTGGTGGGGGTTGTGCAGTGGGGAGAAGTTATGTAAGATTAGTGTGGGTTGGTTAATCAAAAGTTAGATGTACTCAGCTTTGTGGAGGTTACTATTCAATTTTCCTTTCATTTTATATTTCTGTTTCCTAAGAAGATATCAAATAAAAGAATCAAGTATTTTCAATGAAAGTGTAAGAAAATTTTAAATGTTTTAGATTCAATTTTATTTTCAAATTACTTGAATTTTAAGAGGCAAGCATGAGGGTTTTCCTGTAGTCTCAGAAGCATTGAATATACCAGGTTCTCTGTTCTCTGTTTCCCTGTCAGAACAAAAAACCTGAAATACTATTTTCAAAATTTAAATAAGTACTCTGTTTTTTAGGGAATATTATTACTGAAGGTATTTCACAATCACATCAGTAAACTGAATGTATTTAGTTGCAACTGTGTTGTTACAGTGACACATTCTGTTTACTATCTGGCTTGAACGCTTTTTTATTTCCCCCCTTTTTCCCTTTTTGTTTCATTTCCATAATATCAGCAATTATGTCTTGGACATAGATCTTTTTATTCTAGTCCGACAAATATGAAATCCATTTCTTCTTTTATATATGGACCTGCCAAATTTTTCTAAGGTTTTGAGTAAAAAAAAAAATTGTGTGTAACTGTAATACTTAAAAAGGAATTAAAATGTTACAAAAATGACTAAGAAACAGATCAGAGTCTACATNCATTTCTTCTTTTATATATGGACCTGCCAAATTTTTCTAAGGTTTTGAGTAAAAAAAAAAATTGTGTGTAACTGTAATACTTAAAAAGGAATTAAAATGTTACAAAAATGACTAAGAAACAGATCAGAGTCTACATGCACTACTTTTAGAGGGAAAGTCTTTGTTTCCATTGAGTGTGGAGATTTTTGCTCCTAGACTTCCATAAACACTGACTGGCATCTAAATGTTTAAGATTTGCCAATCTGGCTGTGGAGCCCTGGCTGTACTACAAGTAGTGAGGTCAAGGCTGGAGCAAAATTAGATATGCCTTCCTTGAAATAGGGTTAAGATTATATGTTGTTATAAGCATTTCGATAAACTTCACTGGCTGTCTAAAGGCTTTGGGACGTAGGCCCGACAATAGAACCTGGTACAATTCCGTAACATAACAAACCATTTTTTACTTTTTAACAGTTTTTTTCTTTGAGATTGTGAGACACGATACTGATGGTATTTTTTTTCCCCCCTCTTGGACTTCCCACAGCAATCCCATGTATGATTTTGGTAATGCTTGAATCAAATTTCAAGTGAAATAAGGAANAAGAGTGTGAGCTAATAACTGGCCATCTGAATTCGCCACTGTGGCCACGTTTATCTATGACGATAGAAGAAAGGAACGGAGCCATGGTTTTGAACAGACTCCAACCCCGGACTCTCATGGTGAAAGTCTGGTACTCTACCATCCAAAGGTTTTAAGTTTCATTCAGATCACAGGAGAGAGAAAGCTGGAAACCTTGGACAGGCTGGGCTATCAGAGCTAGACCAACGCTCCCCTGGTGGCCCAGTGATTAAGAGTCCATATCCCAGGGGATATGGGTTCGATTCCTGGTCCGGGAAGATCCCGTATGCCATGGAGCAACTAAGGCTGTGAGCCACAACGAGTGAGCCCATGTGCAACTACTGAAGCCTTGAGCTGTGTTCCACAAGAGAAGCCACCGTCGCTTGCCACAACTAGGGAAAGCAGCAAGGACGATCTGGTGCAACCAAAAAGTAAATAAATAAAGAGCCAGACCCGAACTGAAAGCATCCTGAACTGAATCTTGTAACTGCCTCAGACCTTCCCTGTGGTTCCCAGCCAAGTCCTGAAATCTGGGTCAGTTACAGAGTTTAGATGCAACACTAGAAAGGAAAGAAGTTGAGTTCATAGAACATTCTGAGTCCAAACCACGTAAGTCTTTAGAGATTAAATTTAACACCTTGATGTGATACCTGAGCCCAAACGAGTAACTTAGTTAAACTAATGGTCAGCCAGGTAGTACCACTCAGATTACCTGAGGCTCAGGTACACAGCAGAAGTAACCTTCTTTAGCTTCTTCTTTCCTGGATCTGGGTGTTATCAGATCAGGCATCGTTTCTGCTACAGTTTCCTTCAGTTGTACCTGGAGAGGGCTTTCCGAGTGTGCACTGGCTATCACCACTTGGTGAGTCTCAGAGGCACAGCTGGATGGCTGGATGAGGGGTACATGGGATAGTCTGTGGCTGGTTGTAGCTCTCTACCTATTTCCTATTAGAGTCTGTGCTCCTTATGGACAAATCCCAATGCATACCAAAATGCTTGAGGATGACACATGGTCAGCTGCTAGCTGACAGCCCTGTGTGACAAGAACCAGCCATAGGAAGGTCTGATTCAATATAAAATAGTAAGAAGGGTATGTACGTCTCTAGGAAAGCCTTTAAAATAGATAACACAAAAAATCTACTTACCATCAACATTTCAGAATTTGCTTTCTGACTTACAGCTTGTACCAAATTTTGAAATGAACATGGATGAGTATAAAGTTGATCCAAACTGCTGTGTGTGTGCTCAGTCGTGTCTGATTCTTTGGGACCCCCATGGATTATTGCTCGCCAGGATCTTCTGTCCTTGGAATCTCCCAGGCAAGAAAACTGGAGTGGGTTGCCATTTCCTACTCCAGGGGATCTTCCCAACCCAGGAATTGAACCCACATCTCTTGCATTGGCAGGGGATTCCTTATCACAAGCGCCACCTGGGAAACCCATCCAAAGGGCTACCTTTCAATAATTCACACCTGGCCTTGGAAATGGCTTGTTTGGCTTTGTGGTCTCCCCAATGAAGCCACAGGCCTGAAACTCCTCAAAAAAAGTGATTTGTGTAGGACGCATCACAGTTTCAGAATGAGTGGGAAAAATTCCGAGGGACAAATTGTGAGAAGTAGAAAAGTTCATGAGGCGTTCATTCAATTGGATCAGCATGAATGTAGGTCCTGATACCATTTATCCTATGGAAGAAGCACGGTACTACTCAGAACTGTACCATGAAGTCTGTAAAGAACCTTGAAGATTAGGGGATTTTAAACCTTANTCATGAGGCGTTCATTCAATTGGATCAGCATGAATGTAGGTCCTGATACCATTTATCCTATGGAAGAAGCACGGTACTACTCAGAACTGTACCATGAAGTCTGTAAAGAACCTTGAAGATTAGGGGATTTTAAACCTTAAAACAGGGAGGCCTGGCATGCTGCGATTCATGGGGTCGCAAAGAGTCGGACACGACTGAGCGACTGAACTGAACTGAATCGAAACCTCAAAACTCTTAAATGAAGAGAAATCATACCTATGTGTAAAGTACGTTCAGAATTACTGCTGGAGTTCTGTGGATACAATAAGGCAGATGATGTGGAAAGCACAGAACACTTGAGCAACATGAAAGACAGCAACACTCCGAGATAGCTGCTGGGGCTCAGTCAGGGAGGCTGATTCTCCCAGGCAAAGTATCAGTGTTGAGACTTCCCTGGCGGTCCCATGGGAGGGACTCCAGGCTCCCACTGCAGGGGGCACGGGTTCAGTCCCTGGTCAGGGCACTAAGATCCCGCAAGCGGTGCCCAAGCAACAGCAGGAACAAAGCAGAGTACAAGTATGAGCGCAAATGCCACCTTGCACAGAGAGTTACCTTGTCCGGAGACAAAAGGTTGAATGTGGGGCTGGAACTGGCTTGCGGGTGAGACACCTGATGTCTAGAGGGAGCCTCCAATGGCTGGATAATGTGCAGAGAAGTTTCGCTGCTGGGCTGTTCCTGGAAAGGTGAGGAGAATTCAACACAGGGGGCCAGTGGCTCTCGTGGCCCTTCTGGGCAAGCCCTGCAAGGCATCAGTACGAACTGCCCTTTCCCACAAGCCCCCCTTGGGGCGTGGATATATTGAGATTCAATTAAGTCAAGGCTGATCTGAGGGAGGCCAGGTTGGTCCTTCTTCCCTAAACCTGCAAGAGACACTGGCTCATTGGAGCTCTCTACCCCTCCTTCACCCTCTCTCCCCCGCCAAAAAATAAAAATAAAAAAGGGCCACACACAAAGACTGANGCCCCCCTTGGGGCGTGGATATATTGAGATTCAATTAAGTCAAGGCTGATCTGCGGGAGGCCAGGTTGGTCCTTCTTCCCTAAACCTGCAAGAGACACTGGCTCATTGGAGCTCTTTACCCCTCCTTCACCCTCTCTCCCCTGCCAAAAAATAAAAGTAAAAACGGGCCACACACAAAGACTGAGAGAGAGAAGGAGAATTATCACCGGAAAAGCACCCAAATGCAGGAACTTGGAGTGACAGAAACCTGGGAGGGAGGATGAGAACTGAAGGTAAGAATTGAAAAATGAAGACCCAGAAACAAAAACACCAAAGAAAAGGGCAGAGTGGAATCATGGGGAGAAAGGGGAAAATGTGAAAATTCAAGCTGCCGGAACAGTACTTCCAGCAGCAGACCTGGGGTCGGGTAAGCCTGGAAAACACTGTACCCTGTATCTAACCATTCCCTTTATTTCGCAATTTATAATGCAAAATAGCCTATCGATGGCTTTGAGATCTATTGCAATAAAGAAACCCATTTAACTCATAAATGTAATTAAATACAGAACTTCTTTTTCCACATGACCACCTAGTAACATCCTGTAGGGCTAGAATTATACATTATATGTTTATCACATGCTTATATACATTACAGTAAGATAAGTAAATGCCATGGTTACAAGAAAAGTGTTTACTTGTAGGAAAAAGCAGGATAACAATGGGAAAACCAAACTTGGTTAGGAGTCAGCAGAGCTGACATCAGCTGCTGACTCTCTGATTCTGTGTATCTATGTAGAAAATACACTGTGTGCAGTTTATGTTGCTGAAAATCCAAAATCAGAGAGAATTCCAATGGCAGCAAGGTTTAGAATTCTGGATTTCTCCTAAGAAGATTAATCACTTGTCCAAGCTACTTAAACTCTTCGGGCTTCAATTTACTTATTTAGAAAGTGAGGGACTTAGATGTCAAGATTTCTGTTATCCTGTGTGTGTGGCGGTGTGTGGGGGGGGGTGTGGAGGAGTGTGTGAGTGTGCCAGCTCAGTTGTGTCTGACTCTTTGCAACCCCAAGGACTGTAGCCTGCCAAATTCCTCTGTCCATGGGGTTTCCCAGGCAAGAATACTGGAGCGGGCGCTCGCTTTGGCAGCACATATACTAAAACTGGAACAATACAGAGAAGATTAGCAAGGATGACATGCAGATTCCTGAAGCGTTCCATTTCTTTTNTGGACCGGATGCCATGATCTTCGTTTTCTGAATGTTGAGCTTTAAGCCAACTTTTTCGCTCTCCTCTTTCACTTTCATCAGGAGGCTTTTTAGCTCCTCTTCACTTTCTGCCATAAGGGTGGTGTCATCTGCATGTCTGAGGTTATTGATATTGCTCCCGGCAATCTTGATTCCAGCTTGTGTTTCTTCCAGTCCAGCATTTCTCATGATGTACTCTGCAGTTCAGTTCAGTTCAGTCACTCAGTCGTGTCCGACTCTTTGCGACCCCATGAATTGCAGCACGCTAGACCTCCCTGTTCATCACCATCTCTCGGAGTTCACCCATACTCACGTCCATCGAGTCCGTGATGCCATCCAGCCATCTCATCCCTGGTCGTCCCCTTCTCCTCCTGCCCCCAATCTCTCCCAGCATCAGAGTCTTTTTTTTAACTTATATGTACTCTGCATATAAGTTAAATATATATGTATAAATGGTATATATTCCATATGGTATATATGTTCCTTAGTGATGCCCCAGGTCTGCCTGGAACAGGAGAAGGGTTATGAACAATGAAAAGGCTCAGCCACGTGTGTATAAAAGTCACACAGATGATGAGTGATGCTCATAGATTCATATATACTATGGTATATACATATACGATTGTATATACATATATATATATGGTGGTATATACCACCATATATGTCTTTGTTTGTCAATTCTATATATAACACTGTATCTGCTAACCCCAAATTCCCAATCCAGCCTTCCCCTACCTCTCACACCTTTGGGCAGCCAGAAGTCTTGTCTCTGCATCGTGAGTCTGTTTCTGTTCCATAGATAGGCTCATTTGTGTCATGTTTTAGATTCCACATGGAACTAACATCATATGGTATTTCTTTTTCTGTCTGACTTACCTCATTTAATGTGATAATCTCTAGGCCCATCTGTGTTGCTGCAAAATGGCATTATTTTATTTTTTTATGACTGAGTAGTATTCCATAGTGTATATATGTACCATATCTTTTTTACTCATCTGTCGATAAATATCTACATTGTTTCAATGTCTTGGCTGTTGTGAACAGGGCTATTGTGGACATAAGGATACATGTATCTTTTTTGAACTATATTTTTGTCTGAGTATCTGTCCAAGAGTGGGATTGCTGGATCATCTGGCAAGTCTAGTTTTTTGAGGAACCTTCTTACTGTTTTCCATAGTGACTGCACCAACTTACACTCCTTCAGGGATAAGTTTTGATGTCCAGATTTGATAGATGAGCAAATGGAGGTTCGGAGAGATGAAAAGTAACTCAGCCACAGTCACAAAGCTTGTCAGTGGGAGAGCTGGGGTTCGCCCTCCGAGTCCACCTGAGCACAGGGCCTGGCCCAGCCCTTCCCACGCTCTGTTCCTTAGCAGCCCCCCAGGCCTGCCCGGGACAGGAGACAGCCTGTGGGCAATGAAGAGCCTCGGCCACGCGTGTATCAGTCACCCAGAGGACACGTAAGGCTTATAGACTCAGTAAGGCTCCCAGATCACCTAGTTCAAACTTCCACCCCAATCAGCAATTCCCTCCACAGCAGTCCAGGTAAACAGTTTCTCAGCCTGTACTAGACTTGTTTCTAAATGGAAAAAAAAAAAAAAAAGATGGTAAATGGCCATGGCGATGATCACATTTGTGTATAAATATTCATCCGGTGTTTGCGTTTCTGCAGCAACGTTCTATTTGGGAACAATTGTGCAAACAGCCACGATCGGGCTGGATCAGCGTATTCCCCCAGCAGAGCCAGGCCCCCAGGAGAGACCCGGCAGTAAGGTATAATCAGGAATCACCGTTCTCGGTGCTGTTTATGTGCCTTCCTGGGACTGACAGTCTCGAAAGTGGACCCCAACGGGCGGAACAGCGTCCTCTTGAAACTGCACAAACAGCATTGCAAACAGTACACAGATGCCCCAAACAGAGCAAACGCCCTCACAGTCCCACCAGCCGAGCTCGCCATCCGTTCTCCCTCTCCTTGCTTCCTGCTCATCCCCGCCATGTGTAAGCATGATTTTTCGGGCTGTAACGAGGTATATGTGCAGTTTGCTATTCCGCTTTGCGTGCTTAACATTATATCATAAGCATTTTCTGTTGCTGCACAGTCTGCCTGATTCTAATTTGTAGTGACTGCGTGATAATCCATCAAACTGACACAACGTAATTTACTTAACTACTCACTCTTCGGCTGTTGCTAGGTTTTCTTTATTATTAATTACTCCACAATGATCATTTTCATTTTTATTGACTTTTATTGACTTTTCCTTCTTTCGGATTCTTTCCTTGGAGTCAAGAATCCATTAGGCTCTTTAAAAAATAAAGTCAATGCGAATGGATTCTGGGTTGACTCTTGTGACATATGACAGGTGAAAATCCTTAGTAGAATTCACATCAGGTGTCATTGTTTGTCCACATATTACTTAGTATGAAGGTGTCTAATCACTTGTGTCATAGATGAATAAAATTCTGCTCACAATGAGCTTACTCTCTAAAGGAAAGTAAAAGGGGAGTTGTTGTTTTTTAAAGAGTAAAACAATTTTCAACTCTCCCCACCCACAAAGAAAGGTTTTTAAATTTTCTGTTATCTTTCCTTTTTTACTTCTGTCGTATATATGTCTTAAAGCTTTCAAGCACAGTTTTTTAAGCAGGAGGATGGGGTCATTGGATCTGCTATTCAAACAGATCACTTTGTCCCCAACATGAGAAGAGGCCTGGACAAGGGAAAGGAATATCAGGGGTCCAGTTAGGAAGCCCCAGCAATAGTCCTGAGAAGGCAGGGTGAAGCTTTGAAGTAGGTATGACAGGTGTGATGGGGGTGTTCAGGAGCCAAGGCAGGTGATGCCTAGAATGGTCAGGGCTTGAAGGTCAATCAGGTGTGCAGGGTGAACAAGTGAACCAGTTGCCAGATTTTTGGAAGTTTTCAAAATCATGCTCCTGCCTTGGTATAGGAAAGACATACACCTGCCAACTTGAAGTCCTTTAAGATACCCCCAAATCTGAGTTCACCGGCCAAAAATGCTGCCATAGGAGAGTCACTCATTTGAGTTGACAGCCTTCTCATCAGCCTTCAGTTACGAGGTGACCTGCTTTTGGTGAAATTACACATTATGACATTATCCACAGTGCAGGTCTGGGAAAGGAGTGCTGGGCTAAGCGCGTCCGAGAGTGGAGTCCTCATCCTCACTGTGTGGTCACGGGCAGTCACTGGCTCCTGCCAAGCTTCAGGTTATCTTTCTGTAAAATGGGGATAACAGTCACTGAGCTGCCTGTTTCACGAGTTGGTTTTGAACATCATGAGAGATCACACGTGTGAACTCTCTCTGTAAACTCTGATACCCAACACAGATGTGGGAGGATCCCTGAACCAGCTCATGTAGGATTTTATGTCAGCTCCCTCAAGTGCCTTTGGCTGATTTGTTGATACCATATGAAAACCCTGTACATAAGAGTGTGTTATGTCCCTTGATGCCTCAGGTGTTACTGTAGGATCTTAGGGAAAAGGGGGACCAAAGTTTTCATCCTAGGTCTCTGTTTCAGAAAGTTGCTTTTCTCTGCCTCAGCAGACTTGATTAATATTGTTTTTTTTCTTAAGTAATTTAGTCTCTGTATTGTTAAACTATTTAAAAATGTCCTTCTTTCCCTCTTCTGTCTCATGAAAATATGCGTTCATTAGGGTGATTATAATTAGTAAAGCACTTAGGAAAATGTATTCAGCTTGAAATTTTTTCTATTACTTTGTCATCATTGCCATATTTAAAAATATTATAAATGTTCAATGTGTAGATATGTTAGGTTGAGGTTTGTTAGCTAACTTTTGAGGAAACCTAGATCTGTATTTTTATTGGTTTAAACCAGTTACATGTTTTAAAATGTTAAATGGGATTGCAGAATTATCTATTTGGGACAAATATGATTTGTAGAATTTTGTTGTCTTACTACTCTTTTCTTTCTGAAAAAGATTTTTTTTTTCCATTTGGTTTTCAGTAATGTGACCACCCATCTATCATGTGTCCATTTAAGTCAGGTCTTAAATGAAGACAAGAGAGAGATACTCAAGTGATCCACTGAGAGTCCTGCCACCTCTCTGTGAATGGTGGCTGGGCCTCATTATCATGCAAATCTAAGTATGTCTTGGTTGTTAAAATAGAAGCCAACCTTAATTTCCTTTTTCCATTGCATTTTATCCTATCTTAGATTCTGTGCTTCATTGTTATAATCAACTGATTTGTGTATATCCTTCAATTCCCTTTCTCCACTCTCTCCATTATACTTGCCTGAAAAAAACTCAGCCCTGATTAAATCTAATTTTCCACTTTTTCCATGCCTGTATCTAAGCAGTTCAGCCTGGTTAGAGGAAAGCACATATACCCATGCTGACTGATCTCACTTTAAGTTTGTGACCACCAACCTCATGAGCCTCTGAGTTGCTGCCAGTCCTATTATATTTCCATAGTTAATTCACCCTCCTAGATGAATATTTCATATTTTTGTCATTTCCTGCAATCTTCCAGCAGCAATTCCTTCCCCTCTACTCTCTCAACTGATGACTTTACTTTTTTATTTTACTAGGAAAATAGAAGCAATCATAAGAGGACTTTCCCATGTGCCTCTGCCAGCTCTACCAGGTTACTTGTATTCTTATCCATATCTGCCCTTTAGATGCACGCACTGGCCAGCCCTTTACTTGGGCCTCGATTTCGCTGAAAATTACATATGCACCTCTCCTTGCCACTTCTGTTTATACAACTAAATGTGAGTAGCCTAAAAAACATCTTTAGGACTTCCCTGGTGGTCCAGTGGTTGGGAATCTGCCTGCCAGTGCAGGGAACACGGGTTCGATCCCTGGTCTGGGAAGACTCCATGTGCCACAGAGCAACTAAGGTTGTGCGCCACAACTACTGAGCCTGTGCACCCTAGAGCCTGTGCTCTGCAACAAGAGAAGCCACCTCAGTGAGAAGCCTGTACACAGCAATGAAGACCCAGAGCAGCCAACAAAGACAGTTAAAAAATTTTTTTAAAATCCACAGAGGAACTCTTGCTCACTAGCACAGCAAATTGCCCTTTCTGCAGTCTACCCTGTCCCTGTAGGTAACAGTTTACTGTGTCCAGTTTTTCAGATCATAACTTCATGCCCCATATCTCATCCACCAAAATCCTATTTTCTTTTAAAGAAATACCCAAATCCACCCTCTTTTCTGTTCACTTGGTTCTCTGATCAGTCTTTAAAGTAGTGTCCTTGTTTCTGCCTGTGTCTCACCTATTTTCAATATAGTAAGTAGCCAGAATGATTCTGTGAAAAATTTAAGTCATATCCTATTCAGAACTGGCCAGGGGCTTGTCCAGACTGTTCTAGGCTTACATGATATAGAAGCTCCTGCATAATCTTTGCTCCCCACATCCATCTGACTCCATCTGCTCCCCTTCTTCCTCATGCCACTCAAGCCGCACTGGCCTCCTGGAAGTTCTGTGAACACTCTGAAGCACTCTTACTTCAGTGCCTTTGTACCTGCTATTTCTTCTTCCAAGAATAGCGTGATGAGCAAGTCCTTCATCAGACTGTTGCTCAAAAATGACCTTGTCAAGAGAGGTCTCTCCTGGCCAACTTCTTTGAATAACAGTCCCTCTCACCTTGTAACTCTGTCCCCTAATCCTGCTTTAATTCTTAGTTATTACTATCTGGCATGTGTATTTAAAATTTGATATATATGTATTTAAATTTTTATTGATTCATATTTATACATACAAAGGAGTATACACGTACATCTACAGCTTAATGAATGTTCACCAACTGTACTAGTACAAGAAACAAAATACCAGCCCCTCCAGAAAGTCCCTTATGTTCCCTTCCAGTTATTAGCCCCCTCCCTGCAACTGGGGATAGCAACTGTCCTAACTTCTAATAGTAGCATGGATGAGGTTTTTTTTGTTTTTATACAGTGTATAAAAGGAATCATACAGTATATAATATACCCTGGTGTCTAGTTTCTTTCATTCAACATTACTTTGGTGAAAGTCATCCATGTTGTGTGTTCTAGATCATTCACTGTCGTCATTGTGTGGCATTATTTTAATATTTTTATTTAGTTTACATATCTCAATTTTTAACTATACAGTTAGTTTGTTGCCCATCATCTTCCACCAGAATGTTAATCCCAAGAGAACCGGACCTTTTGTTTTATTTACTACTATTTCCATCTGTTAGTTTGTTACATAAACGTGTAATCATTTTAACTATTTCCCTCACTCCTTGACATAGAAGAGAGATCTTGTTCAGTGTTTAGTCTCTAACACCCAAAACAGTGTTGGGTACACAGTGGGAACTCAAGACTATTTGTTGAAAGAGAAGAATAGGAGAACAGATAAAGAATTATTTTAGCTTTTTCCCTCCTAAGTGATTCTTCTATATTTTTTGTTAAATAGAGAAAAGTACACAAACTCTGAGCCTATGAGTTCAGGAGTTGGTAAACTACAGCCTACAACTTTCAGGCCGAGAATGATTTTTAGATTTTTTGAGTTGTAGAGACAAAGAAGAATATGTCAGAGTTATGTTGCCTGGAAAGCCTAAAATCTTTCCGTCTGGTCCTTCACAAAAAAATATTTCCAGGCAGTCATTATGAAGTTAACTCCATTAATCATTACTTAGGTCAGAAAGTAAAATATTTCCAGCACCCTGGAAACCTTCCCTGATCACAACTCCCTCCCAATACTCTAGAAACAACCACTGTTCTAATTTTTGTGATTATCATTTGCTTTTCTTTACAGTGTTGTCATTATGTCAGTTTTGTTAATCATGGCATTTAATCACCATGTTTAAATCTTCTGTATTCTGACTTTTGGCTGTTTGTTCTGTCAGTTACTAAGAGAGGTATATTCATGACTGTCATGATTATGGGTGTACTTCGTTTCTTCCTGTATTTATATTTTTGCTTTATGTATTACTAAGTGATTCTCTTTATTTCTCCTGATACTTTTTGCTCTTAATGAAGTTTATCTGATATTAGTATATTTAAATCACTGTATAGTGTAAATATTTCTGTTTTTATATTGTCAGCTTTTCATTATTATGTTTTCAGTATATCTGACAAATACCTAGTTGAAATTTTTTTCTTTATTCAGTCTAAAATCTTGGTTAGGAGTCAGCACTTTTACTGCTGGCGCCTAGGTTTGATCCCTGGTTGGGGAATTAAGATCCTGCAAGCTGTGTGGCGTGGTCAAAAAAAAAAAATCTTTTTTAAACTTCAGTATTTATTCTGTTTACATTAATACACATCCTTACGTTGGTTTTAAATATTCCGGCTTTTAATGCATCTGTCGTTGCCTATTTCTTTCCCATTCTGTGTTACTGTTTCCTTCAATTCTTGTTTTTGTTTATTCAAAAATGATTTCACACTTTTCTCCTCCACTAGTAGGTAGGTCCTGTGTGATGTTTCTCTTAGAAGTACCACAGGTATCTTTAATAGGCCAAAGTTTGATGTTGACAGTAGCCTAGTTACATGATAACTTTGATTGCATTTCTGTGCTACTGCCTTGGTGGTGGTGGTGGTGTAGGTTTATATTTTGCCTTAAAAAAAAATATATATATATATATATATGTATCTCATAGAACATTATTATGCTGTCAGTGTTCATTTAGATTTATCCATGTACTTACTTACCTCTTTCTTTGTACTTCTTCCCTTTTTACATATCACACCTTCCACTTAAGGGAAGAAGTGGAAGTGAAAGAGTGAACTACTTCTGCCTTCCATAGTCCTTAATACAGTATTTATCTGCTGGGGGTTAACTCTCTAGGTTTTTGTTTGCTGAAATAACTTTATTTTGCCCTTATTCTTGAAAGATATTTATGCTGTGTATATATCTAGATTGGTTTTTTTTTTCCCCACACACAGTTAGGTATATCGTTACCATTTTTTTGGTTCCCCTTGTTACAATTGAGAAAATAGTTTTCATTTGCTTGTTATTTCTTTGAAAGAAACTGCTCTGCTTCCTCTACCCACACCTACCCTTCTCCCCCCCAACCCCCAGGCTACTTTACTTTGTGGTGGTGTGCAGTTTTGCTGTGAGACATCCTTTTATTTCTCTTCCATGTAATTTGTTGGGCTTCTGGTATTTGTGGGTTGCTGTCTTATACGATTTCTGAATAGTTTTTAGCCATTGTCTCTATCTCAGTCCTGTTCTCTTTTTCGTTCTCCTATAAAATTTCAGTGAACCATATGTTAGACTGTCTCACTTTATCACCATGGCCTTTCGTTTCTTTTTTCTGTTTTCTTTTGGTCTCTGTATGCTCCATTCTGGATAGTTTCTTGCCTTTCGGTTCTCAAAAGCTCTGTTTTGGTGTATCTAATTTCCTGCATTGGATTCTTAATTTTTGTTATTTTATGTTCCCTGCAGATACAGTCAAACAGTCTTTTATTTCTTGAGTAATCTGGTAGANGCTGTTGCTAGGTTTTCTTTATTATTAATTACTCCACAATGATCATTTTCATTTTTATTGACTTTTATTGACTTTTCCTTCTTTCGGATTCTTTCCTTGGAGTCAAGAATCCATTAGGCTCTTTAAAAAATAAAGTCAATGCGAATGGATTCTGGGTTGACTCTTGTGACATATGACAGGTGAAAATCCTTAGTAGAATTCACATCAGGTGTCATTGTTTGTCCACATATTACTTAGTATGAAGGTGTCTAATCACTTGTGTCATAGATGAATAAAATTCTGCTCACAATGAGCTTACTCTCTAAAGGAAAGTAAAAGGGGAGTTGTTGTTTTTTAAAGAGTAAAACAATTTTCAACTCTCCCCACCCACAAAGAAAGGTTTTTAAATTTTCTGTTATCTTTCCTTTTTTACTTCTGTCGTATATATGTCTTAAAGCTTTCAAGCACAGTTTTTTAAGCAGGAGGATGGGGTCATTGGATCTGCTATTCAAACAGATCACTTTGTCCCCAACATGAGAAGAGGCCTGGACAAGGGAAAGGAATATCAGGGGTCCAGTTAGGAAGCCCCAGCAATAGTCCTGAGAAGGCAGGGTGAAGCTTTGAAGTAGGTATGACAGGTGTGATGGGGGTGTTCAGGAGCCAAGGCAGGTGATGCCTAGAATGGTCAGGGCTTGAAGGTCAATCAGGTGTGCAGGGTGAACAAGTGAACCAGTTGCCAGATTTTTGGAAGTTTTCAAAAGCATGCTCCTGCCTTGGTATAGGAAAGACATACACCTGCCAACTTGAAGTCCTTTAAGATACCCCCAAATCTGAGTTCACCGGCCAAAAATGCTGCCATAGGAGAGTCACTCATTTGAGTTGACAGCCTTCTCATCAGCCTTCAGTTACGAGGTGACCTGCTTTTGGTGAAATTACACATTATGACATTATCCACAGTGCAGGTCTGGGAAAGGAGTGCTGGGCTAAGCGCGTCCGAGAGTGGAGTCCTCATCCTCACTGTGTGGTCACGGGCAGTCACTGGCTCCTGCCAAGCTTCAGGTTATCTTTCTGTAAAATGGGGATAACAGTCACTGAGCTGCCTGTTTCACGAGTTGGTTTTGAACATCATGAGAGATCACACGTGTGAACTCTCTCTGTAAACTCTGATACCCAACACAGATGTGGGAGGGTGGGAGGGCGGGAAGGGGAGGCGGGAAGCTGACTGTGTCACCAGCTGATGCTGAAGGGCAGAAGCAGAGCTTTCAGGGAGTGAGATGCGGGACAGGAGATGCTGACGGTGTGCCTGGAGGGTTGTCTGAAGAGTGTCTATTGAGGCTGCCACGACAAAACACCACCATCAGGGTGGCCTAGATAACACACATGTGTTTCTCATAGTTCTGGAGGCTGGAAAGTCCAAAAGCAAGTTGCTAGCAGATTCCATTCCTGGAGACCCTCTTACTGCCTTGCAGGTGGCCTTCTCGCTGCGTCCTCACAAGGTGGAGAGTGAGCTCTGCTGTTTCTTCCTCTTCTTGTAGAGTCACTAATCCCATTGTCAGGCCCCATCATCACGACCTCATCCAGACCTAATTACTGGGTTATCCAAAAAGTTCGTTCAGGTTTTTGTAAGATGTCATGGGAAAACCCAAATGAACTTTTAACCAACCCAGCTGCTTTCGAATTGTGGTGCTGGAGAAGACTCTTGAGAGTCCCTTAGACTGTGAGGAGATGAAACCAGTCAATTCTAAAGGAGATCAATGCTGAATATCCACTGGAAGGACTGATGCTGAAGTTGAAACTCCAATACTTCGGTCACTTGATGCAAAGATCTGACTCATTTGAAAAGATCCTGATGCTGGGAAAGATTGAGGGCAGGAGGAGAAGGGGGCAACAGAGGACGAGATGGTTGGCTGGCATCACCGACTCGAAGGACATGAGTTCCAACAGGATGCAGGGGATGGTGAAGGACACGGAAGCCTGGTTTGCTGCCATCCACGGGGTTGCAGAATCAGACACAACTTAGTGACTGAACAGCAACAACATACTTTCCAAAGGCCCTGCTTCCCATGGGGATGAGAACTTCAACATGTGAACTGGGCGAGGGGGAGCACACAGCATTCAATTCATGGCAGAGCACTGGAGAAGGGAGCCCTAGAGAGACAGAGCTAAACGGGAGACTGATGGGTCTCTGAGCATCTGGAACAAGGGGATGCCTGAGGACAGCATGTAAGGCTGGAATCCTCGCTCTGTCATTTTCTAACGCTGGGCAACTCAGGTTACTCACTGTGCCACACCTCAGCTGCCTCCTCTAAAATGAGGACTCAACCATTCAGCCACCAGATTTTATTGAGCAGCTACTATGCGCCGGGAACTATTGTAGGTATGAAGGATTAAAATGTAAACAGAAGAGGCCTGGGGAAGCATAAATCCCCGAGGGATGGTAACAGTGTCCCATGGGGTTACTCTGAAGGGTCCTAGGTGTAATCTGCACGGCATTGTGATTTTGCAGAATAAGTGCACTAGAATTGTTAGCTGCTATTATCTCATCTGTTTCGCTCTTTTTCCTTGGATAGGTCCTGTTAAGGTGCTGTTTTAACGTTAATAGAACAAACGGGTAGGAATCAGGGGCAGTACGCAGAGGTCCATTCAT
>SJYV01039734.1:0-11885 GCA_006410875.1 Neotragus pygmaeus | reverse complement strand
GCATCCCCATGCGGCCTGCGGCGAGGTCCTCCAGGGTTGGACAGCAGACCCAGACCCTTGGGGAGGTCCACGCCCAGCTGGAACGAGCCGCCTTCTCTCCACCTTGCAGACATCGATCAGCTTATCGCCATCAGTGGCATGGTGATCAGGACATCCCAGCTGATTCCAGAGATGCAGGAGGCCTTCTTCCAGTGCCAAGTGTGTGCCCACACGGCCCGTGTGGAGATAGACCGTGGCCGCATTGCCGAGCCCTGCGTGTGCGAGCGCTGCCACACCAACCACAGCATGGCCCTCATCCACAACCGCTCCATGTTCTCCGACAAGCAGATGGTGCGTGCCCCCGCCACATGCCCCGTCCTTGTTCTGCCCCTGCTGGGTCCTCCAAAGCTCAGTGTAACCAGTCCACTCGTGCGGTCCTAAAACTGCGCTTCCTGACTGGGTTGACCTGGAAGGGAGTGCCGCCCAGAATGGATTAGAAAAGCAGGCAGAGGGTGATGCAGGCTCACCCACTGCCGCCCTGATGTGGCCATCCCACCCCCACATGGGGGAGCGTTTACTCAACAACGCTCTGGGAATGGAGGTGAGACCGAGTTGCTGGAGACTAGTGTGTTGTGAGCATAGCCATCTTCCAGAGCAACGTCCCTGGGGCAGTGGAGGTGCTGGGTATCTGGATGTCCAGAGATGTCCATTCCCTGTCCTTCCAGATCAAGCTTCAGGAGTCCCCCGAAGACATGCCCGCGGGGCAGACGCCGCACACAGTCGTCCTTTTTGCTCACAATGACCTTGTGGACAAGGTCCAGCCTGGGGACAGAGTGCACGTCACAGGTGAGGGGCTCCACCGTCAGGCCTCTGACCTGGTCGGGGGCACATGACCTGGGGCTCTTGTTTTCATTGCCAGCCTCTGACCTCCAATGTGGTGCCTTCCCAGACAGCAGGTTGTCTTCCTGCTGTTGTCCAAAATAACTAGTGAGCGACTTTAAATATGTGAGCCTTTTGGATTTCCTTTCTTTTTAAGCTTTTGGAACAGGATTTTAGTATTTTTAGGAAAATTATTCATGACTGTACATTCACTTAAAGAGAAATGAGAATTCTGTCTCACACTGAACACAGCAGCAAGCAGGCACCGTGTGGAGGTGGGGGTCCCCAGTCAGCCTTTTGGCTGTGCTCAGAGCCCCCAGAGCCCTGCTCCCCGCCCTCTGAGCTGAGAGCAGGCAGGTGAGAGGGTGTCCTTCATGCCCTCAGGCATCTATCGAGCCGTCCCCATTCGCATCAACCCCAGAGTGAGCAATGTGAAGTCTGTCTACAAAACCCACATTGATGTCATTCACTACCGGAAGACCGACTCAAAGCGTCTGCATGGCCTTGACGAAGAGGCAGAGCAGAAACTTTTCTCTGAGAAACGTGTGGAGTTGCTCAAAGAGCTTTCCAGGAAGCCAGACATCTATGAAAGGCTTGCATCTGCCCTGGCGCCAAGCATCTATGAGCATGAAGATATAAAGAAGGTAACTGACCTCGAAAAGCTTCTTGCTTATGGCCAGGCCTGAAAGCTCAAGGTCAGATGGTGTGAACAACGTGAAAGGCTGAGCCTTGGGTAGAACAGGGGCTGCACCCTCATCTCCACCCTGGCTCACCCCTTTCCAGGCAGGCCCTGCGTGGCTTCTGACATGCTTTTGTCCTCTGATCTCTTCACCATCCATTTGCTCAGCCCCCTGCCTCTACTGCCCACCACAGGTGAGTGCTGAGACCTGTCTGTCTGTCTGTCCATCTGTCCAGGGAATCTTGCTTCAGCTCTTCGGCGGGACTAGAAAGGATTTCAGCCACACGGGGAGGGGCAAGTTCCGCGCAGAGATCAACATCCTNGCCCACCACAGGTGAGTGCTGAGACCTGTCTGTCTGTCTGTCCATCTGTCCAGGGAATCTTGCTTCAGCTCTTCGGCGGGACTAGAAAGGATTTCAGCCACACGGGGAGGGGCAAGTTCCGCGCAGAGATCAACATCCTGCTGTGCGGGGACCCAGGGACCAGCAAGTCCCAGCTGCTGCAGTACGTGCACAACCTGGTCCCGCGGGGCCAGTACACATCCGGGAAGGGCTCCAGCGCCGTGGGCCTCACTGCCTATGTCATGAAGGACCCTGAGACGCGACAGCTGGTGTTGCAGACCGGCGCCCTGGTGCTGAGCGACAATGGCGTCTGCTGCATTGACGAGTTTGACAAGATGAATGAAAGCACGCGCTCTGTGCTACATGAGGTCATGGAGCAGCAGACACTGTCCATCGCCAAGGTCAGCCACCCGCCCACTCTGATGTCTGCATGGGAGGTGGGGGATGGAGCCTGGACCACAGCATCTGGACTTGCAGCTCGGGAGGCTGGCCAACACACTGCTGTTAGGCCCCAGCCCATCTGAGTGTACTCTACAGGACCTGGGTCCTCTGTGCAGTACTAACCTCTAATGCCTGGCGCTCACAGAACTTGAGTTTGTCCTAAATCTCATGCCAGGGGTTTGGTTTTTGAGAAAGATGTAGTCACAGCAAATGTTTACCCCCACCTCCATCCTTGGCGTGAAACCCAGCTTAGGCTTCCCCAGTGGATGCTATAGGTACCGTGCTTGTGGTGCCAGGGGTCCCTGGCAAAGGCCACCCGAGGCAGGGGCTCTCAGCTCCTACCGGCCTCAGCGTGAGGCTGCTGACGGCGCTATCTGTCCCTCCGGCAGGCTGGGATCATCTGTCAGCTCAACGCCCGCACCTCCATCCTGGCAGCAGCAAACCCGATTGAGTCTCAGTGGAATCCAAAAAAAACCACCATTGAAAACATCCAGCTGCCCCACACACTCTTATCAAGGTATGATAGCACATGTTCATCAAACAAATGCTTTCATTTTACTCATCTGTGGAAGGTTCAGGGTGAGGGTGAGAAGGAAATAACCAGGATTAACACAGCCAATCGTCATCTCTTCATGCCAGCATGGTCTGCATGTCTGCTTAGTCATAGGTCCTGAGGTGAGGACCATGCGTTTGCTCACCTTGATGGATGCTCGTTTCTTGGAGCAGTTGGTGCCTGTCTGCTCCATTCTGTCAGAAGCCCACCTCTTGCTGCTCTCGGTCCTATAGCCGCTGTAGACAATCAGCAAAGTGCAGAGAGCAGCTTCCTGCAGTAGACAAGGGTCTGAGAGCTGCCTTTGTGGGAGGGGAGACATGTGACCCAGACTTCCTCTCAAGGATGGATGTGTTTCATAAATGGGTTTTAGAATTTGGTTCTTTCACTTCTTACACAAACAGTTCCTTTTCCCCAGCACAGCTGAATGTGTTTCACTCATCTCCTCCAGTCTTCAGAATCACAGCAGTGTTTCCCTTGGGAGCCTCCTGCTTCTGACTCACCTTCAGCGCCCAACACTTGTTCCCAGGCAGACAGAGGGCCAGGGCAGGAGACCTGGGGGCCTGGGCTCCTCGGGCCACCTGGGCCGGGCGCGCCTGCCCCTCCCACGGAGGCCGCAGGTGCACATCAGGTGCGTGGGTGTCCTGACTGGGCACCGTCACCGTGTCTCCTCAGGTTTGACTTGATCTTCCTCATGCTGGACCCGCAGGACGAGGCGTACGACCGGCGCCTGGCTCACCACCTGGTGTCCCTGTACTACCAGAGCGAGGAGCAGGCACAGGAGGAGGGCATGGACATGGCGGTGCTCAGGGACTACATCGCCTACGCGCACAGCACCGTGATGCCGAGGCTCAGCCAGGACGCCAGCCAGGCCCTCGTCGAGGTACCCGCCGCCCAATGTGCTGCTGGGCCCTGCTCAGCTCTGTCTGCTACAACTGTTTTCCTTCCTGTGTTGCAAAGTTTACTTTTCCAAGTGTGGAAGAGGAAAAAGGATTATTTCTACAAGTTGCGTGCTCTTTTTAAAGTTCCTGTAAGCACAGTGTATTTATTTAAGACCAGGACGCCCGAGTTGGAATATCGGTGAGGCTGTTAATACTTAGTGACTTTGTGATTCTGGTCTCTGAGCCGCATTTGCTCATTTCTGAAGAATTGAAGGAGTTTATGTTCACTTCTCAGTACCTTTTAAGTGGGCAGCAGTGCCTGGTGACACACGCATGGACGTTGTGACACTAGGAAGGTTCCTCGTGCTTTGGTGGGCTTTCCATCCTGACAGTCCTGAAGATGCTCAAGGACAGTTACAAGTGATTCGTAGTTTTCCCTCTGGGTCATCTTGAAAGAATCAGGTCATCCACTCGAGTTTACAGTTTACCCTTTGTGTGCTCTGTGTCAGCGCCCTCTGGCCTGCTGCTATTTGGTCCTCCCAGGGTGTGAACGGGCCAAGTCCTCAGCTCTGTCCCCAGTGCCGCGATCCCCCTACCAGTGCCACCCTTCCCCCGGATAAGGGTGGAGGCCTGAGGCTAGACCACGCTCTTGTTCCCCTCAGGACGTCCCTCCCTGCGGTCACCATGTGAGGAGTCAGCCTGTCTCCTATCTTGCAGGCCTACGTGGACATGAGGAAGGTTGGCAGCAGCCGAGGGATGGTGTCTGCGTACCCCCGGCAGCTGGAGTCGCTGATCCGCTTGGCAGAAGCCCACGCGAAAGTGCGGTTTTCAAACAAGGTGGAGGCCATCGACGTGGAGGAGGCCAAGCGCCTGCACCGGGAGGCACTGAAGCAGTCAGCCACCGACCCGCGGACAGGCATCGTGGACATTTCCATCCTCACCACAGGTCAGCCTTCCCCCGACATGGGTGCTGCCCTGTCTCCGGTCAGAGCTCCCATGAACACGTGATGTGGCTGGGCAGAGGCAGACGCTGGCACACTCGGCCCAGCTCTGTCCCACCCAGCCATCCAGGCATGGAGTGATTCAGGCCCCAGCGAGGGGAACTCTGCTCCTTTGTGGACTGCTGGGCTGTATCTCAGTGGCAAGTAGCACCTCTGAGCTTCTATAAAACTGGGGACAGGATTCAGACCTCACTCTGGCATTCAGCCACCATCCCCTTACCTTGTCTGGTGACAAGACTAAAAATTATTTTAGACCTAAGTTGATTTATGGCTGAAGAAATACTTCTAGAGATTTGAAAGGTGTTCCCTTATGGGAGAAGCATCTTCATTGCTTTCTCTTAACTCAGGAATGAGTGCCACATCTCGGAAGCGGAAAGAAGAGTTAGCAGAAGCATTGAGAAAGCTTATTTTATCGAAGGGCAAGACGCCAGCCCTGAAATACCAGCAGCTCTTTGAAGATATTCGGGGACAGTCTGACATAGTAAGTGTTTACATGGACATTTTGTTTGTTTAATAGTTTTCTTTTCCCTTGATGCTGCTTTAAAGTTTTTTTCCTCTAGCTTTCCCCCTTCATTTACTGCTTGAGTAATAAATGTAGATACACAGAAGAGAAGTAAGGTCCCCATCGACAGTGAGTGATCACAGTGAGAATTTTTTCAGTCTTCTGTGTGGATGTAGACGAGTGGTTTTGAGCGGAGTCAGTGGTTTCTTTTTTAATCAGTGACAGTCTTAGCTCCCTCTGTGACACTGAATCCACTACGACATGTTTGCTCTGTCTCATGCCTTCCCCATCATGTACTCGACTGTCGGTGGACATTTAGTGTTGTAGTTTTTGGCTGTTATTAGGAAAGCCAGGTTCACGGCAGGGGCTCTGCTGGTTGGGACCAGCCCTTGCCTGCTTTGCTGACACCCCCTTCTCGGCCCCACATGACCGCTGAGTGGTGCACACAGACCAGGGGCGCCAGGCCTGTGGTGCTTAGCATCAGGCCCTTTGGGGGAAGAGCTGGAGCATGAAATGTCTGTCTAGCCACCCAGAAGGCAGGAGACTCCAGTGTCTTGGGCTCCTTGTGTGTCTGGGGAGCGCAGCTCCAGATGTAAACTCTTTGCTCTTCCCCGAAGGCAATCACCAAGGACATGTTTGAAGAAGCGCTGCGCGCCCTGGCAGACGACGACTTCTTGACAGTAACCGGGAAGACTGTGCGTCTGCTCTGAAGGCCCAGGAGCAGCATGGTCCTGGCCCTGCCGCCAGCAGGAGGAAGGGCTTCAAGGTCATTGCTTGGCACCATGAGAATTTTCTCACGTGGCTTCACTGTTCCTGGGAAGCCCGTGTATTCTGTTGATACTGAGTGAAGCGTCCTGGGCCATCTGAGTGTGTGCGGCAGAGACTGAGTACCCTGGAGCACCAGGGCTGAGTAGCGTATCCCTACAGACAGCAGGACGCGCTCTTCTCTGCAGACTGCAGTCTCGGTCCTGGTCTGTGCTGGACTCTGTCAGGTACTGGAAACACGCGGGTGTTCCCGTCCCTCCCTGTGAGGAGGCGACGGGCCCGCTGAGTCCTCCAGGCTTGTTTTCTTGCCTACAAGAGGCTGAAACAATGGGGTTCCATGTTAACTTGTATTGCTTTGCTCTAACGTGTAAAATTTCTTCCTCAATAAGTGACAGAATAAGTAATACTTGGTTATCTGGCATTTTTCACTAAGTAAAAAGCTTTAATAAACACTGCTTTTACGGAAATTCATGATACTAATTACTTCCTATAAGTCACTAATAAGTTTCATTATATTTAAAAATTATTTCGATTTTAGCACTCATTCTCATAAAGCCACTATTGGCTGCAATCTCAGGATAGAAATACGACTGTAACAAGTAATCCCTGAAATGTGTCACTGTGTGAGTTTGGCCTTTTTATAACTTAGAGTCACTATTCACTGGGAAAGTGTCCAGACCGAACTGAGCTGCTTAAATAGCATTACATTGGGGCAGTGGGATGGAATTTGAGGTCATCAGAGCAGTGTCACCTTTGACTTCCTCTGAAGTAACACATTAATGATGTTTTTCTGAACTTGAATTTAGTACCAACATGGAACTGAAGGCTGCAAATGAAGTCTGATTTTAAGGGAATTTGAGTCGAATGAACCCAATGAAGGTTCTGTTGTGCAGGATCCAAGTTTATTAGGGTGCATTTCTAGTCCCTTTTGGTCTGGGAGGGTCCCCAAGAGCCAGGGGGATAGCGGGGTTTGTCCTGTTGGCAGAGCCAGGACAGAGGGTCTGCAGGCAGTGAGGTGCAGGAGGAAGAGTGCGTCTCCCTGGAGAGCTCTGCCAGACCCAGTTCCGAAAGCTGGAGCGGACTCACCCCCGAGTGCTAGGGCAGGAAGGATGGCACCTTCCCAACTGTGGGATGTGGTTTGTTGAGCATGGGTATGGGCAGCCCAGGCCAGGGTCCTGGTTCCTCTTCCCGACCCATGCACAGGGCTGGCACCTGGTCCTGCCCGAGTGTCCCTGCAAACAAAAGAAGAATGTAGGTTTTTCTTGGTAGGACGGTACAATTCAGCTTAATTCCTACAAGTACATGTTTCAAATGCTATAAAATAATGCAATTGAATTTGAATTTTTCCCTCTAATTTTGACCCAGACTCACTAGTTAGAGTAACTCACTAGTTACTAGATTTAGACACAGACAGATACTCCTCGCATCTGTTATAAATACAACCACCTCCACCCAAGGAATCAAAGATCAGCAAGACTGAAAAAGCTCAGAATGTAACTCTTACAACAAAGTTAGGAAATGTTTGGTTTAAGTGCTGTTACTTACTAAGTCTGAACTTTGACATTTCAGGCTTAAAAAAAGTTAGTATAATTCTCATTGACCCTTCACTCAAATTCCTTTGTTATGCTTTCTCAAATCTGCTTTTAACATTCTCATTAAAATTTTAATTATTTGAGACACTTAGACAGGATACCCCTTTACTTATATAAGTATGTCCATAATACCATTTATGTCCTAAATCCAGTAGCCTTCATATAAAATCACAGAATTATAACAATAAAAAATTCAGGGACTTTCCTGAAAGATGTTGCTGTGAAAGTGCTGCACTCAATATGACAGCAAATTTGGAAAACTCAGCAGTGGCCACAGAACTGGAAAAGCTCAGTTTTCATTCCAATCCCAAAGAAAGGCAATGCCAAGGAATGTTCAAACTACTGCACAATTGCACACATCTCACACACTAGCAAAGTAATGCTCAAAATTCTCCAAGCCAGGCTTCAACAGTATGTGAACCAAGAACTTTCAGATGTTCAAGCTGGATTTAGAAGACAGAGGAACCAGAGATCAAATTGCCAACATCTGATCACAGAAAAAGGAAAGAAATTTCAGAAAAACATATGCTTCATTGACTACACTAAAGCCTTTGACTGTGTGGATCACAACAAACTGGAAAATTCTTAAAAGATGGAATACATCCCCTTACCTGTTTTCTGAGAAATCTGTGCGATCAACAAGCAACAGTTAGAACCTTATATGGAACAACTGACTGGTTCAAAATTGGGAAAGGAGTTCATTAAGACTGTATATTGTCACCCTGCTTATTTAAACTTATATGCAGAGTACATAATGCAATAAGGAGGGCTGAATGAATCACAAGCTGGAATCAAGATTTACAGAACAAATAACCTCAGATATGCAGGTGATACCACTCTAATGGCAGAAAGTGAAGAGGCACTTAAGAGCCTCTTGATGAAGATGAAAGAGGACAGTGAGAAAGCTGGCTTGAAACTCAGCTTTAAGATCATAGCCTCTGGTCCCATCACTTCATGGCAAACAGATGGGGAAAATGTGGAAACAGTGACAGATTTTATTTTCTTGGGCTCCAAAACCACTTCTGACAGTACGGTGACTACAGCCATGAAATTAAAGACACTTGCTTCCTGGAAGAAAAACTATGACNCTGGCGTGCTGCGATTCATGGGGTTGCAAAGTGTCGGACACAACTGAGCGACTGAACTGAACTGAACTGATTCAGGCATTGTCTCACTGGAGCCTCAAAAGCTCATTGAGATAGAAACTGTTGACATCTGCAGATGGAGAGACTCAGAAGGGTTACACGCTTTCCCCAGTGTCACACAGCTAGAAAGGCAGAACTCGGATTTGAACTTGTTTGTATCCAGAATCCTTGCTTGCCCACTGGACTCTCCCAGGAAATCATGTCCCATCTCCAGGACCTGAAAGCTTATTTGTTTAGTCTTTTTCTCCCCAATATTCCCACTACTACCATCCAGGGACCTCGTCTCTCTCTCCTTTTCTCACCCTTCTCTTGTCTTCTCTTTGCTTTTCCATTTCACCTCCAGTCCTATTTTCTTCCCTGCTCTCTGGGCCTGAACCCAACAGTGGTATCCCTGGGGGACAGGACAGCACCACTAGGACCTCCTTGTCACTGCTGCCTGGAGTTTCACATGCTGGTCTGTTCCCCTTGTTAAACTTGGTAAGCATCTGCTGGTGTCTTTTTAAAAGCAAATATTATACTCCCAGGAAGGGGACATTAAGACATCAACATTGAGGGATGAATTAGATGCTCTTTCTGTATAAAATTCTTTGGAGAGCACAGAACTAGAAGTCATGGGAAAAGAAAGGGAGGCTGAATGCAACAAAGACTCTCTCTAAGAAAATACTGGGTTCTAGAAATCTGAACTGGGGGTTGTCTTGGATCCAGTCTGAAGAGATGAGCTCTGTAACTACGTGGATGTCACCTACAACAGCAGGCCACACCTTTCTTTTTATGTCGCTCTGTAAGTTTGCTTGTTACTTCCTTGTATGTTCTTTCCTTTAATCCTCAAATTCAGTGAAGTAGATTTTCTTTCCTCTGTCACAACCAGGAGACTTGTTAAAATTTCTCAGCTAGCACTGGGAAAGCCAAGACTACATTTTAAATCCTTTCATATCCTCATCTCCACCTCTCCTAGAAAATTCCCTGCCTTTCTACTGTAAGATATTCTACTTCAATTACTCAGATCTCCTTCCTGTCTTCTGTTCATTCATTCAATTACTCTTTTATTCATTTGAAAAGTGTTTAGGAAGAGCCTGTTAAGTTCATCAGGCACTAGGTTAAGCTTTTACATATATTATTCATTGACTTCTCAAAACCACCCTGTGGGGATAATGTGAGAATACCTTCTTTTAGAATGAAAAGCTGAATAATGCCTAATTGACCAATGCCCCAGCAGCGGCACTCTGAAATCCATTACCACATTAGTGCCCAAGCTGTGTTTCCCAGAGGCCACTCCAAGCCACGGCCGGGGGTGTGGCATGGATACCATGGCATGCCTGCTTCTGGGAGCTAGAGAACTCCTCAAGAAGTGACTTTGACTTGGGGACTCCCCTCTGTCTTGCCACACTTTCTAAGAATGCACAGTAACCAAAGATTCTTTCACCCAACTTTCCTTCTTCCCTTCCCTCTTTCCTCCATGAGACTCCAGACGTGCATCTTGGGCTGGTGGCTTTCTCAGCCACCGCTCCTGGCTCCTTCTCTTTTCCCCTTACAGGGCTTGCAGGTCTAATCCTGTTGTGTCATCTGCTTCTTGTAATACCTAGATTGATACACTTGCCTTAAAAAAATACAAGTCTGGTCTTGGTGGCTAAGGTCAGAACTTGGGTCAGGAGGCTGAAGTGGAAGCAGGTGTCCTCCTCCTGGTCCCCTTGTCTGGGATGGTATTTGAGATCCAGCAGGATGCAGTCTGTTCTGAGCTTGGGGGCTTGTGAACTGACCCAGAAGCACTTGGTAATGTAGCCCACTCTTTATAAAACTCTCATTTCCCTTGCTTCAGTGATGCCATGCTCTATGGATTCCCCTCCAACCTCTCAAACTGCGCTTTCTCAGGCTCAGATGCTTATTCTCCTGGCTCATCCTCTCACCGGTGCCAAGGGTCTTAGCTGGAAGCTTTCATCTTCCATGTTGTTTTATAGAGACCACCGTTTCTTTAAGAAAGATAGCGTTACTTTTAGAGCAATGGGGAGAAAAATAAAAAAAAGAAAAATCCCGTGTTCCTTCAAACCTTCTTTCCCAGTTGCATTCACCTTCTTTAGATTTTTGCCCTTCTTTTCTTTTGGAGGCATGACTTTGGGGCAAATGTTGACAAAGTCGCTGATGACTTTCTGTAGCTTAATGAGTATGTGCTTTCCTGGATGTTGTTCATTTCCCACTGTTGACTTGACTTCTTCAAACCTGAACTCGCTACTTGAATGCACGCCTGGAATTCACTGACTACCATGGTCACTTCCTTACGAGGGGGTGCCATTTAAAGAAAAGGACACCACCAACCAAATCACTAACCTCTTCTTAAATTGCTAGGCATGTTATGGGAGCCATATGCTCAGTGAGTGTCAGCTACCAGGGTTAGTCCTCATGGTGTGAGCTTGAGTGGGAAGACAGGTGATGCAGCAGAAAGAGCACAAAGCTTTGGAGCCAAATAGATCTGAATACGAGTATTTTCTAGGGCATGTTATGTGATCTGCCTGGGGTAGGAAGACAGTAGAGACCACTGTGCAAGAGCTTAGCCCTTATGTCAAACAGATCCGGATTCAAACCCCTAGTTCTGTTGCTCACAAGATATGCTACCCAGCCTGTCTGAATCAAAGTTTCCTCATCTGTAAAATGGGCATAAAATACTAACCTCCACAAGACTATTAAGAAGAGTAAGGACATTTATAGCCAGACTTAATAAAGCACTGTATTGCTACCACACTTTGTTTAACTGCTGAATGTACATTAATTCATTTAATCTTCACTAAGGTTCCAAACAGGAAAAGGAGTACATCAAGGCTGTATATTGTTACCCTGCTTATTTAACTTATATGCAGAGTACATCATGAGAACTGCTGGGCTGGAAGAAGCACAAGCTGGAATCAAGATTGCCGGGAGAAATATCAATCACCTCAGATATGCAGATGACACCACCCTTATGGCAGAAAGTGAAGAAGAATTAAAGACCCTCTTGATGAAAATGAAAGAGGAGAGTGAAAAAGTTGGCTTAAAGCTCAACATTCAGAAAACTAAGATCATGGCATCTGGTCCCATCACTTCATGGCAAATAGATGGGGAAACAGTGTCAGACTTTATTTTGGGGGCTCCAAGATCACTG
>SJYV01039732.1:0-13751 GCA_006410875.1 Neotragus pygmaeus | reverse complement strand
AGACAAAGTGTGGAGGAAGGAAGTGGAAGTAGAGACCAGATGAATTCTGCTCTCCTACTTTCAACCTGAGCCTCCTCCTGGAGCTCTGAGTTCCTGGCCTCCAGCCTGGAGCCATGTGCTCATTTCCATTTCAAAGGGAAACCCACACGGATCACAGGGGTCCCCAGTGAGAGAAGGGAGTGATGGGCTCCTGAGGACATGTTTACAAATAACTCCCAGCTCAAGCGCCTCAGGCCTCATTTATCTCATCCCCAGTTACAAATCATCTATTGACCAATCCATCATGCCATCCCACCCTGGCACTGCCATTCATACCCTTTAGGAAATGCATTTCAGGACTGATTGGCATAGTCCATGAGCAGAGATAAGGTAAAATAACTCAGAAGACAGAGCTCTGTTCGGCCTTTCCAGCCTCAAAAGGAAAACTAGTGGTTTCCAGGGCCACTGGAAACAGAAAACTTTTCCCTCTGCGGTTTGCAGGCATGGGGTGCTGGAGATGGAGAAAGAATTGATTTTCTGAACACAAAAATCTTTCCTCATCTCCAGCTGCGGCTGAACCCATTCACAGTAAGAATGACAAGAGTTGGAAGAGAAGCAGAAAGCAAGCTGGATGTAGGAAACCAGGCCACTGAGAGTACCACCCAGACACCCTTTCTAGATGAGGCTTCCTTGGGGAGAACCCACTGATGGGGTGGAGGGAGCACCGATGTGTGAGGGAGCACCAATGGGGTGGGGCGAGTACTGGTGGAGTAGAAGGAACACTGATGGAATGTGGGAGCACTGATAGGGTGGAGGGAACATTGGTGGGATTGGGGAGCATTAATGCAGTGGGGGGAGCACTAATGCCATGGGGAGGAGCACTTATGGAGTGGGGGGAGCACTGATGGAGTGGGAGGAGCATTGGCCCAGTGGATGCCTGTTGAGGTGAAAGGTGAGTGAGCCATGAACAGCCTCCAAAGAAAATCTATCTCTATCAATTGGTTGTCCCTCTGGGAGTCAAAAAGAAAAAAAGCTTCAAAATAGCCTCTGCAATCAAGATGCCTGGGTGGAGCATCCCCCGCCCACTCCAGGAAGTTCCCTCCAAAGCTATTCATCAGGCCAGAGCTGTGCAAGTCATTAGTCTCCCACTTGCTCCTCACAGAGAGTNCCCCTTTTCCTCCTGCCCTCAATCTTTCCTAGCAGCAGGGTCTTTTCAAATTAGTCAGTTCCTCACATCAAGTGGCCAAAGTATTGGAGTTTCACCTTCAACATCAGTCCTTCCAAAGAACACCCAAGACTGATCTCATTTAGGATGGATTTGTTGGATCTCCTTGCAGTCCAAGGGACTCTCAAGAGTCTTCTCCAACACCACAGTTCAAAAGCATCAATTCTTCGGCGCTCAGCTTTCTTTATAGTCCAACTCTCACATCCTTACGTAACTATTGGAAAAACCACGGCTTTGACTAGACAGACTTTGTTGACAAAGTAATGTCTCTGTTTTTTAATATGCTGTCTAGGTTGGTCATAAGTTTCCTTCCAAGGAGTAAACATTTTTTAATACATATCAGGGCTTCCCTAATATCAGGAAACATGTACGTAAAGGTAATGGATATTTGTATTTATCTGGTCTCCTTTCAGAAGCTTTCCCTCCCAGCATGGGAAAAATCTTTCCAAGAAAGAAACCAAAATACTTATTCAGATGAACTTGGTCCTCTTGGAAAACAAGTCATATATTTTAACTTTGAATTCCCAATTGGAGGACATCTCACCTGCCTCTCTCCTCTTCCTTCCCAGGAGGGTAAATTTATGAATGGAGCGCTCTCGGAGGCATGTGAGTGCTGCCTTCTGTGCTTTCTTTGGTCTCCGCTGTGAGGCGCTGTTCTGTCTCATCTCTGGCCGCGTTGCGGGGTCTGCTAGGATGACCGGTCCACACTGCTACTTCGGGCACCCTGGTTCCTTGTCAAGGCTTCCAGTTTTTGAGGCTTCCATATATGGTGGTTTTCTTCCTCTAAATCTGGGCCTCATCTTGCTCCCTAGAGAGGATCTCCACACCCCTGCCCTCCTCTGGAGAGCCAAAGGGCCAGCCACTGTCTTTGCACACGGCTATATCACGTGCTATTTTGTTGAAGCGAACATCAAATCCCTCCTTCAGTCGTAGCTCCCATCCCGCTGGAGTTACAGTGCCATAAAATTTTGGTAATATGATTAATGCACAGCTTTGTTGACAGGAAAGAAGCAAGGCCTCTTATGCTGGGATTTCCTCCAAATTTATATGGGCGTAAGCAATGTTCCTCATTTTTGCCCTGGTCCCAAACCCCCAGGGAGATCCATTATAGATGCTGTGGGGTGGTGACTGAGCAGGGGGCAGTGGTCAAGAAGGAGACAGGACAAGATGCCAAAAGGGAAACTCCTGCCTCTACCTTTTTCTTCCCTCCATCTCTCCAAGGTCACCATCCAAAGTAGACTTTTCTCCCCCCATATCCTCCATTTCTTTTCCACTATAACTTTTAATGCAGCTTTATGACTCAGATCTACCAGAATTAGATCATGATAACACAAGGACATTTTTAACATTTAGAAAACACTACTCTCTTCACAAACCCTGGCTTTCAATGCCATTATTCCTTTAAGTGCTTGAAAAGGCTAGACTTTAAGCTCCAGCTGAACAATGACTCCTTTGTTCTAAGGCTCTACCCAGTCTTTTACAGGAGTAATGGATACTTGTTGCTTGGCTTTGGAGCTGTAGAGAACCACGATTCAAGGAAAAAGAAAAAAAAAAGTGATGGCTTAAGATATTCCACTATNCAGCTGAACAATGACTCCTTTGTTCTAAGGCTCTACCCAGTCTTTTACAGGAGTAATGGATACTTGTTGCTTGGCTTTGGAGCTGTAGAGAACCACGATTCAAGGAAAAAGAAAAAAAAAAGTGATGGCTTAAGATATTCCACTATGTTCCTATTACAGATATACAATGGTTCAACTGAAAACTAGACTTATTAGAGAGGAAACCAGGACAAGGGAAATGGGAGGAAAAGAAATGAGGTGATGAGAAGAAATGAGAAGAGAAAAGGGGAAAAAAAAGCAACAACAAATGCCAGCGGATTTGACAGATTGGCCTCGTTTCCTTCTCGTCCCAGTTTTCTGAATTATCTCCCCTTTTGCAGGCAGAAGACCAGAGAGCACATGGTAAGCACAGAGAACCCTGGATATAAAACTACCCGAGAGACATTGTTTGCAGACCTATTCAGATTACGGATTTGGAGGTTGCAGTTGCTTCATTTTAATTTTATAGGTCATTATAGTTTTCCTCAGCAGAAGTCCATCAGAGAAGACCCCAAATCAAACAGTTTCCCCACACTGGATTTAATCTGTTGGTCAAATGTAATCCTTTTTGTTAAAATCCGTAAGGCATATTTGAGATTTCTGACTAGAAATCATTTGATTCCACTGAGGAACAGATGTATGTTTATATAATGGACACTGAAACCAGTATCTAAATATATTTATCTTTATGATACAGCTGCTAGAAAGTCAGAGTTTCCTTTGCACCTAACAATTAGAAAGTTTCCCTCTGTGCAGACTCCTATTATATTTTTATTTTTTAGTGCACATTTTAATTTGCCTCGTTATCTGTCTTATTTGCAATAATACTCCGTGTAATAAGTGTCTCAAACAGGATAGGCTGGGTTAATCCTACAGTAACAAGCAGTCATGATATGTCAGTGGATTATAATGACAAAGGTTTATTTCTTGCTCACACTAAAAGCTCATTACTATGAGCTGTCAGGAAGCTCTGAATTTGTTCTGTTGACTTCACAGAGAGAGTCAGGATGAAAAAGCCACTTTTCTCTGAACTATTGCTGCTGCTGCTAAGTCGCTTCAGTTGTGTCCGACTTTGTGCGACCCCATAGACGGCAGCCCACCAGGCTCCCCCGTCCCTGGGATTCTCCAGGCAAGAACTCTGGAGTGGGTTGCCATTTCCTTCTCCAATGCATGAAAGTGAAAAGTGAAATTGAAGTCACTGAGTCGTGTCCAACTCTCAGCGACCCCATGGACTGCAGCCTACTAGGCTCCTCCGTCCATGGGAGTTTCCAGGCAAGAGTACTGGAGTGGGGTGCCATTGCCTTCTCATGACAAAGTACATGTTGGATCTTAAAACCTCCATCTAGGATGTGTGTGCACGCATGCTCAGTCTGACTCTGTGCGACCCCTATGGACTGTAGCTGGCAAGGCTCCTCTGTGCATGGGATTCTCCAGGCTGGAGTTCTGGAGTGGGTTGCCATGCCCTTCTCCAGGGGATCTTCCCGACCCAGACATTGAGCCTGGGTCTCCTTCATTGCAAGCAAGTTCTTTACCACTGAGCCACTAGGAAAGCCCATAAAAAGCCTCTAAGGAGCTAAATGATCCATATTATCACCCTGATGTTAAGAAAATCCAATTTAATGGTAACAGTTTCCTCCAACCTTGTTTGGGGAACCAACAGCCAATTGGTCAAAGTAGTTGAAGATGAGCTAAGTCTTCTGTCATTGGTAGCTAATTAGCCTGCAGCCTAGGAGCACTTATCAATAGGTGTTCAGAAAACCAATAAAATGAGGTGTCAACTGGGGTAGCTGAAAAAGGTCCAATCAGATTCTCAAATTATAAAAATAATGTACCCGAAGATAAGTTATATGTATGAAAACCAAAGGGAGAATCAAGGTGAAACCTGTTCATTATCTTTGTATTTTTTGAGATGTTATCTTTCATATATGAAATAAAACCTAGCACTGTGATAACTAGATTAAATCATGGGCCTCCTAATGAACAAATAACCAACTACTGTGCTTTCCCACCTTAAAACCCTTCTTGGTTTGTTGAACGGGTAGCATTATGGTTTTCTGGAAGCCATTTCTTTTTGCATACAAAATTATTCTTGCTTTCCCATTGTAACCCTCCGCTATGATTTCTTCTTTTTAAAATTTTTTATTTTATATTGGAGTATAGCCTATTAACAATGTTATGATATTTTCAGGTAGATAGCAAAGGGACTAAATCATACATATACATGTATCCATTCTCCTCCAAACTCCCCTCCCATCCAGCCTGCCACATAACTTTGAGCAGAGTTCCCTGTACTATAAAGTAAAAAGTGCTAGTTGCTCAGTTGTGTCCAACTCTTTGCGACCCCATCAACTGTAGCACACGTGGCTCCTCTTTCCTTGGAACTCTGCAGGCAAGAATACTGGAATGGGTTGCCATTCCCTTCTCCAGGGGATCTTCCCAACCCAGGGATCAAACCCTGGTCTCCTTCATTGCAGGCAGCTTCTTTACCACCGGAGCCACCAGGGAAGCTGTGCTATACAGTAGGATCTTGTTGATTATCCATCTTAAATACAGCAGTGTGTATACATGTCCATCCCAGACTCTTAACTATCCCTTCTCCCCAGGTAATAACCATAAATTCATTCTCTAAGTATGTGATTCTGTTTTGTAAATAGGTTCATTTGTATCCACTGTGATTCATGACCTCTTGAGAGTATATGAAGGCATTAATAATTTAAGAAATATTGAGAGTATTTTACACCAGTTCTTGCAGTGGACTTGGATGCACCAGCCAAGGCCTGAAAGTCAAGTGGGGTGATTTAGACTAAATAATAATGAACATCAGTCATGGCAGCATTAAAACATTTTGGCAGCATATCCCTTTGTATCTCTTTACATAGTATCCTGAATTCAACAGGAAAACAACATGCAGTATTCACTTCAACTTTACTATCAACTGACTGGTTGTATCTCCCCAAGAGGCATATGCTGGAACCCTAACCTCCAATGTGGTGGTATTTGGGGGAGTGCCTTTGGGAGGTAATTTAGGTCACGAGAGTGGAGTGCTTATGTGTGGTTAGTATCCTTATAAAAGAGACCCGAGGGATCCCTAGTTAGGACTTTAGTGTTGGAGAAGACCCTTCAGAGTCCCTTGCAAGGAGATCAAACCAGTCCATCCTAAAAGATATCAACCATGAATATTCCTTGGAAGGACTGATGCTGAAGCTGAAGTTCCAATACTTTGGCCACCTGATGTGAAGAGCTGATTCACTGGAAAAGACTCTGATGCTGGGGAAGATTGAGGGCAAGAGGAGAAGGGGACAGATGATTATGGTTAGATGACATCACTGACTCAATGGACATGAGTTTGAACAGACTCAGGGAGATGGGGAAAGACGGAAGCCTGGCATGATGCAGTTCATGCAGGTCTCAGTCGGGCATGACTTGGCAACTGAACAGTGGGAGGACAGGGCAAGAAGCCTGGGGGTTCTCACCAGAATCCAAATGCATCAGCACTCACATCTCACACCTTCAGCCTCCAGACCTGTGAGAAATAAATTTCTGTTCCTTATATAACCCTTAGTCTATGTTGCTTTGTTAACAGCTTCCCAAACTAAGATCTATTATAATTAAGTCCTAGTATATAGTAGAATGTAGGCATTTGGAGTCTTGATGATATCTATTCATGCCCAGGCAATTACATAGGGGGGATTTGGAAATATTTTTTATCAGAATTAAAACCTATATCTTGAATCTGACTATCTTTGAAGGCTTAAAATTTAAACAAATTTCCTCATGAAATTTAAAAAGAACTATATTTAGTACTTAATAGATTACACATCAACATTCAGAAATGACTTCACATGTACTTACAAATAAACATTAATGTAGAAAAACATTTTCTGTTAAACTTTCTTCTACTTCTTATGAACACTAAAATTGTGTTACTAACAGACTACTTTTAAAGTCTCAGAAAATAAATAGGACTATAAATTTAAGTTTACTATAATAAAAAACCTTACCTTTTCTGGTTTCCAGAATATATAACCATACATTACATCCATCCTTGAATATCTTGAAGCATACATACTATGAAGCTTAGCATAAAAGGAACAGGCACTCAAACAGGTGGATAACATAATTTTCATTTTCCTAATGTATACCAGAGTCTAAATTGCGCCTTGCCTTCATTTGTAACCCAACCATTCAGTTCATGGTAAATTGACTTGATGGGAAGTTTATCTTAAGACTTATGTAATCTTCTCCCCTTGTGTATCATGATATTTGGGGGAACATATTTTCTGGGAATAACATATGGTGGAACAATCTTTCAGGTTACCTGTTGTGACCCTGAGTTTGCCTTACAGAGGAAAAATATGCTTCCAATTAAAATTGTCCTATGGGGATGCTATTCTTTATGAATTCAGAGTGAAGAATAGCTAAGGACTCTGGTCTGTGTCTGACAGCTGGTGCAAAGCACCTTGAATCAATAAAACTCTTATTAATTCCATTCTCAGCACTTGCTATTGGTTCACCTTGACGTGATTCTACAAAGGACTGTAGATTTGAAAACCTCTAATACAGCTCAGCATCCAGAATAAGACCAGTATTCCTGAAAAAGGCCTACATACTGAGAAAAATAACATCATATAAATAAAGAACAACAGCAGTTTATGGACACTGTTTTAGGTGCTTTGAGGGTCACAGACACATTTAAAGACATAGTTCATTTCTCTAAATGATGTTTCTAGAAAACAAGGCACAGAACTTTAGCTATAAACCAGGGCTGATAGAAGTTCTTCTTCTCAAATACATAAATTCACTTTGTGTCAGATGATTCAACTGTTCTTAATCTCCTAGGGTGAACCCTGCATAATGCTAAGCTTACTAAACATTCCTCAGAGTCAAGTAAATGCTAAATATAAAATAATTTTTTTCATGCTGTTCTCCAAGCATAGTCTTTCAGATTCTTCTGAATTTAGTTCATCATCCAGTGCAAAGCAGGACAACAGCAAAATCATGTTGAATTTTCACCATTTAGCCTTCATGCTGCTGCTGCTGCTAAGTCCCTTCAGTCTTGTCTGGCTCTTTGTGACGCTATGGACTAGCCCACCAGGCTGCTCTGTCCATGGGATTCTCCAGGCAAGAACACTGGAGTGGGCGGCCATTCCCTTCTCCAGGGTATCTTCCCTACCGAGGGACTGGACCTGCCTCTCACGTCTCCTGCTGGGGCAGGCAGGTTCTTTACCACTAATGCCACCTGGGAAGCCCCTCTAGATTGTTACTGTACCCTATTTGTTTCCTGGGACAGATTTTACCATTTTACCCTCTGATTCACAGAGACAATATCCTGATCCAAAGAGACAACCATTTTTCTCTTGCATTATTTACTTCAGCCCCTCACTTCCAGGAGAAGATCAAGTGACAGGCAATAATGGGAGAGGAGTTGACCATTCACCTCCTTCTCAGATTACAAGAATTCAAGGTAATTAAATAAAAAAAAATATGATTCTCATTCCAAATATTCCTTAACAGGAAGACAATAGGGAGGAGGAAAGATACCTCCTCTCTTTGTTTTTAATATATATATTTATTTAGAGCTAAGGAATTGAGTATTGTTTGAGGAACCTTTATTGGAATAATGACATATCACAAGGTAAAATTAATTCCTATTAAGCAACTTAGTTCTTTTAAAATCTCTGCCTTCTTTTTACCAAATATATAGATGCAGAGTGACTGCTACGTTTTATTACTGAGCACCTCTGTGTAGAAGTTGGAGGCTCTAAACATAACTCCCAAGTATCTGCCTAACTGGGCTTCCCTGATAGCTCAGTTGGTAAAGAATCCGCCTGCAATGAGGAGACACTGGTTCAATTCCTGGGTCGGGAAGATCCCCTGGAGAAAGGATAGGCTATATACCACTCCAGTATTCTTGGGCTTCCCTTGTGGCTCAGCTGGTAAAGAATCCACCTGCAATGCAGGAGACCTGGGTTTGATCCCTGGGTTGGGAAGATCCCCTGGAGAAGGGAATGGTTACCCACTCCAGAATTCTGGCCTAGTGAATCCACAGTCCATGGAGTCGCAGAGAGTTGGACACAACTAAACAACTCTCACTTTCACTTTCGTCTGCCCAACTGAATTCCTACATATTATAATTTCACATAGAGGGTCTTCCTGAGAGGATCAAGAAAGATATTCAAGCAGGTTTGAAATGGCTTGTGGAAGGAAGGGGTGAATGGCCTTGAGCTTTACGGTGCTAGAGGGTAGCATAATATAAAAACTGAATATGATTATATATTAACAAAATTTAGTTTTTTAATATGGAAGAGATTCAATGCTATTCCAGCTTTGAAATTATACTGTCATTGACACCAATGCATGACTTTCCCAAACTACAAATTTGGAGGACAACCTTGCCTGCACATAATGTGTAGTAATGATGGACACTTCTACAGAATGCCAGTGGGTCCAGGGAAGAGCCTCCAGTCACCAGAGTGGTATAAGGCCAGGATGCACAAGCAGACTGAAAGCCTAGCAGTGCGCTGGACACCGTCCTTCCTGTGAGTGTACAGACCCCTTGCAGAAACACATCTGCCCCCACTCACACTCCTAACATGTATCATCACATCATTCTCCCTCCTTTCTCACTGCCCACAGGTCTAGCCTGCGCCCCACTGCTCCTCCACGTCTGCGAAGATCTTGAGCTGATAAACTTAAGATATACCGTTTTTTCAAAGAGAAGTCCACAGATAACATTTTTTTTTCCTTTGTACAAATGTAACAGATATATAAGTGTGCAGGATGCTGTAAGAAAAACTCAGAGCTGCTGCAAGATCCTCGCCATGTATTCATTTTATAACTGGACGCTTGAACTCTGACCAACATCTAACCTTTTGCACTGTTCTCAGTCCCTGGTAACCACCACTCTGTTATGGTGATTATGGTTAATAATAATGTATTATATGCTTGAATCTTCTAAGAGAGTAGATTGGAAATGTTTTCACAACAAAAGGCAATGGCAATTCTGTGACAAGGTGGAGCTGTTAACTAACATGGCAATCATTTTGTACTATATCAGTGCATCAAACTGTCTCATTGTACAAGGCACCCTTTACATGGAACAGAATACACTTTGAAGCTGAAAGAAAAGAAAGCAAGCTATGAAAGATATGTGATTTGAAATAGAAATGTGCCTGGGACTAAACTTACAAAACCATGACTAAGGTCATAATCTCATCCACCAATTCCATAAAAAAAGGTTTTAATGAAATGCACTAATATGTGGCTGCCATGTGTATGTGTGTGCACCTATGTATATAAATCAGTTGTTCTTGAAAGCTTATCAAAAAAAATTGGATCTTAAAATTTTTAGCAAATGAATTTTAAAAAGAAAACTACTGGGGTTCTTGCTGGAAGATTTTTAGACTAAGTAACATGCTGTGTTAGAGTGAGAAGACAGGATGTTTATGGGGACATACATTGTTTTTAACAAAAATAAATATAATAATGGAAATATTTCTAAATGAACTATTTTCAAAAATCAAGAGAGAAACAGAGGAAGGAAGGGAAAGGAGGAGGGAAGAGAGAAAGAAAGTAGGAAGGAAATAGAGGGGACGGAAAGAAGGAAGAAAGGGAGAGAAACAAACGAATGAACAGAGAAACAGAAAAAAGAAAGAACCAGGCACTTGTATTTGAATTTCGTTGCTTCTTCTCTACTTTTGGAATACACACATATTCATAATATGAATTTAGTCAGTTGACTCCCAGATGATCCAATTACATCTGGATAAGTTCCTGGGGGAAAAAGCAAAACAGCTAATGTTTCTCTTCTTTGTGATGCCTCTGGCTTCTCAGAAAGCTTCCAGAATATCTGTCCAATAATCCAATACATTAGCATCATGAGTAGATAGAGGGGCAACTGTGAAAACTTCTGATTGAGAGACAGCAACAAGATTCAACAACCCAGGATAATGCTCCAGTTAGCCATGGCATGTTGTCCATCTATTTTACCAATGACCTTAAACTAGCTGTAGAAATTTCAGATGAAGCAGTTACCAGAGTTTTTGTGATATTACCACTCAATTCCTAGAAGTGTATAAGCCCTTCCCTAAGCCACATAAGCTTAATACTATATGGCTCAGGTCAGAGGATGGATGGCTGTCATGGAACAAAAGAATAGTCTTCTTCAAGAAGCTCATGACTGTCTCCGGCCGTTGCAGCCTGGAGGCGCCCAATCTTTGCTGATCTCGGAAGAAGCTCATGACTTCATAACGGAAGCATATTCTGTAGAACAAGAAGAGAGAAGACTGCCTAATTTGATAACCCACCAAGAAAACACTCTGATGTGGCAGTAGAGAGCAATCTACTCATACAACCACCAAAAGAGCAGGAATAAATGCCTAATATTCATGGAATTTCTGACTTTTGGTGATACAGGATCTGGAGAGTAAGGCTGTTATGATGTTCTTTAGACAGGGTTACTCAGTAAAAGTCTCACAGTAAGTTCCTATGGGAATTACAGTCCCATGAAATATAGAAAAGTCAGCTCAGAAGCATAGCTCAGTGATGCAGTGTAATAAGCAAAGTATGGGGCTTTGGTGCCAATTTAAGATTACATATTTATGGGGTTTAGTGGTGAGTCATCTCTTTCAGGATCACAACGAGCCCTTTAAGACAATGCATCTTTACCTGGAACAGAATACAGGATGACCTTTTATGAGAGCCTTCCAGGGGGTTGAACCACTCATAAGGGAAAAGGAGTTCCACTCAAGGGCAGTGCCACAGAAAGGGGGAATAAAAAGATGATAGTGAATGAGTAGTGACCACTTTCTGGCACTTTGCCAAACGCTTATAAGCATTATTTCATGAAGCCCTTCCAACAGCTGTCTAAATAAGGACCATAATCATGCAAGTTTTATACATAAAGGAAGTGAGGTTTAAAGTAAGATTTAAAGGGATTGGTAAATTCACTGAGGTTTCATAGCTGCCGAGTAATAGATCAGATGATGTCAAGGACAATTCATGACAAATGGATGGGCAATAAGTCCAGGATACCTCCTCTCTCCAAGGGCTGAGCTTTGGGTCAGGGTCTCCGTCCCACAACTGAAGTGTTATTTTTAATCTTTCATTATAGCAGTTCCTAGTACTCAGTTTAATTTGCCCTTATAATAAGCTTGAGGGATATCACATATAGGAAACTGGTGAAATCTGTCTCCAACCCAAGTATCCTGGAGAAATCCTGATGATGAGCCTGTTAAGTTGGATCTTGCTGAGGAACAAGAGTCAAGGGAAGGAAGGTGGCAGGAGATGTGATATTTGTATTGCATACTTCCCTTCTGCTTGTTTGAAATTAACTCATCTATTTTTATTTTTGCTCCTAACCAACATGTATTAGATAGCTATCACACCAAGCCATAAGAAACTATGAATGCTGAACACAGAAGATCCCCTGCTCCTTTGGAAGATGCATTCTGTTGAGCAAAGAAATAAAATAAATAAATAAATATTAAATATTATATAATGAAAAGGAAAATGCAACACGTTGACATCATAGAGAGTATCTGAGGCCTTACTTTAGTCTGAGTCATCTGGGGAAACTCACTAAGGAGGTGAAATTGATGCTGCTGGTGCCTGAATGACCAGAAGTCACAAACAGGGAAAGAGCATGACCCGTCATGACTGGCAGAGAGAATAACCAGGTAAAGGACCTGCAATAGGCCCCAGGCTAACTTGTTCCAGGAGCAGAGAAAAGACAACAGGCTAGGACACAAGACACAAAGGCAAGTGCTACAACCTACTTTGAATACATGAAGCTTTTGATGCCCATTAGATGCCCAAGAGGAAGTGTTAAACTGGCAAGTGTTTCTCAGATTTTAACAAGCATATGAGTCCTGTAAAGATCTTGTTAAAAATGCAGACAGTGGGACTTCCCCAGCAGTCCAGTGCTTCTGCTTCAGGGGGTGCATACTTGATCTCTGGTCAGGCAACTAAGATCCCACGTGCCTCATAACCAAAAAAAAAAAAAAAAGAAGAAAAGAAAGAAAGTTCTTGAAGTGAATAAAAATGAAAATACACATCAATTAAAAAAAAATTTCATGAAGATGGTGATGCAGTTTGTCTGGAGTGGAGCCCCATAGTCTGAATTTCCCAAAATAAAACCCAGGTGATGACAACCCTGCTAACCATGGAAGGCATTTGGAGGAGGACAGGAGTTGTGAGCAGTTTCGCATTTGTAAGTCTCCAGGTAAACACAACAGAGAGAAGGAACAGACCAAACAATGAAAGATGTGGCAGGACCTGGGATCAAGGTTACAGTAGGAGCCAGAGGAAGACAGGACCACAGAAATTAAGAAGTGCTTCAAAGAGGGGGAAGTGCATGGAACACAGAGCTGTAAAGGTAGAGGACCAAGAATTAGACATAGACTTAGCACACAAGTGCCCCTAGAAAACGGTTATAAAGCAAGTTACCTTCTTTGGTTTTAATTGAAGTAGAGTTGATTTACAGCATTGAAGTTTCCAGTGTACAGCAAAGTGATGCAGATTTATGTATATATGTATATATCTATATTCTTTTTATTCTGTTCTTTCACCTTAGAGGTTGCTACCAGACACTGAATAGTAACCTATGATGGGAAAGAATGCTGTATAGTCTATACAGTAAATCACTGTTGTTTAATTTATATATGGTAGTGTACATCTCCCGGAAGGCAATGGCACCCCACTCCAGTACTTTTGCCTGGAAAATCCCATGGATGGAGGAGCCTGGTGGGCTGCAGTCCATGGGGTCTCGAAGAGTTGGACACGACTCAGTGACTTCCCTTTCCCTTTTCACTTTCATGCATTGGAGAAGGAAATGGCAACCCACTCCAGTGTTCTTGCCTGGAGAATCCCAGGGATGGAGGAGCATGCTGGGCTGCCGTCTATGGGTTTTCACAGAGTCAGACATGACTGAAGCAACTTAACAGCAGCAG
>SJYV01039731.1:0-16663 GCA_006410875.1 Neotragus pygmaeus | reverse complement strand
CATCCTGCATCCTGCATCGAACATAGACTGGCTCCTCGTTTCTTACATGATAATATACATGCCTCAATGCCATTCTCCCAAATCATCCCACCCTCTCCCTCTCCCTCAGAGGCCAAAAGTCCGTTCTATATGTCTGTGTCTCTTTTGTTGTCTCACATATGGGGTCATCATTACTATCTTTCTAAATTCCATATATATGTGTCAGTATACTGTATTGACGTTTTTCTTTCTGGTTTACCTCACTCTGTATAATAGGCTCCAGTTTCATCCATCTTATTAGAACTGATTCAAACGTATTCTTTTTAATGGCTGAGTAATACTCCATTGTGTATATGTACCAATTCCTGAAAGCCCTCACTCTTAGCTTTAAGAGTCTCACCTTCAGTATATGAAGGAGTTTCTTGCAAATTAGTCTGTGGAACTAAGGTGGCAATCCCTATTAGGTCATGGTTTTGTAATGCTGCTCTCTTAGCTGCCTGATCAGCTGCTTGGCTTCCTTGTGTCACTTCTCTGCTCCCTTTTTGGTGTCCTTTATAGTAGGAGACTGAAACCTCAGTGGGAAGATGGACTGCCTCCAAGAGTCGAAGAATCTGATCACCATATTTGATTGGGGACCCTCGGGTGGTCAAGTAGCCCTTTTTCCCCACAAATAGCTGCATGTGCATGTAGCGCCACAAAGGCATACTTGGAATCAGTGTAAATGGCTATTCTTTTTCCTTTCTCCAGCTCTAAATCTCAAGTCAGGGCTATGAGCTCAACTAATTGGGCTGAAGTACCTGGTGGCAGAGGCATAGCCTCTGTGATCTCAAAATTGGAGGCTACTGCATAACTGGCTCTTCTTTTTCCATCCAAGACAAAGCTGCTTCCATCAGTGTACCAGATTTCCTCAGGATTGGTCAGAGGATCTTCTGACAAGTGTTCCAAAGTTTCTAGATAAGAGTGAAAGAGGAGAGAGCCCTTGGGTGTAGGCAGGAGGGTGGCTGGGTTAAGAACCTCACAAGGGGATATAGTGAGGCCTGGATTTTTCATCAGCATTACTTGATATTTAAGGATTCTTTGATCAGACATACATAAATAGCCTCTCCCATTTAGGAGTTGTTTTACTTGGTGGCTGGTAAAAATTGTTAGAGTGCCCCCAAAGGAGAGTTTTAAAGCATCTTTTATCATGATTGCAATAGCTGCAAGATTTTGAAGGCAGGGGGGCCAGCCTCAGGTAGTTGGATCGAGCTTTTTGGATAAGTAAGCTACAGGCTGGGGCTCAGATCCCAACCTTTTAGTTAACACTCTCAAGGTTATTCTCTCTCTTTCATGGACATAAAGTTGGAATGCTTTTTCTGGGTCTGGGAACCTCAAGGCAGGTGCCTGAGTTCAGGCCTGTTTTAATGTAGCCTCTGCCTTATTTTGAGGAGTTCCCCACATCAGTGGGATTGAATCATCTCATCCCTTTAAGCTTTCATATAAGGGCTGGGCATTTAGACCATAGTTGGGTATCCAGATGTTACAATATCCAGATAGCCCAAGAATAGCTCACAATTGTTTTTGAGTCTTTGGGGAGGGCAACTGGAGGATTTCTTGTACCCCATCAGATGACAGCCCCCTGGACCCGTGTGTAATCTGAACTCCCAGGTATGTGACCTTTGTCTCGACCATCTGTGCCTTAGCACAGGAGACTTTATATCCCTTTTCTGACAAGAAGTTTAGAACCTGAATTACATGTTTTTGGGCACTTTTCTCATCTGGAGAGCAGTTTAGTAGGTCATCTATATATTGTAATATTTTCCCATTAAGTCCCAGGTCCAAATCAAGGAGATCCTGGCTAAGGGCCTGTCCAAACAGGTGGGGGCTATCTCTGAATCCCTGAGGTAATACTGTCCAAGTCATCTGTTGGTGTTTTTCTCCTGGGGCTTCCCACTCAAAGGCAAAAAGATATTGGGATTTTTTAGCCAGTGGTATGCAAAAAAAATGCATCTTTGAGATCCAAGACTGTAAACCACTTGGAACTGGGTGGGATTTTTCCCAAGATTACATAGGGATTGGGTACTGTGGGATGGAAGAGGACTACAGCTTCATTTATGATCTGGAGATCTTGAACTATTTGCCAGGTTCCATCTTTTTTCTTTACTGAGAAGATTGGGGTGTTACATGGTGAAGTGGTGGGGACCAATAGTCCACAAGCAAGGAATTTATTATCAAAGGCTGTAGTCCCTCTCGAGCCTCTCTTTTGAGAGGGTGTTTTTTCTGGTTAGGAAACCGAGTGGGATCTTGGAGGACAATGATGACTGATTCAGCTTGGTGGGCTCATCCAGGAATCCCCTGGTCCCACACTTGGGGGTTAATTTTGTCCTCCCAGTTTTTGGTTCCTCTCTTTTGAAGGTGTAATGGGTTCTTCAGTAGTAACCAGGAGCTTCAGGGCTCTAGGGGCGGAAAAACTTCCCATCACAAGGGTGGTCCCCAATTTAGTGAGTATATCTCTTACCAATAAGGGAGTAGGACATTCAGGGACCACCAGAAACTGATGGGAAAATATTTGTCCATCCTAGCAACAAAGAAGTGTTCGGGTGAATCTTTTAGTGGTTGCTTTTCTTGTAGCACCCAAAATGGTACAGGTTTGGGAGGAGAAGGCACCAGAGTAGGAGGTCAAGACAGAGTAGGTAGCTCCTGTGTCAGCCAAGAAATTCTCGGGCCTACCTGCCACATCCGGTTGCACCCTTGGATCCAGCCCTGTGACGGTTATCTGTGACAGGTGGGCTGGCTGGAGCAGGCCACTTCAGTCCTCTTGAACCATCGTGAGAGTAGGCTTGGCACTTGACCTTGAGGCTCTTGGGTCCCCAGGGCAGAGTGTTATCCAATGTCCCAGTTGATGGCATTTGTCGTTCTAGGAGACTTGTCACAGTTTGGACACTCTTTGGCCCAATGCCCCGCCTGTCTACAGACCAGGCATTTGTCTCTTGCCTTGTCCTTCAAGGATTCAGGGTTTGCCATAGGGCTTTTCTGGAGGGCAGCCAGCAGCTGGACATGCCTTGTCTCTTTCTTTCTGTCCTTCTCCTAGGCTGTGGCCTCCTTCTCCTGTTCTCTGTTATAAAAGGCATTGGTGGCTGTCTGGACCATCTCATCTAAAGAGGCAGCAGGGTCCTGCTGTTGTAGCTGTTGTAACTTAATTCTGATATCTGATGCACATTGGGACAGGAATTTGTCATTTAAAATCACCTGTCCTCGTAAAAGTCTAAGTCCAGATTGGTAAACTTTTGGAGTGCCTATTTTAGCCTTTCCAGAAAGGCAGTGGGGCTCTCATTGTGTTCCTGAGTTATTGTTGAGACTGGGCACAGTCCCACAAATAATAGGCTTCTTTCTGTTTCCATGGGTGGAATTCCTTAGGGCTGAGTCTTTCTGAAGCTTATCCTACCCAGAACTGTTGCAACCTGAGAGCCAGGTGTCCCCGGGTAAGGGTGCAGATCCCCAGACAGGCTGAGGTGTGACAGCCTCCTAGAGATCGAGGCCCTGGGCAGGTCAAGGCGTGACGGCCTCCTGGGACTATTGGATCCCCGAGCAGGTTGAGGCATGACAGCCTTTTGATGACCAGATCCCTAGGCAGGTCAAGGCCTAGGACTTGCCCGGGACCCCCAGACTGGAATTGAGTATCCCCAAGATCTCCAGTGTGACCAGTACTGGGTAGGATTAGGGGGTTGAATATTATAGAGTATTTCCCTCCCAAGGCCAGATATTTTCCGGTTGTCTCTCCTGAAGATTGTAGAGGCAACCTTGTGGTCTGGATGGGGCTCAGGAACAAAGCATGAAACAGGAAGGAAGGGAGCAGAGCACAATCTTTGAAAGAATGACATAGCACAAGGGCATAATATAAACCAATTAAAATCAGTTGTGTCCAAGATGACAAGTCAAATTTAAGTAAACCTTAATCCCCAACCTATAAGCCAACAGGCACAACTAGTGGTGGCAGGACAGCTCCAAAGCACTGTGAAAACGATGGAGGAGTGGGTGGTTCCTCAATGGCTGGGATGATCTTCTCACTCATTAGCATATGCGGTCACCTAGCCAGGCCGCATTCCATGGCCAGTACCCTGTAGAGTGGGCACTTCTCTCTGAATATTAACAAGTCTACCTCTTATCTATCGCTTTGACTCTCAATGAATTTTCACAATGAGATCCCAGAGCCTGAGTTTTATTAGTTCTGGCCAGGCTTGAGTCTCGGGAGAGAGCTGGATGGGAGGAAAAAAGCAGTGGGAAAAATGTGCCAAGGAATCCCCTTCATAGCCCGCCGGAAAATTTGCTAAATATCTGACCGGTGCTCACCATCTCTTTGGTCTGATCCTTGGCACAGAGAAGAGAAGGGACAGAAGAACCCCCACCAGCTTGTGTAACAGCTACTGGGGCTCAGTAGATATCACCTTTGGGACATGCTGAGTAGACTCTCCAGAGTCCCTCAGTTGTGCCCTCTGCCACCTGCCTGTTCCCAGGAGGTTTGAGGAAACAAGAAACAAGAGGTTGTAAAGGAATTAAGATTTTGTTAGGCATGTCCCTTCAGCCATAGGAGCGAGGACCTCTTACCTTAACTGGAGGTCTTTTGGAATCTGAGACTGGGCTGCGTAAGCTTCTGCTGAGTTTGTTTTTCATTGTCCTGGTTTCCAGCATGATGGGCCTTCCCCTGCACTGGATTTTCTTCACATTCCACCTCTACTGCAGGAACTTCGCTGAGTTTGGCTCCTGCTGTGCTTGGCCTCTTCCGCGTGGTTGTTTCAGCCAGGTTAAACCTGAGTCACGGCACCATAGATGTCACGCAAGTATATGTTCCTCAGTTCTTTGTCTCATCACAACAGAGACTTGGAGTGATGGACATTAAAGCCCCCTCAGTGTGTCACAGCTCTCAGGTCTTGGATAGACTGTGCTATAGCTCTCAAGTCTCGAATGGACCATGTTATAGCTCTTAGAAAAAATCAGTGTTACAGCTCAGTGTTACAGCTCTATTTTATTTAGAAGATAGCAGGAAAATCCATCTTTGAGATGTGAGGGCACATGGACCTAAAGACATGAGAAGAGCACCCCGAGCATGAGCTTTGGCTCCTCTATTTATATGTTTATCTTTCCCTGGGCCTGTCCTATGTAAATTGGGCCACCCAGGAGTGTTGTTTGTTTTACCTGAGGTCCTCACTCTGGTCCTTGGACCTACTTTTGTTCCATTTTCATGGACTTTTCCCTTCGTTATCTTGTAGCCACTGCCGTTTTGGACTCCTTTTCCCTGTTTTACCTACCTAACACAAATAAGCTCATCTATACCATTAAAAGAGTAGGATGGGTAGATACATTGTGATAAAGTCACACAATGGAATACTATTTTCCAGTCATAATGAGTGAACTAGAGCTACTCAATATAACACATTTTCACAAAAACACATTGTAGAGTAAAAGAAGCCACATACACATAAAGTTGCTCTGTATGACTCTGTTATATCAAACTTAAAGGGATCAAATTTAAAAGAAATTGTTGGAGGCACATCAAGATGTGTTTGATTTAAATAGAGAGGAGGGAAATCTTACCTTCAAACTCAGTGTTTAGTTCTCCCAGGAATTGCATTGCTTTGTTTTTTTATATATTTATCTGTTAACATCAATAAATAAATAGATATGACTCATTCCTTAATCTCGCTAGTCTTTCATATGTATTTATAATGGATGACTCTCCAGTGATGTAATGTCAGACACTCTAGTGAGGTCACTGCAGCATATGTACAAAGAAGGGGCATGGGGAATACCTTTGATTAAAACCTCTCTCAAGCTGTTATTCAAGACAAGCTACAGATGTTTTAATAAATGATTCCATAAGTTCTGGTTTAGGATAGGATTACACAGTGTCTTAGGTAATCATTAGGAATTTTACCGACCTGAGCACACATCCCTCAAAGATCTGTTAATTCCAATTGAACTCTGTGCTCTAAGGTATGTTTTGTAGCAATGTTGTTCCTGATCTGTATATTAGACTCGATGGCATAATCATTCCAGATGTATCTTCTCTTTTACAGCAGAAATAATGATAAAAACTGTAATAGATACAATGACAACCCAATTCAGACTCGAACACATCCCTTAAAAATTTCTCATTTTGCAGGAAGTAAAGCTGAAGTCCCATGAAGCTTAGCAATTTATCTAGAGGTACAGCACCACTATATTAAACTCAGACTTGCATAATTTTTATTTTCTTTTTCCTACACCACATCTTTCGATATGAGAGTTGAATATCACTAAGGGGTCCAAAAATTCATGTACACTCTCACACTCCTTTTGTTTTTCCTCTGGAATTAAACAAAACATTTTATTCTCCACTCAGAAAATCCTTCAGTTTAGTTCAGTTCAGTTCAGACCCTCAGTTGTGTCCGACTCTTGCAACCCAAGGAATTGTAGCACGCAAGGCCTCCCTGTTCATCACCATCTCTCAGAGTTCACTCAGACTCGCGTCCATCGAGTCCGTGATGTCATCCAGCCATCTCATCCTCAGTCATCCCCTTCACCTCCTGCCCCCAATCCCTCTCAGCATTAAAGTCTTTTCCAATGAGTCAACTCTTCGCATGAGGTGGCCAAAGTACTGGAGTTTCAGCTTCAGCATCATTCCTTCCAAAGAAATCCCAGGGTTGATTTTCAGAATGGACTGGTTGGATCTCCTTGCAGTCCAAGGGACTCTCAAGAGTCTTCTCCAACACCATAGTTCAAAAGCATCAATTCTTCGGTGCTCAGCCTTCTTCACAGTCCAACTCTCACATCCATACATGACCACAGGAAAAACCATAGCCTTGACTAGACGGGCCTTAGTGGGCAAAGTAATGTCTCTGCTTTTGAATATACTATCTAGGTTGGTCATAACTTTTCTCCCAAGGACTAAGCGTCTTCTAATTTCATGCCTGCAGTCACCATCTGCAGTGATTTTGGAGCCCAAAAATATAAAGTCTGACACTGTTTCCACTGTTTCCCCATCTATTTCCCATGAAGTGATGGGACCGGATGCCATGATCTTCGTTTTCTGAATGTTGAGCTTTAAGCCAACTTTTTCACTCTCCTCTTTCACTTTCATCAAGAGGCTTTTTAGCTCCTCTTCACTTTCTGCCATAAGGGTGGTGTCATCTGCATATCTGAGGTTATTGATATTTCTCCCGGCAATCTTGATTCCAGCTTGTGTTTCTTCCAGTCCAGCGTTTCTCATGATGTACTCTGCATAGAAGTTAAATAAGCAGGGTGACAATATACAGCCTTGACGTACTCCTTTTCCTATTTGGAACCAGTCTGTTGTTCCATGTCCAGTTCTAACTGTTGCTTCCTGACCTGCATACAGATTTCTCAAGAGGCAGGTCAGGTGGTCTGGTATTCCCATCTCTTTCAGAATTTTCCACAGTTTATTGTGATCCACACAGTCAAAGGCTTTGGCATAGTCAATAAAGCAGAAATAGATGTTTTTCTGGAACTCTCTTGCTTTTTCCATGATCCAGCGGATGTTGGCAATTTGATCTCTGGTTCCTCTGCCTTTTCTAAAACCAGCTTGAACATCAGGGAGTTCACGGTTCACGTATTGCTGAAGCCTGGCTTGGAGAATTTTGAGCATTACTTTACTAGCATGTGAGATGAGTGCAATTGTGCGGTAGTTTGAGCATTCTTTGGCATTGCCTTTCTTTGGGATTGGAATGAAAACTGACCTTTTCCAGTCCTGTGGCCACTGCTGAGTTTTCCAAATTTGCTGGCATATTGAGTGCAGCACTTTCACAGCATCATCTTTCAGGATTTGAAATAGCTCAACTGGAATTCCATCACCTCCACTAGCTTTGTTCGTAGTGATGCTTTCTAAGGCCCACTTGACTTCACATTCCAAGATGTCTGGCTCTAGATTAGTGATCACATCATCATGATTATCTGGGTCATGAAGATCTTTTTTGTACAGTTCTTCCGTGTATTCTTGCCACCTCTTCTTAATATCTTCTGCTTCTGTTAGGTCCATACCATTTCTGTCCTTTATCGAGCCCATCTTTGCATGAAATGTTCCCTTGGTATCTCTAATTTTCTTGAAGAGATCTCTAGTCTTTCCCATTCTGTTCTTTTCCTCTATTTCTTTGCATTGATCGCTGAAGAAGGCTTTCTTATCTCTTCTTGCTATTCTTTGGAACTCTGCATTCAGATGCTTATATCTTTCCTTTTCTCCTTTGCTTTTCGCCTCTCTTCTTTTCACAGCTATTTGTAAGGCCTCCCCAGACAGCCATTTTGCTTTTTTGCATTTCTTTTCCATGGGGATGGTCTTGATCCCTGTCTCCTGTACAATGTCACGAACCTCATTCCATAGTTCATCAGGCACTCTATCTATCAGATCTAGGCCCTTAAATCTATTTCTCACTTCCACTGTATAATCATAAGGGATTTGATTTAGGTCATACCTGAATGGTCTAGCGGTTTTCCCTACTTTCTTCAATTTAAGTCTGAATTTGGTAATAAGGAGTTCATGATCTGAGCCACAGTCAGCTCCTGGTCTTGTTTTTGTTGACTGTATAGAGCTTCTCCATCTTTGGCTGCAAAGAATATAATCAATCTGATTTCGGTGTTGACCATCTGGTGATGTCCATGTGTAGAGTCTTCTCTTGTGTTGTTGGAAGAGGGTGTTTGCTATGACCAGTGCATTTTCTTGGCAAAACTCTATTAGTCTTTGCCCTGCTTCATTCCGCATTCCAAGGCCAAATTTGCCTGTTACTCCAGGTGTTTCTTGACTTCCTACTTTAGCATTCCAGTCCCCTATAATGAAAAGGACATCTTTTTTGGGTGTTAGTTCTAAAAGGTCTTGTAGGTCTTCATAAAACCGTTCAACTTCAGCTTCTTCAGCATTACTGGTTGGGGCATAGACTTGGATAACTGTGATATTGAATGGTTTGCCTTGGAAACGAACAGAGATCATTCTGTCGTTTTTGAGATTGCATCCAAGTACTGCATTTCGGACTCTTTTGTTGACCATGATGGCTACTCCATTTCTTCTGAGGGATTCCTGCCCGCAGTAGTAGATATAATGGTCATCTGAGTTAAATTCACCCATTCCAGTCCATTTTAGTTCGCTGATTCCTAGAATGTCGACGTTCACCCTTGCCATCTCTTGTTTGACCACTTCCAATTTGCCTTGATTCATGGACCTGACATTCCAGGTTCCTATGCAATATTGCTCTTTACAGCATCGGATCTTGCTTCTATCACCAGTCACATGCACAACTGGGTATTGTTTTTGCTTTGGCTCCATCCCTTCATTCTTTTTGGAGTTATTTCTCCACTGATCTCTAGTAGCATATTGGGCACCTAATGACCTGGGGAGTTTCTCTTTTGGTATCCTATCATTTTGCCTTTTCATCCTGTTCATGGGGTTCTCAAGGCAAGAATACTGAAGTAGCTTGCCATTCCCTTCTCCAGTGGACCAGGTTCTGTCAGCCCTTTCCACCATGTCCCGCCTGTCTTAGTTTGCCCCACAGGCATGGCTTGGTTTCACTGAGTTAGACAAGGCTGTGTTCCTAGTGTGATTAGATTGACTAGTTTTCTGTGAGAATGATTTCAGTGTGTCTGCCCTCTGATGCCCTCTTGGAACACCTACCATCTTACTTGGGTTTCTCTTACCTTGGGTGTGGGGTATCTCTTTACAGCTGCTCCAGCAAATCACAGCTGCTGCTCCTTACTCTGGATGAGGGGTATCTCCCTACCACCACCGTTCCTGGTCTTCAATGTGGGATAGCTCCTCTAGGCCCTCTTGCACCTGTGCAGCCACTGCTCCTCGGGTTGCTCCTCGGGTTGCTCCTTCCAGCCACCAGCCCTGGCCTCGGGCGTGGGTGGCTCCTCCCAGCTGCCACCCCTGGCCTCAGGCTCGGGGTGGCTCCTCAGGGTCACCGCCCCTGGCCTTTAGCACGAGGTGGCTTCTTCCAGCCACCCCTGACCTCCAATGCGGGGTGTCTCCTCCCGGCCTTCCCTGGCCTCGGACCCGGGGTAGCTCCTCCCGGCCGAGTTTTTGACAACCGTGAATAATGTGACTTGGCTATCATCTAAAGGAAACCAGTCATTTAAAATCCCTTGGAGAACTTTGCTCCATCAGAGCTCTAGTCCCTGTGTCTTTCTCTCTCTCTCTCTCTCTTTCTCTCCCTCTCTTTTCCAGGCTGATCCCCTGGAGTGCAGAGGGTCTCTGAGTTCACTTTCCTGCCCGGGCTTCTAAGACCCTCTTTAGAAGGCGCCTGCACCTTCACCCTATCGAGAGGGTGCCTGAGGCCTTCATGAACAGAGTAAGCCCTGTGCAGGGGCTTTATTGACTTTCTGTGTAAACCAAGGAATATCAGCCTCTTCTCTCTCCTTTACTTTTTTATCGGTTGACTCCAAACCACCAGGTTCCAGTACATTAAAGGACCGCAACAAGTGGCGTCCAGAACAGGGACCTGGTACACATAGGCAGATTCTTGGATGGAGTGATCCCAGGGCCTATTGAGGCCAGTAAGTACTAAGACATGGGTAAAAAGGCTGGAAAGCCCCATCACTTTTCTGCCTTACTTCATCACTTATTTAAAGTTCAGGGATCTAACGAAACATATGCTGATTTTTTAGTTAGATTAGATACTGCTGTTTCCCGTACTGTATTTGGGGAAGAAGCCAAAAGGCAACTAGAGAAAGTACTTGCTTATGATGATGCAAATCAGGAATGTCAAAAAGCTATAGCTCCAATTTGTGAGAAAGGGACTATTATTATTTGAAGGCTTGTCACAGTCTAGGATTAAAAACTCAAAAGATACAAATGGTAGCTGAAACAATATCTGCTGCCTTAAGAAAGGGAAATAAAGGATGCTTTACATGTGGAAATAAGAATCATTTAAAAAGGGATGGCCTTAAGAAAGCTTAAAAAAATAAAAGGAAAATAAAAATATATAAAAATAAAAAACCTCCAAAAATCTGCCCTCTCTACCATAGAGAAATGCATTGGGCCAAAAATTGTAAGTCTAAATCTGACATTGAAGAAAACCTATTCCAGAGAATTCCAAGCAGGGACCCCCCCAGGTCCCCTTCAACAAAAGCCTGGGACAAATTCCATCTTTTACTTGAAACCTTCAACATCTGGCAGTGCTGCCATCGATATACCAGATTTGTTTTTAGATAATATGAAGTTAATGAGCTCTATTTAAATTCAAATTCACATGAACTGAAAAATATTATATATATATAATGCTTATTTAAATATAATTTAAATATAATTGTTTGCTAATCTAATTAAGACATGTCTTAAGTCATCAACATTATACTTTTATTATGCCTAGGTTTAAGGTAAACTAAATTTGTCCACAAAAAGGTAGCTCTTTATATATATATACATATATATGTATATATAAATGAGATAAAACTTTTAGATAAACTCTATTAAAATAATTATATTTTTATAGAATAATCTGTTATTATAATCTGTTATTACAATCTAAAATAATCTCTTAGGATTGGAAAACTTAAATTTCTAGAGTTGTACTAANCACCCCTGGCCTCAGGCTCGGGGTGGCTCCTCAGGGTCACCGCCCCTGGCCTTTAGCACGAGGTGGCTTCTTCCAGCCACCCCTGACCTCCAATGCGGGGTGTCTCCTCCCGGCCTTCCCTGGCCTCGGACCCGGGGTAGCTCCTCCCGGCCGAGTTTTTGACAACCGTGAATAATGTGACTTGGCTATCATCTAAAGGAAACCAGTCATTTAAAATCCCTTGGAGAACTTTGCTCCATCAGAGCTCTAGTCCCTGTGTCTTTCTCTCTCTCTCTCTCTCTTTCTCTCCCTCTCTTTTCCAGGCTGATCCCCTGGAGTGCAGAGGGTCTCTGAGTTCACTTTCCTGCCCGGGCTTCTAAGACCCTCTTTAGAAGGCGCCTGCACCTTCACCCTATCGAGAGGGTGCCTGAGGCCTTCATGAACAGAGTAAGCCCTGTGCAGGGGCTTTATTGACTTTCTGTGTAAACCAAGGAATATCAGCCTCTTCTCTCTCCTTTACTTTTTTATCGGTTGACTCCAAACCACCAGGTTCCAGTACATTAAAGGACCGCAACAAGTGGCGTCCAGAACAGGGACCTGGTACACATAGGCAGATTCTTGGATGGAGTGATCCCAGGGCCTATTGAGGCCAGTAAGTACTAAGACATGGGTAAAAAGGCTGGAAAGCCCCATCACTTTTCTGCCTTACTTCATCACTTATTTAAAGTTCAGGGATCTAACGAAACATATGCTGATTTTTTAGTTAGATTAGATACTGCTGTTTCCCGTACTGTATTTGGGGAAGAAGCCAAAAGGCAACTAGAGAAAGTACTTGCTTATGATGATGCAAATCAGGAATGTCAAAAAGCTATAGCTCCAATTTGTGAGAAAGGGACTATTATTATTTGAAGGCTTGTCACAGTCTAGGATTAAAAACTCAAAAGATACAAATGGTAGCTGAAACAATATCTGCTGCCTTAAGAAAGGGAAATAAAGGATGCTTTACATGTGGAAATAAGAATCATTTAAAAAGGGATGGCCTTAAGAAAGCTTAAAAAAATAAAAGGAAAATAAAAATATATAAAAATAAAAAACCTCCAAAAATCTGCCCTCTCTACCATAGAGAAATGCATTGGGCCAAAAATTGTAAGTCTAAATCTGACATTGAAGAAAACCTATTCCAGAGAATTCCAAGCAGGGACCCCCCCAGGTCCCCTTCAACAAAAGCCTGGGACAAATTCCATCTTTTACTTGAAACCTTCAACATCTGGCAGTGCTGCCATCGATATACCAGATTTGTTTTTAGATAATATGAAGTTAATGAGCTCTATTTAAATTCAAATTCACATGAACTGAAAAATATTATATATATATAATGCTTATTTAAATATAATTTAAATATAATTGTTTGCTAATCTAATTAAGACATGTCTTAAGTCATCAACATTATACTTTTATTATGCCTAGGTTTAAGGTAAACTAAATTTGTCCACAAAAAGGTAGCTCTTTATATATATATACATATATATATATGTATATATAAATGAGATAAACTTTTAGATAAACTCTATTAAAATAATTATATTTTTATAGAATAATCTGTTATTACAATCTAAAATAATCTCTTAGGATTGGAAAACTTAAATTTCTAGAGTTGTACTAAACTAAACAATAAAAGTTTACTAAATAGCTAAGTCATTTCCAAATAAAATAAGATTTTAAAACATAATTACTAAACATTAACTTCCTCTTACAAAAAGTTTTTCTTACAGAAAAACTAAAGAGATTTTAAACTATTAATAAATATATAATGTATAATATATTGATATACAAATATATATTAAATGTAATAAATACATATTATAATATGATATAATAAATATATTCACCAATCTATAAAATGCTAATATACAAGACAATTCATAGTTGCTAAGGAAAAGTAAGTTATATGCTTTTAACAAAAAGATATAAGATATGACATACTCAGATATACATTCCACATTTTTCCTGGGGGCCACTGCTCATTTAACAAACAATTATTAAAATAACTTGGAAGAATGATGAGCCTATTTGGACAGAGCAGTGGCACCTCATGAAAGAGAAATTACAGGCGGCTAAGGAACTTATATATACACAACTAGAATTAAAGCATATTGAGGAATCTTGTTGTCCATGGAACTCTCCTAATTTTGTCATAAAAAAGAAATCTAACAAATGGTATCTCCTAAAAGACCTTAGAAAAGTTAATGCATCTATGAAACCTATGGGTGCATTACAACCAGGACAAGATTGCTTTTTTAATATACCTTTGCACCCTATGGACCGGGAGAGATTCACTTTCTCTCTCCCTTATCCTATTCATATTAGACCTCATAAATGGTACCAATAGACTGTACTGCCAGAAGAGATGATGAATTCTCCCACCATGTGTCAGTACTATGTAGCCAAAGGCCTTGAGCCTGTGAGAAAGCCATCTCTTAACTTTCTTGTTATTCACTATATGGATGATATGTTGTTTTCGGCTCCATCTATCTTAAAAACTGAACACATGTTTGATATAGCTCAACTATGCTGTAAAAACTTTAGATTAATCATTGCCCCTGAAAAAATTCAACCCTCTACACCTTACCATTACTTGGGGTTCACTGTTATTAGGTGATGCATTATTCCCCAACTAACTCAGATCTATAATGATAAATTATCAAACTTAAATGATTTTCAAAAACTCTTAGGTGATACTAATTGGATTAGACCTTCTTTAGGCATTGCTAATTCTCAACTGAGTAACCTATTTAATACTTTAAAAGGAGATCCTGATTTAAATAGCCCTCGTTCACTTTCTCAAGAGGCAGGAGAGGAACTATTTGATGTAAAATAAATTGCAAAAACAATTTCTTATTCCCATCAACATATATTTACTTCTAGAATTGTTTATACTCCCCTCTCCTCATTCTCCCACAGGACTTCTTGCACAACAAGAACACCCAGTAGAATGGATCTATACTCGTTTTAGGGGAATCAAGTCACTTATACCCTACCTTGATTTAATTGCTCTAATCATTATCAATGGAAGATATAGGACTAAAACTCTAACTGGCTCTGATCCTCATAGAATTGTAATACCTATCAATAAACCTCAATTTGAGAATGCTTTACAAACTTCTACTGATTTCCAAACAAATTTTCTGGAATATTTTGGAGAAATTTCATTTCATTATCCTGGTAAGCTGTGGAATTTCTTGAAAAGTACTGAATTTATTATTTCTTGCATTATCAGCTGACAGCCTATACCACAGGCTAAGGTTTTTTAATGCCAAAGCTTCATTCTGGTCTCTTAAGGAATAATATAAAGTGTTTTATACTAAATTTCATTCTGCTCAACAAAATAAATTATATGCTCTTCTTTAAGTGATTTGCCTACATCCTCACCCCATTAATATTGTCTCTGACTCTATATATTTTGTGTCTGTATTTAAAAATACAGAAACCTCCACCATAAACTGCAATCAGCCTATTATTCAACAACACTTTTTCGAACTACAATCTGTTGTTAAAAAGCACAATTCTCCCATTTATATTATACATATTCCAACACATTCTTGTCTTCCAGACCTGATGACTTATGGTAATGAGCAAGCTATAAACTGGTTTTCTTTGCTACTCCAGAGGAACAGCATGCTCTGTTACATAACAGTGCTGGCTCCCTACAACAGATATAGAAAATCCTATACCTCCAGGCTAACAAGATTATTAGTAATTGGTCTACTTGTAGACCTCTACCATCACACAAGATATTAATCCTTGCAGTTTATAACCTAATGAACTATGACAAATGGTTGTAACTCATTGCCCTGAACTTTCTCCATTTTCTTTCCTACATGTCTGTATAGACACAAATTCCTATTTTATCTGGGCCACACCTCTTCACAGTGAGGCTACACAACATATTATACCCTGCCTATATTTCTAGACACTTTAAACAATTTTTACATTATTTTCCTACTATACAAATTACAGGTACTCCTTATAATCCACAGACACAGTTCAGTCGCTCAGTCATGCCCGACTCTTTCTGGTCCCATGAATCGCAGCACGCCAGGCCTCCCTCACCATCACCAACTCCCGGAGTTCACTCAGATTCATGTCCATCGCGTCAGTGACACCATCCAGCATCTCATCCTCTGTCGTCCCCTTCTCCTCCTGTCCCNAGTGTAGAGGAGCTAAAAAGCCTCTTTATGAAAGTGAAAAAGGAGAGTGAAAAAGTTAGCTTAAAGCTCAACATTCAGAAAACAAAGATCATGGCATCTGGTCCCTTTACTTCATGGGAAACAGTAGAAACAATGTCAGACTTTATATTTTTGGGCTCCAAAATCACCGCAGATGGTGAATGCAGCCATGAAATTAAAAGACGCTTACTCCTTGGAGAAAAGTTATGACCAACCTAGACAGTATATTCAAAAGCAGAGATACTACTGTGCCAACTAAGGTCCATCCAGTCAAGGCTATGGTTTTTCCTGTGGTCATTTATGGATGTGAGAGTTGGACTATGAAGAAGGCTGAGCGGTGAAGAATTGATGCTTTTGAAGTGTGGTGTTGGAGAAGACTCTTGAGAGTCCCTTGGACTGTAAGGAGATCCAACCAGTCCATTCTGAAGTAGATCAACCCTGGGAATTCTTTGGAAGGAATGATACTAATGTTGAAACTCCAGTATTTTGGCCACTTCATGTGAAGAGTTGATTCATTGGAAAAGACTCTGATGCTTGTAGGGATTGGGGGCAGGTGGAGAAGGGGACGACCGANGATCAACCCTGGGAATTCTTTGGAAGGAATGATACTAATGTTGAAACTCCAGTATTTTGGCCACTTCATGTGAAGAGTTGATTCATTGGAAAAGACTCTGATGCTTGTAGGGATTGGGGGCAGGTGGAGAAGGGGACGACCGAGGCTGAGATGGCTGGATGGCATCACTGACTCAATGGACATAATTCTGAGTGAACTCTGAGAGATGGTGATGAACAGGGAGGCCTGGCGTGCTTCAATTCATTGGGTCGCAAACAGTCGGATACGACTCAGCAACTGAACTGAACTATGGAGCTCAACTTCAGAAAAATAAACGACCCAATCAAAAAATGGGCCAAAGAACTAAATAGACAGTTCTCCAAAGAAGACAT
>SJYV01039727.1:7337-17602 GCA_006410875.1 Neotragus pygmaeus | reverse complement strand
AACTATGTAAGGAGATATATCATAAAACAATCATTGCTAGAAATCTACCTTAAAATTCTCATCTTGCTTATATCTATTTAATTCATCTGTTTTTAACAATTATGCTCATGAACATTTTATAAGATATTAAAGCAGTTAGCCATCCTTTTATATTATTTTTCTTGCTGACAAATTTTGTAACAGAATTAGCAGGAGCTTATTTGACTTTTAGTGAGCCTATGGTAGGATAAAAGTGTTATTCTTCATGTCAATTACTCTAAAGCCATGTCTATATTACTTAAACCAACAAACTACTTTCTGTTTACTGAAAATTATTCTACAAAACATGAACTTTGAAGACATTTGAGCTGATTTCTATTATATCTCTGAAATTTAGAAATACTTAATTCATATTTTTATTTTTAAGCCAAATAAAGCCCTTTCTCAAATTAATATTGGTAATACCATCCAGAGGTAGAGGAGTACCATAACTCTAATGTGCATACATAGATGTACATACAAACACAAAGCTCTTACAGCTTTTGTTGTAAAATTTTAGCCATGAACCAAGTATAACAATATAAAACTCATGAGTCTGTAAATAACAGTTGAAATAAGTTTATCTATTCATCTGATTGAAGTTTTCCTCTATTTATGGAGGATGTTTTTAAGAATCATATTTGTCTTTGATATCAATCATATTGGTAATTACCAGTCATATTGGTAATATTAAGAAGGCTGTGAATTGGATTTTGAAAAAAGACCTTTCCAGCAGTTTGTATTTTAAAAAGCTAGATTTCCTCTTCTTATTTTCTTTTTTCCCTTCAGACTTTATTGACTGAGCTAGCCAGACTCAGTTGCAGGCAACTGTGAGAGGGAGTGTTGATATTTAAAAACATGGTACAAGTTACAATTTTAAGGGAGAGTGAAAGAATGAATTTTTCTGAGCTCCCTAAATCTGGTAAAAATCCCCTGAAGTGAAGGTAAAGGGTTTTATAATTTAAAGGGTCTGCTGCTGTCCAGGGATGTAAATTCTTTGGGGGTCTAAGACTTATTCACAAAAGATATTGCATAGGAAAGTCTGAAGCTGGCAGGACCTGATTATAGAATCTAGGTAAACAGATCTTATGTTTGAGACTTACTGCTTGTTCTGAATGTTTCTGTTAAATTTATTTCCTGACTTGTAATATTTACACGAGTGACCTGTATATCCTAGGTTTAGACATTAAGCTGTTGTGTTCTCTGTAAATCCTGTAGTTAAAATAGCGAAGTTAAAATAGCAGCTGGGTGTTTATTGTTTTTTTTTCCTAGGGAAAATGGAGGAGTTTGGGGAGTTAAGGGAATTTGCTAATGAGATGTGTTCAGATTTCAACAAAAGGAACTTATATTGAAGGGGGACTTTAATTTTGTTCCAAGTTTTATTTATTTATTTTTTTCACGTTGTTAAGAGAGTTCCTAAGGCTAGCTGTTACATTTCTTTGTGTCCTCTTTTTAATTTGGCTATCCCATTTGTACCAATAAGACAATTTTTGAGAACAAAAGCTTTCCTTTTCAAAAAAATATTTATTTATTTGGCTACACCAGTCTTAGTGTCAGCATGCAGGGTCTTTAGCTGCGGCATGAGAACTCTTAGTTGTGGCATGTGGGATCTTGCTGTCTGACTAGGAATGGAACCCGGGTCCCCTTGCATTGGGAACATGGAGTCTTAGCCACTGGACCACCAGGGAAGTCCCAAGGGTGTGTGTGTGTGTGTGTGTGTGTGTGAGTCATTCAGTTGTGTCCAACGTTTGCGACCCCATTGACAACAGCTCGCCAGGCTCCTCTGGATGAGAGCTTTCTAAAAAATGTTTTATTTCTTTCTTAAATATAATCAATTCAAAGAATCTATCATCTGGCCTTTGACAAGTCAGATCTTTTAATCTTAATAGTGACTCAAACTGATAAGACTTTTTATGGCTTAACTAAGGGCTTAAGAGGAGTCTGGGCTTCGCAGGTGGCTCAGCAGTAAAGAATCTGCCTGCATTGCAGGAGACACAGGTTCGATCTCTGGGTCAGGAAGATCCTCTGGAGAAGGAAATGGCACCCACTCCAATATTCTTGCCTGGGAAACCCCATGGACAGAGGAGCCTGTTGGGTTACAGTCCATGGGCCTCACAAGGGTCAGATACAACTTAGCGACTAAACCACCACCACCCAAGAGGGGTCCACAATAAACTACAAGAGCTGTGCCCCTCACAAGATCCATTCACTTCACTCCCAAAGATAGCCTAAGAAATCAAAGGCTTTGCCATACAGGTGGTAAGGATGCTGTAGAGAAAAGAATGTCTTCAGCCCCACGTGGGAAGTTGTAAAGCCTCCAGTTACAGGCCCGCTAATTTCTAACTGGGGCAGATGCTACTGGAATGGGGATTTTTCTAGCCTCAGGAAACAAAGGTTGAGACTATAAAGGTCTCTTAGGGACCTGATGTTCTCACAGGTCACAAAGCCAAACTCTTAAGACAAAGAACAAGGCAAAAGGAAAACTTCATCTTATAGTTTTCCTCCTTATGACAAATGACACAACAGACAACAAAACACATGGAAAATGGTCAATAGAAAACAAAATTGTAAAGTAAAATAAAGTATAAAAAAAAAAGAAAAAGAAAAAAGAAAACAAAATTTCTCAAATTTTTACCAGAAGCCAAATAAACTAGTTTGACAAATATTTTCTCCTGGCAATCTAAATTTAGCAAAAGGAAAGAAAAGAGTTCTCATTATTCTCATTTCCATGGAATGCTGCAGGCAGATTTAGGAGACTGACAGGTGTGAATCCTCACCTTCAGCCAGGGCTCCTCAGAAGTCCCAGGTTTCTCAGCTGCAGTAGCCTCAGGGCAAACAGCATTCAGCTAGTGAAGTTTATCCTGCTGTCTGTTTATCCAGCTGTTGGGGAAGAAAATTTTTTCTCTATACTTCTGAGTTCTTCTGGCTGGTCTAACAATTAAATTCATATGAGACAGATTATAGAGGAAAATCAAATTTTAATTTTGTACTCTCAGTTGTTTATAGAAATATGGGACTCAGAGAAATGATCAAAGCAAGCAGCTTGCATACAGTTGACCCTTGAACAGCACACATGTTTTAACTATATGGGTCCACTTACATATCAATTTGTTTCAATAAAAATTTGAAACAAATTTTTCTTGGCCCTCTTTTTTCATATCCATGGGTTTTGCATACATAGATTCAACCAACCACAAATCAAAATTTCAAGCCATGGTTGGAAGAATTCATGGATGAGAAATCTACAGATATGGAAGGCTGTCCCATTTTATATAAGAGACTTGAGCACTCATGGATTTTGGTACACACAGTGACTCCTGGAACCAATTCCAATGGGAATAGCAAGAGACTACTGTAACCTTCTAGACAAAGTAGAAATTAAATTTTGAAGAACTGACAAGATGAAGAAGTTCAGGCCTGAGTACTAGTTAGTATAAAAGCTGAGCAGAGTTTGTTCATGAGTGTTCTTGGCCCTGAACTTCTGATCTCTGGCAGTAACGATGTCTATTTCTGGTGTGAGGAGAGTACCTTTCACATGAGAGAATTTTCCTTCTCTCAGGAGGATGGAGGCAGGTCAGAGCATCCTCCTGTCACTGACTGTTTCTTCAGTAACTTTAATTCAAAATGATCAATATGCCAAAGTGGCATATTTGGGGTGGCCTGCTCTGACCCCCATAAAATGTCTCTCATTTTCTAGAGATGAATGGGTCTAATTCTCTCTCTCTCTCTTCTTTTTTTTTTTTTTTTTTTTCATATAATGCCTAAAGAGAAACCAAAGAAATTGCCCTTGATTGCCCTTGAGGGAACTGGTGATGAAGGAGGTACAGGAAGGGAGCAAAAGAGAGGCAAAAAAGTGAGGAAGGAAGGAAAAGATTTATAACTATTTACAAATATATGGTCGGAGAAGGCGATGGCACCCCACTCCAGTACTCTTGCCTGGAAAATCCCATGGGCGGAGGAGCCTGATAGGCTGCAGTCCATGGGGTTGTGAAGAGTCGGACACGACTGAGCGATTTCACTTTCACTTTTCACTTTCATGCATTGGAGAAGGAAATGGCAACCCACTCCAGTGTTCTTGCCTGGAGAATCCCAGGGACTGGGGAGCCTGGTGGGCTACTGTCTATGGGGTCCACACAGAGTCAGACACAACTGAAGCGACTCAGCAGCAGCAGCAACAAATATATGGTAAAGGTGATGTAAGGAAGACCTAACCCTGGGGAAATAACTGAAGTTTGGAAGTCTCAGTAATGGTTGAGACACAGTTACATTCTTCAATCCTAGGGAAATTATAATTGCCAAAAACGACTATTTTCTAAAAATCTCTTACATTCTTATGTATAAATGTAGCATTCATGTTTTTTAACTGATGATGTTTATAATCATGCTTTTCATTAATACACTTCTAACTCCAATTCTGACACTGCTCAAAATAAAAATTTGTTATTATTTTAAGCTCACAATGTAGATACCCACAGTAAGCTTTTAGGTAATACAGAGTTCCATGATTTAATTTAGAAGTCATTTTGATGGCATCACGTTGATGTCATTTAGCCTTTTGGAGGTGAGAAAGACATCCTTAATCTCTAATCCTAGAAAGTCAGCTCAGTGACCTAGGCTGATGGAGGTTTGGGAAGGGTGGCTTGTAGATATCATACAATTTTTTTTATCAGAGTAAAAATCCTGAGTGATTTGGGATTGTTCATTTATAAAGTGTTTGGTATCTTTTTGTGGGTTGAAAGAGAAATCATGGTTGTTCAATGAACCCTAACCTCAAAATGAAGACACTTAACAAGAAAAAAACAAAACAAAAAAACCCGAATAAGCAGAAGCTTCACTTTGTTGTTTCAGAACTTTTATATTCAAGACGTACATTAAAAATATAAATGAACAAATATGGAACCAAAGAGAATTTTCAATATACTTTGAAGATTTGTGTCATATTTGCATTATGGTTAAGAACTCTTCCTAGATTCTTGTTTTTAAGTTTCATTTGTAAATTAGTATCTTCTCCCTTTAGTTTATGCCTCTAAGATACCTGGCTCAGCCCTTCCATAGTCTAGAACACAGAGGCCATGTAGAAGTACATCCCTTTCAGATATAAGTATCTTTTCTTACCATATCTCCTCCTTCAGCACCAGAAATCTAAGATAATACTCTAGGGGCAATATGGCAAATTTGTCCCTTTGTATGACTAATATTAGAGTTATTTCCATATTTTAAGTCAAAGCAAGCTTTGTTATAATTTCCACCCTTAGGTTTTGCCAAAATCATGGAAAATGATTTTAATCTTTCATCTAGACTACTGTCCTTCAAATATTTGAGGGCAATGGGCTTCTATTTTTGTGTTATATACAGTCATATAGACTAGAGTAACCCCAATTTCCTTTGACCATTCTCCATACGGAAAATTTTCAAATTGTTACTGTTTCCATCCAGAAAACAGCCTCTTGAGCAGGTGGTGCTTTCAAAAAGGATGGAATGTCAGTTACTCTCAGCCTATGTTTATCAATAAAGCTTGAAACAGCGTTTGCTTTTTGGAGAGCTTCTTCATTACAGTAATTTATTTTAAGCCTAAAATAAAATGTCTCTAATTCTTTGTCACAAGCTGTACTCTTAAGTAACTTTTCCTCACTCTGTATTTATCCAGAAGATTTTGTGACCTAAATGTAGGGTTCTGTGTTCATCCATACATTTCTTCCTGATTTTATTTTCTTTGTTTCAGCTACCATCTCAAGCTGTTTGTTCAGTGGTGGTGAACCTACAATTGACTTCCTACAATGTATTACAGTAAAAATTGCAAACCTCCCTGTGGATTAGTGGCAGGAGGTGGTTACCCTTGATTTCTTTGGTCCTCTTTGGAGATTAGTGCACAGTTGGTGCCAACAGCTATTAGGCAGCATGAAATAACATGATTTAATTATTGAAAATGGTTACACACTAAAAGTTTCTTGTCTAGTGTTGTAATTGGATTCATCAATGCCTAAAAATAAAATAACAATTTGTGAGTTTTCAAGTTTTGTCTTTTCATGAGATTTTGTAAGAATTACTTTTTCCCATTACTTTTATGAATTTATTTTACTGGTCTGATACTCAAAGCTGAATTGTATATTGTAGAACTATGGGATGGCTCTGCTGACTCCTGACTCATGCCCTAAATTAAGGGATGACTCCGAATATTTTCTCAAGGGTAACTTCTGCTTTTGCACTTGAACTACAAATTAAGACAGGCTTTGAAAACGATGCTGGGGCTTGAAGAACGTTTTCAAGGACAGAAGTATAAAATGACAAGCTGTTGTTGATAGATTCAAAATGAGATGCAAATACTGGCCTGCAGACAATTTGTCCTTCATAGGGAAAAAGTTCAGGAAAAAAATCCTCTGTGATTCAAGCAGACTCTAGGGAAAGTTGCAGGATTTTTTTCTTTTTCTACCTCACTTTCAGCATTTTTAAAATGCCGTATGGTCCTGACTTCAGTCACATTAATTAAAGCATCTCACCTGTAGTCTTGATTTAGTTTCCTTTGCTTTGATCTGAGAATTCAAAGGGGATTGTATGAGAGTGGAGGTTTGGCACTTTTTTTTTTTAATATTTAAGCATCTCTTGTGTTTAAATCCTTCCTTCAAAACCCAGCAATGGAGACGTTGGGCAGGTTGTGAAGTTTACTTCTGGAAATTTAGTTTTCTCCGTGTAACATGGGTTTTTATGTGAGTAGAAAATAACATAACACATCTAAGTCACCTGATGGAATCTCTTGTATATTGCAATCATTTGCAAATTTTTGTCCTTTTCTTCTAGGTTCAAGCATTCATTTTACCCCCATACAGATGAATATAAGAGTTTTGTTTAAGCGAGCTTGTTATAAAATATTAACAAGCTTACTATAATATCAGTGAAGATTCTGTTTAAAGTAGCACGGGTATTCCAGCCCATATTTCTTAGATGTTTTTATTTGTTTTGTTATCATTGTTTTTATTGCATAATTTTGTTTCTCAATAACAGGAAGAAAATTAATCTGCCTCCTTTGAAAATTAAAAGAACATTTTGTCTGACTATAACTAGAAGTCTACTTACATCGAAATGATTTAGATGCTGTTTTAGAATATTTGATAAAAGGAAGATACCTTCTCTTTGGAAGGAGGAAAACAATAGGGTTAATAACAAGGACAATGGCTGTTCATTGATGATAGAGGATATTTACTGATGTGACTCTACTTGGGAAATAGAAATGACCATGGATTTCTGATACCTTTTAGTGGAATAAGAAAGAGAGAAAAGCTGCCTACCAGAGTTTTTGTTATTGTTAGGTTGAAGTCCAGAAAAGGTGGACCCAGTATTTGCCTTCCCAGTGAGGTATCTACAAAAAAGTTTAAAAATATGCTAAAATTCACTTCTTTCTGAGTTTTGAGATATAAATTAAAGATAAAATTAGACACATTGGTGACAAGTGACATTCTGTAAAAGCTACTTAATTATAACTGTAAGTTCTAAGACTAAGTTTTAAGATAACACTATTCTAATATTTTTCATCACTAAAATTCCTTCTTCCCTTGCTATATTTTCTGTCCATATTCCAAAACCAAGACCAGGCAGCATGGTATATGCTCTGATCTCAATCTGTACACACTTGCCCTGTCTAGTTTCCCAGAAGAAAGGTTCTGTCCTTGACTAAGAAGTAAAGGAAGTTCTTTACATGCCCTCACAACCTGCACAAAAATAAACACAGAATGGCTTAAAGACTTAAATATAAGACAGGACACCATAAAACTCCTAGAAGAAAGCACAGGCAAAACATTCTCTGACATAAATCATAGCAATGTTTTTTTAGATCAGTCTCCCAAGGCGAGAGAAATAAAAACAAAAATAAGCAAATGAGACCTAATCAAACTTACAAACTTTTGCACAGGAAAGGAAGCCATAAAAATGAAAAGACAGCTTACAGAATGGGAGAAAATATTTGCAAATGATGCAACTAACAAAGGGTTAATCTCCAAAACATACAAACAGCTCATACAACTCAACAACCAAAAAACCAAACCCATAGAAAAATGTACAGAAGACCTTAATAAATATTTCTCTAAAGAAGACCTACAGATAGCCAACAAACACATGAAAAGATGCTCAGCATCACTAAGTACTAGAGAAATGCAAATCAAAACTACAATGAGGTACCACCTCACACCAGTCAGACTGAATAACATAAAAAGTCTATAAATAACAATTGCTGGAGAGGCTGTGGAAAAAAGGGAAGCCTCCTATACTGTTGGTGGGAATATAAGTTGGAGCAGTCACTATGAAGAACAGTATGGAGGTTCCTTAAGAAACTAAAAATAGAGCTACCATGAGATCCTTCAATCCCACTTCTGGGTATACAATCTCAAGAAAACCATAATTTGAAAAGATACATACACCCCCATGTTCATTGAAACAGGAATGCTTCCAGGTTGCTTCCAGGACATGGAAGTAACCTAAATGGGGGAGGGGAGGGAGGGAGAGGGCTGTTTTAGGAGATTGGGATTGGCAGTTGTGAACTATTGTACAGAGAATGGATAAACAGCAAATCCTACTGTTTGGCACAAGAAACTATATCCAATGTCCTGAGATAAACCATAGTGGAAAAGAATATTTAAAAAAGAATATATGTATGTATGTATATAACTGGGGCTTCCCTGGCTTTAGGTAAAGAATCTGCCTGCAATGCAGGAGACCCAGGTTTGATTCCTGCATTGAGAAGATCCCCTGGAGAAAGAAATGGCAATCCACTCCAGTATTCTTGCATGGAAAATCCCATGGACAGAGGAGCCTGGCAGGCTACAGTCCATGGGTTTGCAAGAGTCGGATATGTCTTAGTGACTAAACCACCACGCATATATAATTGAGTCATTCTGTTGTACAGCAGTGATTGGCACAACACTGCAAATCAACTATAATTCAATAAAAAGTAAAAATAAAAATATTTTAAAAAGAAGTAAATGAAATTCTTTAAAGAATTTCAAGGCTTTCCTTTATCAAGATATGATTAATAAAAGACACAGAAGGACTGATGCTTGCACATGATTGAAATCAGTATGATCTTAATCACTGTTCAGATTCTCTATGGAACAGAAACAACAATAGTTATACAAATAGAGGATTCCGGCCCTTTTGTGTCCTTTTAATTCTTTGTGATGGTCTTCAGTGCCCATTGCTCTGGTCACCCTGCTCCAGTACAAACTTCTCAGGACCAACTTGACAAATTCATTTTCAATGAATAATAAAGCAGTGGTGTGGGGAAGAGATTTGCATTTATATATCACCAAATGTCTATTAAATTTAACTCATTGTGAAGCATTAACAGGAGGGCATATTTTTTAGGTTAACAATGGATCTGCCTCTCACTAGGGAAAGCAGTGGAAAAGAAGTGCTCCAGGAATGTCAGGGTCAGTCCCACAAATTTAACTGCTCCCCTTGATTCTGAAATGCCCCTCAGCTACATCAATTCTGCAAACTGTTAAAGAACTTGCAAGGGCTCTGTTTACTCTGAGTGAAGTTTACTCTGCTCACTAATATTTCAGTTCAGTTCAGTCGCTCAGTCGTGTCCGACTCTTTGCAACCCCAGGAATCGCAGTACGCCAGGCCTCCCTGTCCATCACCAACTACTGGAGTTCACTCAAACTCATGTCCATCGAGTCAGTGATGACATCCAGCCATCTCATCCTCTGTCATCCCCTTCTCCTCCTGCCCCCAATCCCTCCCAGCATCAGAGTCGTCTCCAATGAGTCAACTCTTTGCATGAGGTGGCCAAAGTACTGAAGTTTCAGCTTCAGCATCATTCCTTCCAAAGAAATCCCAGGGCTGATCTCCTTCAGAATGGACTGGTTGGATTTCCTTGCAGTCCAAGGGACTCTCAAGAGTCTTCTCCAGCACCACAGTTCAAAAGGATCAATTCTTCGGCACTCAGCTTTCTTCACAGTCCAACTCTCACATCCATACATGACCACTGGAAAAAACATAGCCTTGACTAGACGGACCTTTGTTGGTAAAGAATGTCTCTGTTTTTGAATATGCTAACTAGGTTGGTCATAACTTTCCTTCCAAGGAGTAAGCGTCTTTTAATTTCATGGCTGCAGTCACCATCTGCAGTGATTTTGGAGCCCCCCAAAATAAAGTCAACCACTGTTTCCCCATCTACTTCCCATGAAGTGATGGGACCAGATGCCATGATCTTTGTTTTCTGAATGTTGAGCTTTAAGCCAACTTTTTCACTCTCC
>SJYV01039726.1:0-14373 GCA_006410875.1 Neotragus pygmaeus | reverse complement strand
AGTGAGTAAGTTTTCTGTTGCTGCTATTAAAAAAGCACCGCAGACTTGGCAGCTTACACACCACAAACTCGCTTTACAGTCTCGGAGGATGGGAAGTCTGACATGTGTCTCACTGGACTAAAATCAAGGGCTGTGTCTCTTTCCGAGAAGCTTGCCTTTCTCAGCTTCTCACGGCTGCCCACATTTCTTGGCTTGCGGCCCCCTCCTCCACCTTCAAAGCCGGCAACAACACTCTGGTCTTTCTGCTGGAACTTCCCTCTGAAGTTCTCCTCTCTCCCTCTTCCGCATTTAAAGGCTCTGTGATTGCTCGATAACCCAGCATGGTTTCCCTATTTTAAGGTCGTGGGTTAACAACCTTAATTCCATCTGCAACCTTAATATCCCCTTGTGAAAGTAAAGTCGCTCAGTTGTGTCTGACTCTTTGCGACCCCATGGACTGTAGCCCGCCAGGCTCCTCCATCAATGGGATTTTCCAGGCAAGAATACTGGAGTGGGTTGCCATCTCCTTCTCCAGGGGATCTTCCCAACTGAGAGACTGAACCTAGGTGTCCGGCATTGCAGGCACTCTTTACATTTGAGCCACTGGGGAATCCCTAATAACCCCTTGCCATGTGATATATTTGTGGATTCTGGGGTCAGGATGTGGACATCTTTGGGGGGGGGGGCGAACATTATTCTGCCAACCACAAGGAGGGAGACAAAGAAAGAACCAGAACCTCTGGCTTTTCCGAAGGGGCAGGGCCATTCGCACAAGGCTCTGTCTCCGGGGTGGGCACACGGTGTCAGGACTGTCCACAGTTTGTAGTTATTGCCATCACGGGAGGGCTGCGTGTGCTTCAGTTGTATCATTAAAGCTATACTTGGAGGATTTTTAGCAAAAAGTGATATTTCCAGTTGAAAGTGAGGTGCCATACACAAAACCACATGTTACTGGGGCTGCTTAGGCAGAGCCCACAAATACGAGGACATAATCACCCCATGATCCGTCTGAATCAGGGCTTGCTCCCAGACAGTGGAGCTGCACCTGCAAGAAGCCGTTTCCTCCCAGCACTTTACTCAGTGGCAGCTATCGCTGGGACTCACTCAACCCTTGGAGCCCTTCTGTGGGGGCTCCAACCTCACCCTCACCCCCATACCATCAGTAACCGTAACAGTATCTGGTCTGGCCCCGTATGAACCCTGAATGGAAGTTGGGCTCTGCTTCAGAATCTGAAGCTGTGAGTTCCACTTAATGCCTGGACCTACTACAAGTAAACAAGTAGGATTTTTTTTAAAAAGGTATAGGAAACGAGAAAACCGAACACCCTCCCAAACAGATTTCTCTATCACCAGGATTATTTTTTTCCAGCTGATCATCTTGAGTCTAGTGAAACAGGAAATCAACACAGGGGTCCTTAAAGATTAATATGAAAGTTTTAGATTCCCCTAACGCTGGCATTTAATAATATCTTTCCAGGAATCTCCACAGTCCAGAGTGTTACTGAAGGGAAAAGTAACATCACTACCTTTTTCTCTGCAGTGTCCCAGGTACCATTCCACAATCATCTGAATGATAGTGAAATGACTTTCACAGTGTAGACCCATTTCAGGACTCCAGACCACATTCCCAGATCTGAGGTACTCTGTTTCTGAAGGAGAACACACTAGAGCATGTGTCCACCTACTCTCCACAGCTGCCACAAGGACTGCCACGTCGCTGCTGGCAAGTCCCAAGACTCAGATGAAACGGGCGTGTGTGTGTGTGGCAGCCTGCAGTGCTCACCTCAAAGGCCACATTCAGGGAGTAGGGTGGACATAGCCGCTCCTCCTGCACCCTGGGCCCCTCCTCCCCACCTCTGTGGCTCAGGGAGGCTGGGCACAAGCGTAGAGTGCAGTCAGACTGGCAGGTAAGAAATCCCTCAAGTATCCACAGCTTAAACACATCACTGCTGTGGGCTATGAAAATAAGGGGTAAGCTACATTTGGGTGACATCTTTAGGGGGAAGAAAGCAGACTCTCAGCTAACAGAAGGAATGGAACAACCAGCTCACATGGCACCATAAAGCATACTTGCCCATGGGGGATTTCCTCCACCACCCTGTGATGTCACTGTGCCTTTTGGTGATCAGGTTAACTGGGACGAGAAAAAGGGAGAAGATGCAGAATCCTGGCCCCAGGAGGCAGAGGCCTCGTGACAGTGCCTGACCAAATCGACGCGTCTCCCCTGAGTCCTCTCCCAAAGATGCTCTCAGGACTGGACGCCCCTACCAAATGCAGAGGGAGTGGCTGGCTGGTTGGTGTGCCTCTCAGGCCGAATAGAGGGCTCATTGAGGCAGGCAGGGAGGTGCCCCAGGGGCCGGCTGCTTGCTGGCTGTTCTGGGAGGAGCTCCACTGAGTCCACAGGCTCAGGCTGGGCTGTTCCACCGGCAGGCCTGTGGGGTGAGGCTGGGGGCTGGAGGAAGGCCCGCAGGACAGTCCAAGCAGATTTTTCTCAATCAAGCTTCTCAAAGGGAGAGGAGGAGGAGGCTGCAGAGACCCTAGGGCTCCTAAAGGGCTGCAGCACCTGCTTGCTTTTCATGGACCCCCGGAGACCCTGTGCTTTTAAGGTTTGGTCCTTAGACAGAAGGACCAGCAGGATTCACTCGACCTCAGCGGATGCGGGCTCCTACATCTATTTGTTCAGAATTGGGTAGGAAAAGATGTCAAACACATACCCTGAGGCAGGCATAGGAAACAGGGCTGGAGTGCAAAGAGGCACTCATCTCCTGGGGGACCCTGAGGTGACTGGGAAAAAGACGAGTCCGGAAGACGGAAGGGGGCCTGCCAAGCCTAGGGACGCGAGGGCAAGGGTCACGACAAACCACAGGGATGGGTAAAGCACCTGTCCTAGGAATGGTGCCCATGCTGACCAGAAGGTGGGGAGAAGAGGGTGGAGAGGGGGCAGGGCAGACAGTCTGGGTGCAAAAGGAAAGAGGGGAAGAAGAGGAAGGCCTGCTGGGCTGGGAGGACGTTGACCTGCTACAGGTGTGACAAAGTGCCAGGCAGAGAGGGGAGGGGTTCCCTAACTGGTCCGGAGAAGCCCTGCAGAGGTCAGAGAGACTGGTAATGAAATCACAGCGGGCAGGAGAGGGTTGTCCTCAAGCACAGTTAAGCCTCAGGAAGGGAATGCATCCTCCAGGCTCAGAGCGGGTGATGTCCCAACCTAGGCCGAGGGGCGAGGTGTCCACAAGTCAGAGGGGGCAGGAGTCCTGCAGTCAGAGGGGTGGTGGACCGCGGCAGACAGAGGGTGGACGAGGCCCCCAGGTCAGAGAGGGTCGTCCTGCAGTCACACGAGGGAGGTATCTCCTAAGTCAGAGGAGGGAGGTGTCCCGTAGGTCAAAGGAGGTAAGAGTCTTACAAGTCAGAGGAGAGGAAGGAGGCGTCCCACCCTAGTCAGCGAGTCAAGGGGGGCGGAGGCCCCGCTCAGGGAGCAGGGGGATGGAGCCGGGGGTCGAAGGAGGGACGCGATGGGGTCGGAGCGGGCAGCAGGCGCCGGTGAGCCGCCGGCAGGCCGTCACTCACCCGGTGCGGGCTGGCTCCGGGGCCCGCGGGTGGCGGGGCCTCGCTTCGGGTAGCGCCTGGGACCCAGCGGGCGGCGGACTTCCGCCCGGCGCGCTCGCCCCGCCTCCGGGCAACACGCTCCCGGCAGCCCCCGCTCCGCGGCTGCGCGCCGACGCCCACTGCGGGCTTCTGGGAGCTGTGGTTTCTTTTGCTACTCAGCGAGCAGGTCCCGGGGAAGGAGCCGCTCGCTGGGAGGGGGCCCGAGGGCAGAGTGCTCCACCCGCAGGCCGTTTTCGGCGAGTTATTCCAGAACTTTGGCCAAAAGAGAAGGTGGGGATGGAATGAAGACATTGAGGAAGGAGTTATCATTCCTCCAGCTGAGATTGTAGGATCCCTCGCCTGGAGGCAGGGAAGCTTGGGCCCCTTTCTGCCATCCTCGTTCAGAATAAAGATAAAGAATCTGCCTGCAATGCAGGCTTCCATCCCTGGAGAAGGAAATAGCAACCCACTCCAGTACTTTTTTTTCTTCTTTTTCCCCACTCCTTATTCATTAGGGCTTCCCAGGTGGGGCTGGCAACCCACTCTAGTACTCTGGCCTGGAAAATCCCATGGACTGAGGAGCCTGGTGGGCTGCAGTCCATGGGGTCGCGAAGAGTCAGACACGACTGAGCGACTTCACTTTCCCTTTTCACTGTCATGCATTAGAGAAGGAAATGGCGACCCACTCCAGTGTTCTTGCCTGGAGAATCCCAGGGACGGCGGAGTCTGGCAGGCTACAGTCCATGGGGTCGCAAAGAGTGGGACATGACTGAGCAACTAACACTCTCATTTTCAGAGAGCCCCTCTGCTTGGCTCTTCCAGTTGAACACATTAGAATGTTGATACGTTTCCAAACAAAAGGTCTGGGCACAGAGTTACAGGTGGTAGTATCCTGGGAATGGGGTGCCACTGATTTGCAGTCAAGGAACCCTCTCCCAAATGAGGGTCTCTGATTTCATCCTGTTTTTGCCAGTCTCCTTCCCAACCCCCAGACTTCTTGGAAGTGTTAAAACGGATCCTGGCCCTACGCTTCCAAGTCCTGCAATGTGCCTGTTTTAGAAATTCTGAAGAAAGCCTGACAGCAGTGGCGCTTCACCTCTCAAGAGCTAGGCTAGGAGGGTGCCTCAGCACTCTGCTGGTCTGCACCGGATTCAGTCTTTTGGTGCCTGCACACACACCTGGGTCTCTCTAATTCAAATTATATTAATGGTGCACAATGAAAAATAATCCGCCCCCTCCCCCCACTACCCTGTTTGGCATTCCCTGCCTAGAGGCAATCACTATTATTATTTTTTTGTGGTTATTTCTACAGCTATTTTATGATGCACAAACTAATCATAAACACATACATTAAATTACCTTTTAAAAAATGCAGATGTGCTGGACATGGTTCTGCCTTTTTTTTAGGGTGCGGGGACCCTTCTTGAATTCGTTTCCTATCATGCTAGACTAAATCCTGGCCATACACCATATTTGTGTTTGTTCAGTAGCTAAGTTGTGTCCGACTCAGCTACCACTGAGGACTACAACATGCTAGGCCTCCCCGTCCTGTACTATCTCCTGGACTGATTGTGCTGTGCTCAGTAGTATTTGAGTCTTTGTGGCCCCATGGGCTGCTGCCCACCAGGCTCCTCTGTCAATGGTATTTTCCAGGCAAGAATACTGAAGTGGGTTGCCATTTCCTCCTCCAGGGGATCTTCCTGACTCAGAGATCGAACCTGCATCTCTTGAGTCTCCTGCACTGGCAGGCAGATTCTTTACCACTGAGTCACTTGGGAAGCCCCTCACTGTCTTCCAGAGTTTGCTCAAACTCACGTCCATTGATTCAGTGTTGGGATCCAACCATCTCATTCTCTCTCACTTGCCTCTCCTCCTGTCTTCAATCTTTCCCAGCGTCAGGGTCTTTTCCAGTGAGTTGGCTATTCGCCTCAGGTGGCCAACGTATTGGAGCTTCAGCTTCAGCATCAATCCTTCCAATGAATATTCAGGGTTGATTTCCTTTAGGATTGAATGGCTTCATCTCCTTGCTGTCCAAGGGACTCTGAAGTGTCTTCTCCAGTACCATATATACCATATATATTGTTATTACTTTAAATTCTTTAAATCTTTTATTTATTAAGATATCTCTCTATATCTATGGGGCTTCCCTGATAGCTCACTTGGTAAAGAATCCACCAGCAATGCAGGAGATCCCAGTTCAATTCCTGGGTCAGGAAGATCACCTGGAGAGGGGATAGGCTATCCATTCCAGTATTCTTGGGCTTCCCTGTGGTTCAGCTGGTAAAGAATCCACCTGCAATGTGGGAAAACTGGGTTCGATCCCTGATTGGGAAGATCCCCTGGAGAAGGGAAAGGGTACCCACTCCAGTATTCTGGCTTGGAGAATTCTTAAAGAGTTGGACACGACTGAGCAAATTTAACTTCACTTCATATCTGTATGGGCTTTCCTCTCAGTGGTAAAGAATCTGCCTGCCAGTACAGAAGCCACAAGAGATACAGGTTGGGTCCCTGGGTCCAGAAGATCCTCTTGAGGAGGATATGGCAACCCACTCCAGTATCCTTGCCTGGATAATCCCATGGACCAAGGAGCCTGGTGGGCTGCTGTCTTTGGGGGCCCAAAGAGTCAGACATGACTGAGCACACACCCATTCTCTATCTGCAGAGGCCTCCCAGCTTAAGAAATAAGACCTTAGCCCTGCTATCTTGAAAGCTCTCTCAGTACTCCTCCCTCTTCCCAATCCCCTCCCACTGCCAGAGGTAACCACAATCTTGAATGTTGTGTTAATAGTGATTCTTTTGCTTTGTTTTATAATTTTAGCAAATAGCCTTCCCTGATAACTCAGCTGGTAAAGAATCTGCCTGCAATGCAGGAGGCCCCAGTTCGATTCCTGAGTCAGGAAGATCCACTGCAAAAGGGCTAGGCTACCCACTCCAGGACTCATGGGCTTCCCTTGTGGCTCAGACAGTAAAGAAACCGTCTGCAATGCTGGAGACCTGGTTTCAGTTCCTGGACTGGGAAGATGCCCTGGCGAAGGGAATGGCTACCCACTTCAGTATTCAGGCCTGGGTCGCAAAAAGTTGGGCACTACTGAGTGGCTTTCACTTTCACAATGCCTATTATAACTTTTACAACAAGAAATAAAACTACGCAGTGGATGACAGATCAATTCACTCCAGAGATATTATCCGGTTATTAATTTTGCCAACTATGACATTAAATATCTTCTCTGGGATACTGTCTGAGTACTGAGAGATTGTATATCATATATTTTGGTCATTTCTATTTCTTCTTCTACAGACGNTTTCTGTCCTTTATCGAGCCCATCTTTGCACTTAGGTTGCTTTAATATCTTCGTTATTGTAACTAATGCTGCATGGAACATGAAAGTGAAAGTCGCTCAGTCTGTCTGACTCTTTATGACCCCATGGACTCTACAGTCCATGGGATTCTCCAGACCAGAATACTGGAGTGGGTTGCCTCTCTCTTCTCCAGGGGATCTTCTTAACCCAGGGGATCAAACCCAGGCCTCCTGCATTGCAGGCAGATTCTTTTCCAACTGAGCCACATGGAACACAAGGGTACTTTTATCTCCATAAATTAGCCTGTAAGTTTTCTTTGTGTAAATACCTAAAGGTGGATTTGCTGGATCATTTGTTAGTTCTATTCCATATTGGCTATACCAATTTACATTCCCACCAACAGTGCACCAGAGTTCTTTTTTCTCCACACCCTTGCCAACGCTTGTTATTTGCTATCTTTCCAATGATGGCCCTTTGGACAGATGTGAAATGATACCTCATTGTGGTTATGATTCACATTTCCCTGATGATTAGTTATGTTGAACATCTTTTCATGTGTCTGTAGGAAACTGAAACTGTCTTAAAGGGTTCATGCGAAATCTCACATGCTCCGAGGCCCAGTGCAGAGAGGCAGCAGTGTGAAAGGTGCCTGGGGCAGACCTACTTGCTCATCTTGGAGAGCCCCCAGGGGAAGCAGGAGGCAGCTGGTGCTCCACAGGGGAATGAGACACCGAGACAGCTAGTTCTGTGATCTCCCTCGACTGTGCTGATGCTGGCAGACACATTTTGGAATCCTCCTTCTAGCCTATCAGTGCTAGAGGCCTGCCCCTCCCCTCCCACCAGCTTGCTTGTACCAGTTCACGACAGGCCTCACAGCTAGCTACCCATCAGAGCCTGCCTTGCCCACCAGTTGCCCATAGCAACCACACAAGGCAGGGCCTCTCAGCCAACGAGTCCAGAGGCCAGCCTTGCCTACCAGTGTGCCTACTGTAGCTGGCCCCGCTACAATAGGAGGGGGCATACAGCCTACATAAGGGTCCTCTGTGAGCATCTAGGTCTGATGGCCAGAGGGTAGCATGAGGCTGGACTCCATAGGACATCTCCTATGTGAGGCCACTTCTCCAACCTACCCAATACACAGAAAAGAACTTTCAAATGATTTCACTACATGAAAGAAGTTCTTAGATGATAATTGCTTAATTTGAAGCATTAAAGTAAAATAAAACCTTCTGCAACAAACCCCTTATCCATAACCTTGTCTTACATTATAGCCAACATAGTTATTCTGTATTCATTCCTAGAGAGCTAGACTAGAAAAAAAGATGATAAACTGAGCAGGAAGGAAAACATGCAAGCTTTTCCCCAATTTTTTATTCCTCCCACTCTCTCCCAATTTTTTATCCCCCTATATGTGGGGGAAAACCACAGACCTGAAGTGTCATTGGGAAGAGAAAATTCTTACAGAGTCTAACACACCATTTGCAGTAGCTGTAGAAACTGCCTCATAGCTTCTGGTGTTCTTGGTATTTATATGCACTTCAGAGTCTGACAATTAGCCTAATTACCTCCTTACCTTGAATTTTGATATCCAATATCTCACAACAAATCTAAAGTCCTTATGTAACCTGAAAAATAGCTTCCAGTGATCAACACGTGTCTTATTCACCCAAGGAGATGTCTACTAGCATCCCTGGGCATATTAACTACATTATTTTTATTACTTGTGCCAATGTTTCCATTTTTTAAAATGTCTAGTTCAACATTTTAAAAATTAATGGCTTTGAGAATCAGTTCCTTTTATAAATCCAGTGGTTTAAATTTAAGTGTTTCAGAAGTTAGGTTATATTACATGTCTAGATACATCCTAAGTTAAATCCAGGACATCTATTCATAAATGACAAGTCTAAACCTTTATTTGTTTCACTTAATATATCTGGTCACTTTAAAATATATAGAAATAGAGACTTACCTGAATCAGAACTCAGAAATGAAATAAGGTATGGGATGCCTTTATGGTCTCTCACTGCTCTTTGGTTATCTTTGTTTCCCATACATAAGACCCGCATACAGTTCATCACATTTACTAGCACGCTTTCTATGTCTAAGTTTAAGAGATTTATCAGAGCTGGGATGCCATTCTAAAAATAAATAGTATTTAATTATAATCAAATTTATTTAGAAGGTCTGCCATCTTTATTTAGAAACACAAGTCTATAATCTTTCTTGATATAAATATCTGCTTATTTAGGACAGAACAATTGCCCATAAACAAATGTGTTTACCGATATGGTACATTAAGTGACAGTTGTCACAACTTTGAGCGTGTCTTTAATTTTAAGGTGAGTATTCTATAAATATATTTTCTCTCATTTTTGGCCATGCCATGCAGCATGTAGGATCTTTGTTCCCCATCTAGGGATCAAACCTGCGTTGGAAGTGCAGAGTCCTAAACACTGGACAGCCAGGGGAGTTCCTATAGATGTATTTTCAAATAGTCTCCTTTATACCAAAATAATTTGAGGCTGCAAGTTCACTGTAACAGTTAAGCATCTAAAAGTGAAACAACTGAGTAATATCAACTGAATACAATGCCCATTTGGAAATATCTGTCATTGTATACATTGCACTGATAATTGGCAGTTATATTTATGTAACACAAAATATTCTTTTTAAACGTAAATATAATTTACTAACTTTAAGTGGAGTAAAGATGGCATTTCTCCCTACTAGCAGTAATAATGCAAGAATATTAAACAAGGCAAGAAACAGAGGTGTAACATTATTTTCAATAAAGCTGGGAGACATCTGTAATGCTGAACAATAATAAATGTTTATGAGTAACCAACAGAGATGAGAGAGATCTCCCATGGCCACTGGCTACAGGAAATACTGGCAGAACACAGTTTTCTAAAGTAAATGGCTCTACTTTAAGGGACACGAAAACACAAACACACACAATTCCCGGTCTGGAACAATAGGAATGGGTGTGGAGGACGGCAGCAGGATCTTCCCTGGAGCAGTTAGTCATAAAGTGTTGAAAGTTAAGGAAGGCAAGGATGAATAAAGAATCATGCTGATAAGATGTTTACAAGAAGTAGACTTATTGGTGAGATAAAAAGAAAGAGACAGATTTTTGCACTGTGGCGGAAATAGAAATGACATGATGGGTACTATATCGCTGTCAGCTAAGGGAAAGCAAAGCTGAAAGGTCCCATGCATACAACCCTGCAGCCTATGTCATATTCTTGTAGCCTAGAACATGGACCTGGGCTCTTTCCCACATGCATTTCCTGCAAATAGCTAGATAGCTGAGTATTGATCAAAAAGGACCTAGAACAGGATCTGTACAAATATAAGGAAAAAATAGGAAGAACTTATGACAGAGAAAAAAATATATCACAAAGTAGATGAAAAGCTTTAACTGAAAATGATTTTGATATTATCAGTGAAAAAATTATATTAGGCGATCACCTTTCTAAAACAAGGATGCACAGAAGAGACAGCAGTGCTCAGGAAAGATTTTTTGAGACAAGGGGCAATAAAATGAGTTGGAAAAGCCCAGGAAAGATGTGAAGAGATATAAAAGACAAACAGTAGTCCACACAAAAATAAATAAGGCCAAAAACATAGCAAGAGACAAGGCAGATAGGACTGGGTTGGGGAAAATGAAATACAATCAAACAGCGGGACTTCAGGACAGTGTTGACACACAGCCCTTCACTATGCCTGTTCTGGGCACAGAGCTCTTGTTCTTGCTCTTGTTCACTTTGCTACCCATGATATTGTGGCTGGTTTGCTCTTTGCATCCTCACTGAGATTGGAATTCTCCCCTGGGAGTTTATGGAGGGCCACTGAAGAATGAAATGGGCATCTTTCTAGCTTCCATATGAGAGAGTCACTCAGTCAAAATGATGTTCTGTGAAAAGAGCTTACGTGTTTGGCAACAACATCCTTGTTTTCAAGTTGAGCAATATCATATAGAATGACAGCGCATCGAGAGTGTAGCTCAGGCTCCTCAGAAACCAGTAGGTTAATCAAAGCTGGAATGGCTCCTGCCTCCACTAAAGCATGCACTATTCTTGGGTGGGTTGAGATGTTACTCAATAACCCAACTGTTTTGCACTGTAATTTTATTTTGGAGCCTTTTAGTAGATTGATTAATGCAGGAATGGTGCCTACAATGAAAAGATCAAGAAAGAGCATGGTTTGTAACTATTTGTAGTCAATTTATCATGATAGAATTAGTATTTATGGGCATTGCCATATAAACAATTAGCAAATAATTTTATGAAATAATTATAAAATTATCATTTGAAACCATACCAATGCCCTTTTCCGTCTTGTCTATAGTATGGGCAGTTCTCTTTGTCTACACATTTGATTTTCACACAGCACACAATCATACATTTCATATTGGCAACACTAAGCCACCTTTGAAACACTGAATTTTGACTTAAGATAATTGAAAAATAAATTATTTGGGCTACCATATGGTAGAGTTCACTTTTGCTTATCGCATCAACTTTGTGTGGCAGAGGTATATGCAATTATTTGAGCACTTTATTATATTTTAACCATATTTTATATAAGCAGCTGTGAAAAATGAGAGCAATTGGTTCAAAGATAGAAATCACTGGGCACGGTGAACGTAGAAAATACGGCTTCAGTTGGATGCTTGTTACTTAGGTTCAGTGTGAAGGAAAAACACTAACGAGCACGCCTGACCCAGGGGAAACATAATGGGTATAATTAGGGATACATGTATGTGTTTGCTGCTGCTAAGTCACTTCAGTCGTGTCCGACTCTGTGTGACCCCATAGACGGCAGCCCACCAGGCTCCCCCGTCCCTGGGATTCTCCAGGCAAGAACACTGGAGTGGGTTGCCATTTCCATCTCCAGTGCATGAAAGTGAAAAGTGAAAGTGAAGTCACTCAGTCGTATCTGACTCTTAGCGACCCCATGGACTGCAGCCTTCCATAGGATTTTCCAGGCAAGAGTACTGGAGTGGGGTGCCACTGCCTTCTCCAATGTATGTGTTTAGCTACCTTAAAAGAAACCTGCATCATGACCTGTTTATCTGTGGTTCACTTTTTTGAACAAAAACTTTCTGTACTTGTTTTTAGGTACATGTTAGGGGACTGCCTATAACTTTTTCATTCATTCATTTATTCAATCAATCAATATTTCTGAAGCATCTCATTTGGGCCCAATATTCACATTAGAGTAATGGCTTCCATAATGGATAGTGTAGATAGAATATTTCCATCATTTCAGAAAGTTATAATGGGTAGTGCTGTTCTCAAAACAATCCTATAAGCTAGTAACTATTTTACTAATGAGGAAATTAAGCATACAGAAAAGTAAGCAATCAGTCTAAGTTCTAAATGCAGAGCTAGTTACAGACCCAGGCCTGATACTGTAACTGCTATTTTTATAAATAAAGTATACAAATAGAGAAAAAGGATAATTTTTAAGTGAAAGTAAACATAAGGGTAGTATGGTGAATTAATTTAATATAACTTTTAAGCTTGCAAAGTTTTAGAGAAATGAGTTTTATATAGTTTTTAATCCTGTGCCACTTTCACTTGAAATATAAAATTCAAGGTTTACAGGTAAAGGGAATTATCTTAGGGGAAGAAATAGAAACTTAAGATCAACTAAAAGGTTTTCCTCACAATTAAAAATACATTTTAAAGTTAGTGAACGTATCTCTACATTAAATAGCATAAGTAAAAGATAGTTAATAGATTTTACATCACCTGCATCCAAAATACATTTCCAGTATTCATCATTTGCTAAGCAGATTACTTCTAAAGACATGACAGCCATCATCCTTCGTTTATAGCTTTCACACTGCAACATTTCTGATTAGGATTCAATAGAAAAATACATGGTGTAATTTCACAAGAGGTAAGAGAACGATTGATTCCGTTTCTGTATAGACCAGCTGAAGCCATGAGTTGAGATCACTGAGATCACCAACATCACCGCCAACTGCATTCTTTAAATTTCCCTCTGTGCATGTGAGGTGCTTAGACAGAACACCCATGATCTTCAAAGTTTATAATCTATATCATTAGTATAAAATATCCTAAAATTCTTTATCTTTGGCCTGAATGACTTAGATTGGCTTGTCATGTGGTTAAAAAATCATCTGGAAAATAATATAGCTCTTATGCCTGAAATCAGTTGTTGAATAAAATTTGAGTATAGATTTTCAAGCATAGGGAAGTAAACTACATTACTGTCAATAAAAATCTGTTGTTTTTGTTCAGTTGCTAAGTTGTGTCTTACTCTTCGCAACTGTAGCATGCCAGGCTCCCCTGTCCACAATCTCCCTGAGTTTGCTCAAATTCATGTCCATTGAATCAGTGATGCTATCTAACCATCTCATCCTTGCCGCCCCCTTCTCCATTTGCCTTCAGTCTTTCCCAGCATTAAATCATATATGAAGCTTTGTACATTGTCTGAGTATGAAAAAGATACTTTTAAAAACCTTGAATGGACTTATACTCCAGATGAAAAATAATACAAATAGACATGATTCTAAACAATTTATCTGGTGCAAACAAAGCCTTATAGAATTATCTTCACTCATCTCTTTTTACCCAGCCCCCATAATAACAAATCTAGTTCCAGCTCCTACCTAGGTGGTTGACTCCATGGTATTCTCTTTTAAAATTCAGGTTCCACTCCAAGAGCTAATCCTGGAAAGTTCTAGTAAATGCTAATTCTTCTTTTACTGACAGTGGACATGGCCAGTGTGGTGAGGGAGAGCAATTATAGAGCACGAAGCAATGAAGCAGTGGCTAGATGTTCATGGCTACTGTCGTGTTCACATCATTATCAGGACTTCCCAACAATGGCTGTAGAAGGAATGGTTGTCAAGAATTTTTTGTATCATTAGGCTATTACTGTTAGGGGCCAAAATGTCTTCAGTTCATTCACTCAGTCATGTCTGACTTTTTGCAATCCCATGGACTGCAGCACACCAGGCTTACCTATCCATCACCAATCCCAGAGCTTGCTCAAACTTCTGTCCATCGAGTCAGTGATGCCATCCAACCATCTCATCCTCTGTCTTCCCCTTCTCTTAGTGTCTTCAATCTTTCCCATCATCAGGGTCTTTTTTCAATGAGTCAGTTCTTCGAATCAGGTGGCCAAAGTACTGGAGCTTCGGCTTCAGCATCAGTCCTTCCAATGAATATTCAGAACTGATTTCCTTTAGGATCAACTGGTTTGATCTCCTTGCTGTTCAAGGGGCTCTCGGGAGTCTTCTCCAATACCACAGTTCAAAAGCATCAATTCTTCAGCACTCAGCTTTCTTTATGGTCCAATTCTCACATCCATACATGAGTACTGAAAAAACCATAGCTTTGACTAGACGGATCTTTGTTGGCAAAGTAATGTCTCTGCTTTTTAATATGCTGTCTAGGTTTGTCATAGCTTTCTTCCAAGGAGCAAACATCTTTTCATTTCATGGCTGCAGTCACCATCTGCAGTGATTTTGGAGCC
>SJYV01039725.1:0-13322 GCA_006410875.1 Neotragus pygmaeus | reverse complement strand
GAGACAGATCTTCGTTTTCTGAATGTTGAGCTTTAAGCCAACCTTTTCACTCTCCTCTGCACTTGCTAAGTTTAGACTTATACATTTGTTTGTATCAGGATCAGGTTTGGCTGTTAAATACCATAGTCCTTGCAAAATATTCCATGGTTGATATGGGAGCCCTGTATTGTCAGAGACCAAGGTTAGATTTATCTTACTGCTTTGCCTTGTGTAGTTTTCGTTTTAAGTTGTCTGGTATGGCTGCTGGAGCTCCAGCTAGCATCTCATCCTCATTCCTAGCAGGTTTCCCAGAACCTGGCAAAACATTTTGTTTGTTGGTCAGAACTTAGACACTTGGCTATACCTAGCTGTAAGGCTTGTTGAGAAATAGTTTTTTGGCTGGGCAGCAATGGGTCCTGTTGAAAAGCTTGAGCTTCTGTTTCTAGAAAGTAAAGGAGAATGGATGTTGGCCAGCAGTTAGGGGTGGCTGTAAAACAGACATAGAGCTCTAAAAAGTAAAAAGGGGGTGGCTGGGGTGGGGTTCCTCCCCCGCCTTTTCCCCCTGCCTCTCAGATATAACCTTTTCTGTTTGTTTGTTTATGACCATTATTAACAGCTTGATTATTAACAGTAGTTCTTTAGGACCCTTGTGTGTGTGTGTAATTAACAGAAAAAACAAAAAAACAAAATCTAATTAAACATCTTATAATTCTCTTTCATTAAGTAATATACAGATCATATGTATGAACACCATACATTTACTATTCCACTGTATGGATATAGCCTCTATATTTTACTTTTTCCTGTTGATGGACAGATTGCCTAGTTATTTTATACTTATGTGACAGGGAATGTTCTTAAACACATATCTTGGCATACTTTATGCAAATATTTTTCATTGTTTTCTTTAACACTATTAATATTAAGCTTTTTTGTTTTTGCATATATCTTCCCAAATTGTTGTTTGCCTTAGATTTTATTATATTTTCTTTTTTTAACCAGCTGAGGTATTTATTTAGTCAAATCTGTTGGTCTTTTTCTTTTTTGTCTCGTGTTTCTTTTAAATGAAGAAAGTAGTTGGGAAATAGTCATATCTTTTTTCTCCCATGTTTTTCTGTGACTTGATTCCATATTAACTCTAATCAACCTAGAAATATTTTCAGTGTATGATGTGAGATAATACTTTCGATTAGAACCTTTCCCTGTGTTTAGTGCATGTCTACTGAATTAAATAAATTTTATTTTTGCCTTGTTAATGGCATGCTCCTTATTAAATGAAAACTGACCAGAAATGAAACAAAGTAAATGAATGTCTTCATTTGACTCAGTTCTACAGGTAATTTTCCAGCCATGGACTTTGTGGGTAAAATGTGCGCTGTTTTTGATCATTTAAGCAGATACAGGATTGTCCTTCAGATGTAAGGTCAGCAGATCCAACTGCAAAGCAGATAATTAGAAACAAAGTTAGCTTGCAAACTAAAAATGTGGTGCAGTGGGCAGAAGGCTGCCAATAGACCAGCTGCCCCAGGGGAGAGAAAGGCTGCACAGTCCTCCCTGCTCTCTCCTTGCCCCTGAGGACAGACCTCCTGGGCACTAGCCCTCTCTCCCTTCGAGGTTTCTGGTGAAAGACCCCTGAAGAAGTAGCAGCCGTGAGAAGTAGGAGTAATAATAAAAAGAATATTTGTTGTGCACTTGTAAAATCAACCCTGAATATTCATTGGAAGGACTGATGCTGAAGCTGAAGCTCCAATACTGTGGCCACCTGATGCAAAAAGCTGACTCATTGGAAAAGGTCCTGATGCTGGGAAAGATTGAGGGCAGGAGGAGAAGGGGGCAACAGAAAATGAGATGGTTGGATGGCATTGCTGACTCAATGGACGTGAGTTTGAGCAAGCTCCAGGAGACAGTGGACAGGGAAGCCTGGCATCCTGCAGTCCATGGGCTCACAGAGTTGGACACGACTAAGCCACTGAACGACAACAGCAAACTCTCAGACTCTGTGCTAGGCACTTCGTGTTATTTCTCAACCAAGAAGCAGCTCTGACAGATGCATTGTTGTCTGTCTCTCTTTTCATTCTTTCATTTGAAATAATATTTTTATTTGGCTGCCCTGAGTCTTAGTCGCAGCATCCTCGATCTCCACTGAGGCATGTGGCGCTCTGAGTTGCAGCAGGTGGGATCTGGTTCTGTAACCAGGGATTGAACCTTAGCCCCCTGCATGGGAGGTGCAGCATTTTGCCCACTGGCCCGCCAGGAAGGCCCTGGTTGTCCTGTCATGGAGGAGAGAACTGAGCCTGAGAGCTAATGACCTGTGCCGGGTTCTCGGCTGCCAAGCCTGGAGCCTCAGGTTCGCCCTGCCTTCTTCTCCTTCCTTCTCTCCTCCCGGCTCTTCATCCACCCTTTGTCCTTCTCTCCTTTTTTTCTTTTCAGTAGCCTCATGAATCACTTACAAAATCCCATTTTAAATGATGAAAGTAACAGGTTTATTATGGAAGTTTGGAAACAGTAGCAGATGGGAAGAAGGGAAGTCCTGAGTGATGCCCTGGACCTCAGTGTGTGTGGATGCCATTCCTCCCGATTTTTGTCAGTCCTAGATATCAGTGGGAGAGGATCCTCCTCAGCTCCCCAGGAGAGACTGGGGCTTGTGTGTCTTCATTCACACTTTGCTCATTCATGCTTTGGCCCCTCTTTCACATGGATGGTTTCTCAGTTTTCTTATTGATATCCATCCACTGCGCTGCCTGGTGTTGGTTCTCTCATGCCAAGAACCTTCTTCCCAAGTCATAAATTATGCTGACCATTAGAAGATGGTCATATTTTGCTGACCATTAGCATTTTTATTTTTAAACCTCTAACTTAAATTTTAAGTGAAATCATCTTTTTACTCTTGTCTGATAGTGTATATTTTCATTTGTTCTCCACATTAGGGCAATCAGTGGAGCTTCCCTGATAGCTCAATTGGTAAAGAATCCTCCTGCAATGCAGGAGACCCCAGTTCAATTCCTGGGTTGGGAAGATCCGCTGGAGAAGGGATAAGCTACCCATTCCAGTATTCTGGCCTGGAGAATGCCATGGACTGTATAGTCCCTGAGGTGGCAAAGAGTTGGACACGACTGAGCGACTTTACTTTCACTTTAAGGAAGTCAGAAGGGTTTTTTTCTTCTTTTTAAAATTATGCCAGATTTTATATGCAAAATATGAATCTAGTCATATGCAAAATGCATAAATAATAAGAAAGTGCACATTTGTTCACCTACTTCCATCAGTTCACCTTCCATCAGTTCCTGCCCGGGTGCTTGAGAGCCCCTCCACCTCGAGCTCCCCCAACACACGCCGTTATGCAGTGTGCTGGAGTTTGAGTTCCCTTCCTCAATTTTTTGTTTTTAAATAAGATGGTAGATGGGAAAATGGAGTCTTAAAGATGAAACAAGTTGCCCAGAGTCTGGCAGTAAAGATAACTGTGTTACTAGTACCTACATTTTGAGCTGCTAGTAGATCGTGATTTTTTTTCTTTGTCTTTTGAAACATTGTACTGTCTGTTCACTTTCTTGGGAGCATGATGTCCTCCTGTTCGTCCTAATTTTATCTGTACAGATTTATGAAGAGTAAGTTCAAGTTGTTTGGAGATAGTACTTTTATTACTGAGAGTTTTACCTTTGTCTACTTCATATGTTAGAAAACTTACCCTGACCCTCACAAAATAACCTGATGGTCCCCCTGCTTTTTTTCCATAGCTAGGGTTGCTTGAGGTAATGTCCACATGATTAATGGGAACACGGTCACCTCTTTTTTATAGTCCATGCCGTGACTCCAAGTAAATAAGCATATCTTGGAAGATACTTAGCGAGCCTCTCAAAAAACCAAACGCTGGGGATTTTCCACTGCATCTAGTTCAGGTTTTGTTCGTTTTTACGACTCACATCAGCATTCGGGTCACAGGCGTGGACTGAAGGCGGCGCCTGGTGGAACGAGGCCTGTCTGGCCGTCCTGCTGGGTGCAGCGCAGTCCACTCCTGGAGCTGAGGTTCCAGGCACCGAGTTGCTTAGTGCTCATCTCAGCTTTTGCTTCTGTGGCCACTCAGAGCAAAGGCAGATTGTGGCCACTGGGTACTGGAGGGATGGAATTGCAGGGCTCTTCATGGGCTCTTCAGTGGCTGCCGGCAGCATGGTTCTGTGGCTGCAAGCTCAGTCTCTGGGGTCACATACCTGTCTTGGCTTTCCCGCTCTTAGCTGATTGACTTTGGGCAAGAGACTTTACCTGTCTGACCCCAGCTTGCTGTAAAATGGGGACATTAGTACACATACTCTCGGACATAAGGAGTTTAAACAAGGTACAGAGAGGGTGTAAATAAGGTCATTTGTGTACAGCGCTCCTCTCTTGGGCCAGGCACACCGCGTGCTCTGAGAATCTAGCTCCTAGTCAGGATTGCCAGTGTGACCATCATCGCCATCTTTAAGCCAGCCCTCTTGTTTTGAGGAAATCGAGGCCTGGATCTCCTGGCTGAGACAGGAGGTGCGCCTCTGCCTCCCCGCCTGCGGTGCCCGGTCCGCGGCTGCCTGCCCGTCTGCCCGCAGCCCGTGCGTGGCCTTTGCTGCGTCACCTCCGCGTGCTCCGCAGTGCCGCGCCTGCCCCTGCTCCTGAGCCGGTGGCTCCTCACGACAGATGGTGCTGTTTTGAATTAAAACAATTTAACTCGAGATCCATCAACTGCCAACATCAAACACCCTTAAAAGAAGGAAAAAAACTCATTATCAAGAGTATTTAAGCAAAGTAGGTATTTAATCTATCTTAATCATTTGCATTCTTGAGAAGAAGAAAGTCAGTGCCAGCTGCCGCCACAGGCCGGACCCCCTGAACGCGCCTGCATGTAATTGCTTCGGACTGAGTTCTCCCCACTTTTCTTCTCGCCACAGAGTACTCATTTGGACTTCGGTCCTAAGTTTTTAAGCCACACTGAATATTTTAAAATTTAAAAACATAATCTTTTTTTCTGGTCCACAAATCCTGTGACTGCACGTTTTTCAGTAGCAGGGGTTCAGCTCACAACCAGAACTTTGTCAACACACACCAGGGTGCTGCAGGCTGGCCGACTGCCCGGGGGTGGTGCCCCAGCCCCGGGTGAGGAGGGGCTGAGGCTGAGCCTGTGGGCCCGCACGCAGGCCTCAGGACAGTCGCGCGCCTGCGCCGAGCTGGATTCTCAGAAGCTCAGTGTTCTCTCAGTGCGCTCCGCTCTGCTTTCTGCACCTTGCTCTTTCCGGAGCTCAACGTCCACATGGTTGCAGTCGCCCCCGGATCACCACCTCATGGCGGACGTGAGAGCAGGAAAGGACGCCTGCTCTGAGTGCACCTGTGTGTCCAGCTCGACCCCTTCCCGCCCGGCTCCTGCTCTCTGCTCGTCGCCTCGCCCTCTCCCCCGTCAGCACAGCCCAGTCGCAGGGGCGCTGCCCTTGGCGGCCCTCACATGACCTGCCTTTTCTTCTTCGTGGTTTTCTTTCTCTGCCCCTCTTCTTCCGCTTCGTTTTGTTCTTTCTTCTTCCCCCCTTTTATCCTTCAGTGCCCCTGGTTCGGTCCGTCGAGTAATGCTGGTCCTGCCTTTCACTGCTCCACCGATGCGTGGTGAGTGGCGCCCCGGGGTCGTGTGGGAACCCCTGTGGCCCTGGGTCCTGACCACAGGTGCAGCCTGGCTCCAGGCCGCAGACCCTTCTCTCAGCCAGTCTCTGCAAGAGGGAAGTAGACTACGGTAGGCATCCGTTACTTCTGAAATTGGCAAAACACGGGGGAAATAAAAATGTCGCCTGGCCTTCCCAGAAAATCCTGACGTGTGCCGTCATGTGAGTGTGGAGGGGAGTGTGTGTGCAGGGACGTGCCGGCGGGAAGAAGTGCAAACCTGCTGCGTCAGTGGAACACGTCGTCACTGTTCATACTTCTCATTGGGCCTTCGTGTCCCCGATCTGGATTTATCCTGCCGGGCTGCCGGGCCTGGATGTCGTCAAGCCCTGCTGTCTGCCCCCTTCAGGACACGGCTTGAGGTAAACGTGCTGCCGTGTTTGCCGCCTCACACTTCTGCCCAGTGTATAGATCTGCAGTCTTATTTACAGCTTTCCCGTGCCATCCGCGCAGCAGCCTCCCATCAGGTGACACCCTCCGGGGCGGCTCCCTCGCCCCTCCCTCGCGGACCTGCCCCTCCATGCCAGCCTTTACTGTGCCTGTGTTTATAAACGGCTGTTCTTAAGTCACCTGCCATGCAGGCTCTTACCTTGTGTGGTTTCAGCTGTCCTCCCGTAAGGAAATAAAGCGAAAAGGGGGTGGCACGTGCTTCTCTCTCTTAATAATTCAGCTCCCTAGTTCAGGGAAGAGAGTGAGGCTCTGACGGCTTGAGAAGCCTGGTTTTGTTCAGTTTCGATGGGCCCACGTGTCAGGACTGATGCTGAGCATGAGGAGTAATCAGTTTCTATCTGACAGCATTTTGAAAAGTGACCTGTAATGGTTGATAGGGGTGTGGTAGTATGAGTGAGATCTGTCACACCAGAAAGTGTGCTGGATGGTAATGCTTGTTGTCTGTTTTCTCTTTCTCAAGTTATTCTACCCTTTGTCGATGCTTTCCCCCTTTCTAAGGTCTTATGAAACAGAACCAAAACAGAGAGTCATGACATTTCAGAGCCAGAAGAGAGGCCCAGAGGCAGTAGTTTTTATCAGGGATGGACCTGCGGTCCCAGAGGTGAAGGGTGTCCCCTGGCCCGCACAGGGGGTGGCTCTGCTCCGGCAGACACCCACTCCCGGTTCCTCTTCGTCCTCCTTGGACAGCGGTGTCCTTGTTTGCTCCCTTGAAGGAGGCCTCCCTGCCGGGTCCAAGCCTGGCCTCTGATATCAGACAGCCCAGGTGGGATTCAGCTCCGTGTCCCCAACCCTGGGAGCCCACTTCGTTCTCCTCCCTTAGTGCGGTGGCCTGGGGCCTGAATGAGGACTGCATTATCGGTGGCAACTGGTAACGAGAGTGGCTACCATTTATTGAGTACTGGCACGTGCCGGGCAGGGGGCTAGGTTTTTTGTGAAGCACCACATTGAACCCCACAGCAGCCCCAAGTCACAGGTACAGTCATTACTATTGTTCTCATTCTAGGGGGACTGAGCCTACCTTCAAAGTCTGGCCCCGGAGCCATGCCCTCCGCCGGCCTCTGAGTCCTCCCACCTCTCAGCCAAGCACCTGACACCTGCAGTCACGTAGTAACTGGCAGGTTTGCTGATAAAGGCGAAGCATTTGCACATCGGATCTGCTAATGGTTCTGTTTGTGTTCTTCGTGCTTCTGAAGCCTGAGAAGGTCACCTCCCATCCCAAAGTCAGGAACTCCATATTCTCTGAGGAGTTGTTTTGATCTGTGATATTCTTTGCAGTTTAGAAGTCCCTGTTGAAAGTAAAAGGACCAGAACGTTACCACTGAATCTGAAGCCCTTGTTAGAGCCTGTTGACCTTCATGTTCTTGTTCTGGACCTGCCATGGGCTTGGTGGCTCTGCCTGCTTCTCTAGCCCAGTCTCGGCCCGCAGTCAGGGTGTGCTTCAGCAAGGAAAGTCCAGACCCGTCGTGCCTCTACCTCAAGCTCTGCGGTGGCTCCCGCCTGTCCCAGAGCAAAGGCCCAGGCGCTCTCGGTGGCCCCCCACCCCTCCCAGCGGCGTGCTCCTCGTCTCCTCTGCTGTCCCTGCTTCAGCTGTTGGCCTCCGTCCTGATTCCAGGTCACTGAGGCATGCCCCAACTCCCCTCAGAGCCCCTGTGCTGACTGTTCCCTCTCTCAGCAGCCCACATCCCTGTGTCCTCATTTGCATATCTTGCTCAGTGTGCACCACACTTGACCTTGCAGCACCCCTGCTTCCAGCCACCCTACCCTGCACATGTTAAAACCATAATGTTTTCACCTTCTCATACACCAGATATTTCGCTTAAAAAGAACTTATTGTCTGTCTTTCTCTTCTTGGAAATGTTCTTTATTTCATTGCTCTTTCCCAAGGGCACATTTTAGGAAGTGTCCCGTAAATATTTGTTGAAATGAATGAATGAATGAATGAAAGAAATGATTGAAGATGTCACCTTGGTGAAGTCACTTCTCTTCGGACCTTTTTTTTTTCTTTCTTAAATGCATAGCACGTGTCCCAGGTGAAAGGTCACATCCGTCTGCCTGAACGTCTGCGGATTCTTTGCACCGTAGTTGTTGGTCACTCGTCTGTCCTCCCCCCACCCAGCTTGAGGCGCGATTTAGCCGGTGCTGGGGAGGCAGGAGGCGTGTCACTGCCGGTTGCAGAGAGCCGCGTTCCCCTCTTCAGCGAGGGGGCACGCTCTGTGTCAGCCAAAGCCTGTGCGCAGGAAACCTGCCTCTGCAGCTCCTCGGGAGCTGTTCTGCCCCGCTGGCCTTTCGGGCTGCCCCCGGAGCCTCGTGGCGCACCGCTGTCCCTCCCCCCGCTCCCGGCAGCTCCTGTGCGCCGTCGTTGCCCGCCGGCAGCCGAGCTTGTTGTTGCCGGGAATGTTTGCGTATTGCAGAGCCATCTGTTCTTGCTGCCATCCAGGCTTCAGATTCTGAGAGACGCATTACCACCGCTCCACGGATTGCAGTGGCTTGCTGTTTGTTTGCATGCCAGCAGCTAGTCTTTCAACTGCTAGAACCTCTGTTCTCAAAGCCTGCCTCACTCCCGTTTTTGTGTGTGTGTATATAGGTGCCTGGGGCGATTTGCACTGAAGGAGCTGCTGCCCAGGTACAGAGCCGAGCTGCGGGCTGGAAAACCTCATGCCGCTGCTGCTGCTCAGGCTTTCATTCCGGAGGCGACACCCAGTCAGAAAGTGACCAGAATATGGCCACGCCGTATATGGTGAACCTGTAAATTAAGAGGATACTCATTTCAAGTCTGCTTATGTGCGCTGTGATCGGGCTGCCCCGTGTCCACGGTGTATGGAGCACTCTGTGCACGCCGTGGTCAGGTTGTGCTTCTCCAGCAGCGTCAGTTGCACCGCTGCCCTCTGTGGAGGGCCCCTGCTCCCAGCCCTGCCAGGAAACATTTCACACACGCTTTCTCTTTCTACTTGCACAAGCTCCCCTAACCTCTGCTTTTTCACATGCTGTTCCTTCTGCTGGGAATGTCCTTCTGACCTAAGCTTTTATCACTAGGCCTTTTTATTGAGGCATTTGTCACAAAAGCTTGTGAATTTTTAGTTTGGGGAGTTATCTATTTAATATCTAGCTATACTTACAGACTCAGTGCCAAAGAATTGATGCTTTCAAACTGTGGTGCTGGAGAAGACTCTTGAGGGTCCCGTAGACTGCAAAGAGATCAAACCAGTCAATCCTAAAGAAAATCAACCCTGAATATTCATTGGAAGGACTGATGCTGAAGCTCCAATACTTTGGCCACCTGATGCGAAGGATCAGCTCACTGGAAAAGATCTTGATACTGGGAAAGACTGAAGGCAAAAGGAGAAGGGGGCAACAGAGGATAAGAGGGTTAGATAACATCACCAGCTCAGTGGATATGACTTTGAGCAAACTCCAGGAAATAGTGGAGGACAGAGGAGCCTGATGTGCTGTAGCATGGGGTTGGACGCAACTTAGTGACCGGACAGCAATGATACTCAGGCTGTATGCTCCATGAGGCTCAAAGCCACATCCCTGGCACCCAGCACTATACTTGGAAGTAGAGTCAGTACTATTTATACGGCAAATGGTGTGTTTCCGTTTTCACAGACAACCCTATGAAATTATGTGTATTATATGTTTTTGAAACTGGGGTTAAAAAAGAGATTAAATCACTTGCCCTAAGATCCTTCAGGTCATAAAGAACAGAGCCAAGATTCGAATTCAAAATGTTAACATCATGTTCATTCTTAATAACCAGGGAATGTTGGCCGTCCTGACGTATGAGTTACTAATACAGTTAAAACACAGTTAACATATAAACCAAATGACCTGTATTTTGAGTGCATCTAGATGCTTGGAAAAATGAGGTGTTCTTATGTATTGTTAACTAGATAAAATTTTTGTTCTCTGGCTTTTTCAGGTGTTTCTAAAACATCTCTTTTTCCTACTTTAAGTAATCCAGCACACAAATACAATGTTTTCCTTNCATGGCTACTGACCCAGAACCTGAGTTGGGACTTACTCTGTTGCCTCTCAGGCTGGGTCCGGGGATGGTGTGCCAACTAGCTGACTGAAGCTTTGGGCCGGTTACTGCCACGCAGAGGTCTTCCACCCCTTTCCCTTCTCAGCTGGTTTCAGGTACCCACCTGGATGCCGCATCTCTTTGAAGGGGCCCTGCTTGTCTGGGTGTTGTAATGCTTTCTGCTAGTGATGTCTGGCCATGGCCATGACGCGTCCCTTAAATGTTCTGCTTTGAAAATATTTCCAGCTTTCAGAAGAGTTATAAGGAATAATAGTGCATTAAACTCTGCATTAAGACTTCCCTGGTGGCTCAGACGGTAAAGCGTCTACCTACAATGCAGCAGACCCAGGTTCAATCCCTGGGTTGGGAAGATCCTCTGGAGAAGGAAATGGCAATCCACTCCAGCGCTCTTGCCTGGAAAATCCCATGGACAAAGGAGAGTGGTAGGCTACAGTCCACGGGGTCACAAAGAGTCGGACACGACTGAGTGACTTTACAAACTCTGCAAATTCACCTGGATTCACCATATTCACTCTGTCATTATGCATATTACCATCATTTTTTGCTAAAGCACTGAAGAATGCATAGCCTGTATCCTGACCCTTTACTTCTCCAAGAATGAGGGGATCTTCATTTATGACCACTATCCATGCCAGACATCTTCTTCGGAAAGACTAGTGTTTCATCCTCACTGCTCTTAGCTCAGTTTTTCTTAAACATCTGCTTATATAGAGCCTCCTCTGTGGAAGTACTGGCTTCTCTGGTGGCTCAGACGGTAAAGCATCTCTCCGCAGTGCAGGAGACCCGGGTTCGATCCCTGGGTTGGAAAGATCCCTTGGAGAAGGAAATGGCAACCCACTCCAGTACTCTTGCCTGGAAAATCCCATGGATGGAGGAGCCTGGTAGTTCATAGTCAGTAGGGTTGCACAGAGTCAGACATGACTGAGTGACTTCACTTGTGGAGGTACCACACCCGGCTCTCCGCAGAGGGAGAGCCGCAGCAGGCGCTCTGGTGTGTTAGTGTGTGCCCGGAGGCCCAGTGAGTTGCATTTGCCATTCCCATAGACCCTGTCCACTTGCCCTTCAGGGTGGTTGAGCCCGTTTACACTCTCCACCAACAGAGACCAGGTGCCTGGTTTTCCCCCTCACGCTCGGTTTTATCTAGTCTTCTGCTCTTTGTTAATCCAGTGGGCAAACGGAGGTGCATGACCTCATCCTTACCCGCGTGTGCCTACATGTGGTCGGAGTGAGGGGTGAGCAGTGTCAGAAGGAGCACTCCATATGTGGAATGAGTTTTGACAAGTGGAGTTGGAGACAGAGGAGGACCAGGCTTAGGACCAGCCAGGGTCAGAGTCTCGGGTGGTGACGGTGAAGCCAGAGGCCTGCCCAGCGCCCACGGGTGCCCCCGGGCTGGAAGCTGTGAGGGTGACGCGCAGCTGTCCTGAGAAAGGCTCCCCCTGGAGTTCTTCCTGCCGGGGTGCCAGGCAGACTGCAAGCGCGTCTGCTTTTCCGTCCCAGTTCTCAGGCCACCTCAGAGATGCCGGGGTGCCCTTCAGGTCCTGGCTCAGGTGGCGCCCTCCCCGGGGGGCCCTCCTAGCCCACCCTGTTTGGCGTTGCAGCCTCCGCGCTGCCCCCGTCCGCCTCTCCGCGCCGTCTTTCTCCCTGCTCACGACCACGTTCATCACCCTGTGGGTTTTACTCCTTTTGTTCATTGTCTGTCTCACACCCCCTCTGGGATGTTCTCTCCATGAGGATGGGAGTTGGCTTCGTTCATTGCTTTATTCCCAGTGTTGTACTAAAGCAGTGCCAAGCGTACTGGATTCACAGTACATATTTATTATTATCATTCAGTACTGAATGAGTGAAATTCTGTTTATCGAGGCAGTATAGATTAGTAGTTAAACTTGCAGGGTTGGGTTCATTTGGACCTGAAATCAGCTATGTGACTTTAGGCAAATGACTTCACTTTCCTCAGCTTCTTTCCTTAAAGGTGAAGTGGGGTTTGTGAGAACACCTCCATTGTTGAGTCATGAGGATTAAGTGTCTGGCGTACACTGGACATTTATTATTGTTTCATAAGTTGTATAGACTTTCCGTCTTTTTTTTTTTTGAAACTTTTTATTTTGAATTAGCTCATTAATATGTGATAGTTTCAGGTGAACACATGTATCCATTCTCCCCAAAACTCCCCACCCATCCAAGCTACCTCCTGACATTGAGAGGAGTTCCCCGCTGTACAGCAGGTCCTTGTCGGTTATCCATTTTATACAGCGGTGTGTCCATGTCCACCCCAAACTCCCTAACTATCCCTACTCTGCGTCATCCCCAGCAACATAAGTTCACTCTCTTAAGTCTGTGATAGACTAGGACTCTTTCTATGGGAGAGTCTCCTGGGTGGGCCTCAGTCCTCACCTATTTATTTTTTAAATCCATTTTACTTAGTTTTGGCTCTGCTGGGTTTTGGTTGCTGTGCAGCTTTTTCTGGTTGCGGCGAGCCGGGCTCCTCCTCGTTGTGGTGCGCAGGTTTCTCATCGCGGCGGCTTCTCTTGTTGCAGAGCACGGCTCTGGGTGCACAGGCTTCAGTAGTTGTGGCTCAGAGGCTCGTAGTTCCTGCTTGCAGGCCCTAGAGTGCGGGGCCTCAGGAGTTGTGGCTCACGGGCTTGGTTGCTCTGCAGCATGTGGAGTCTTCCTGGCCCAGGGTTCGAACCCGAGACCCCTGCAGTGGCAGATGGACTCTTATCCATTGCACCACCTTGGAAGTCCAGATTAGGAGTCTTGATTTGTCTTTCCTGTGATGCGCGTTTGAGATAAGTGTGCATGTATGTGCGTGCACTTGTGCACTGTGGTGAATTTATCATGCTGTGCATGAACTAGGCCACCTTCACTGGTAGTTTTAAGAGCTGAAGGCTCAGCACAAACAGTCCCTATTTTTTACTCGTAGCAGTCGTATGTTTTATGATAATGGCATTGTAAATCAACTATATTTCAGTAAAAAACTTAAAAAAAGAATGAAATGAAAAACCAAACCCAACCCTGTATGTGACATCCTCTTGCCTTGAGCCTCTTCCTCGCTGACCTGTGCTCGTGGCCAAATGGGAGAAGGGTGGCGGCCACAGACAGCACCCAGCCAGGGGCTCGGCTTGAATCCACTGCAGGCAAGGGGAGGAGCCATCCCTAAGTGGACTTGTGCGTGGGGTTGTTGAGG
>SJYV01039722.1:2452-28291 GCA_006410875.1 Neotragus pygmaeus | reverse complement strand
TGTACAGGAGGCAGTGACCAATACCATCTACAAGAAAAAGAAATGCAAAAAGGTAAAATAGTTTTCTAAGGAGGCCTTACAAATAGCTGAGAAAAAATATGCAGAAGGCAAAAGAGAAAAGGAAAGATACACTCATTTGAATGCAGAGTTCCAAAGAATAGCAAGGAAAGATAAGAAAGCCTTTCTCAGTGATTATTGCAAAGAAATAGAGGAAAACAATAGATGGGAAAGACCAGAAATCTCTTCAACAAAATTAGAGACATCAAGGGAACATTTCATGCAAAGATGGGCACAATAAAGGACAGAAATGGTATAGACCTAACAGAAGCAGAAGATATTAAGAAGAGGTGGCAAGAATACACAGAAGAACTGTACAAAAAAGATCTTCATGACTCAGATAACCACGATGGTGTGATTACTCACCTAAAGCCAGACATCCTGGAATGCGAAGTCAAGTGGGCCTTAGAAGGCATCACTATGAACAAAGCTAGTGGAGGTGACAGAATGCTAGTTGAGCTATTTCAAATCCTAAACATGATGCTGTGAAAGTGCTATACTCAATATGCCAGCAAATCTGGAAAACTCAGCAGTGGCCACAGGACTGGAAAATGTCAGTTTTCATTCCAATCCCATAGAAAGGCAATGCCCAAGAATTTTCAAACTACTGCACAACTGGACTCATCTCACACGCTAGCTAAGTAATGCTCAAAATTCTCCAAGACAGGCTTCAAAAGTACGTCAACTATGAACTTTCAGATGTTCAAGCTGGATTTAGAAAAGGCAGAGGAACCAGAGATCAAATTGCCAACATCTGCTGGAGCATTGAAAAAGTAAGCGTTTCAGAAAAACATCTTCTTCTGCTTTATTGACTATGCCAAAGCCTTTGACTGTGTGGATCACAACAAACTATGGAAAATTCTTCAAGAGATGAGAATACTAGACCTTCTGACTTGCCTCCTGAGAAATCTGTATGCAGGTCAAGAAGCAACAATTAGAACTGGACATGGAACAACAGACTGGTTCCAAATTGGGAAAGGAGTATGTCAAGGCTGTATATTGTCACCTGCTTATTTAACTTATAAGCAGTGTACATCATGAAAAATGCTGGGCAGGATGAAGCACAAGGCTCAATAAAGACTGCTTGGAGAAATATCAACAACGTCAGATATGCAGATGACACTACCCTTATGGCAGAAAGCAAAGAAGAACTAAAGAACCTCCTGATGAAAGTGAAAGAGGAGAATGAATAAGTTGGCTTAAAGCTCAACATTCAGAAAACTAAGATCATGGCATCTGGTCCCATCACTTCAAGGCAAATTGATGGGGAAACAATGGAAACAGTGACTGACTTTATTTTTTGGGGTTCCAAAATGACTGTAGATGGAGACTGCAGGCATGCAATTAAAAGATGCTTGCTCCTTGGAAGAAAAGCTATGACTATGCTAGACAACATATTACGAAGCAGAGACATTACCTTGCCAACAAAGGTCCCTCTAGTCAGCGCTATGTTTTTTCCAGCAGTCATGTATGGATGTGAAATTTGGACCATAAAGAAAACTGAGTGCTGAAGAACTGATGCTTTGAACTGTGGTGTTTGGAGAAGACTCTTGAGAATCCCTTCGACAGCAAGGAGATCCAGCCAGTCCATGCTATAGGAAATCAGTCCTGAATATTCATTGGAAAGAGTGATGCTGAAGATGAAACTCCAATATTTTGAACACCTGATGTGAAGAGCTGACTCATTCGAAGAGACCCTGATGCTGTGAAGGATTGAAGGCGGGAGGAAAAGGGGATGAGAGAGGATGAGATGGTTGGATTGCATCACCAACACGATATACATGAGTTTGAGTAGGCTCTGGGTGTTGGTGATGGACAGGAAGGCCTGGCGTGCTGCAGTCCATGGGAGCACAAAGACTTGGACACAACTGAGCGAGTGAACTGAACTGAAGTAGATTCAAAGTAATTGTTATATTCCTTATGGGCTTCCCTGGTGGATCAGTGGTAAATAATCTGCCTGTAATGGAGGCGACATGAGTTTGATCCTTGGATTGGGAAGATCCCTTGGAGGAGGAAATGGCAACCTACTCTAGTATTCTTGCCTGGTAAATCCCATGGACAGAGATGCCTGGCAGGCTACAGTCCATTCAGTTGCAAAGAGTCAGACATGACCTAGGCATTGAACAACAACAATATTCCTTAAAGGGGCTAAATATTCTCACTGGCTTTGAGCTACCATCTTCTCTGGCTGTTTCTATATGCTGCAAAAAGATAGATTTTTTGAGGAATCAAATGAACAGCTGATGCCATCTACCATTTCAATATTCTGGAGGTCCACTAACCAAGAGGGTATCATTATACATATTTCTAAGCTGTGCCGAAAGCCATTGCTAATTTACTTAAAATACTTACTAATTAAAATAAAGTACTGCTCCTCCATAGAAACTATTTACTGTGAGGAAAAGAGCAAAGATCTTTGTTTAAATTTGTCTATCAAAAGATGTTTTAAATGTGGATTTTGGCAAAATTTTGCAAGCAAGAGCATTGGCTCTTTAAGAATTAAAATGAATTTCTGGCAGGGATCAGTTGCAGAGCCTGCAAGAAAACATGCTACAAGTTTAATAAAGAAACTGGATAAAAATGAACATTTATATCAATCTCAGTTTCAAAGAATAGTGATAGAGATAGGAAAAGGAATAGGTGAAAAGAAAATTTCTTTCTAATTATAGAAAGCTCTTAATGGAGAATGAAAAAAACCCGAGGCAATAAAAAGTGTTATAAAAGAAAGTAACTGTAATTACAATGTATTACTTGCTTTTGCAGTGAATAATATTTATATAACATCAATAAGGTAAATGTTAATTTTTAAAACTATATTGCAAGATTGGGGCACAGTAAGCTAAGTCATCATCTATGATAAAATATAATTTCTATCAATAAATAATATCTACCATTGGTAAACATAGACATAGCAGTGATAAAACATACATGATTTACAATTAGGTGGCTAAATACTTGAAAAAATTTAAAGCAATTGAGAACTAAAGGCAGTTATCTTCAAGTGGATTCCTATGGAGGGGACACTCAGTATTATTTGATTAACATGTACCTATAATGAGTAAATTTTTTAAACAGAGGAGAAAAGAGTTAGGCCCTAACAGGGGCTTGAAGGCTGCGTATGCTTTCTCACTCCACTCCTGTATTTTAGTATCCAATAGAGAGAGGCAATATGGTGCAACAAGCACTGGATTCAGATTGACACAAACAAGGGTTTGAAGTCTAGCTGTGCAATTGATTATTTCAAATACCTGTGGAAAGGTCAGTTATTGTTTTTGAAGACCATATTCTTTTATTTATAATTAGGCAATAATTATTCATATCATGCAGAGTTACAGTGCAGACTACTAACACCAACAATGTATATGAAGCATATGGCACTTAGAAAATGCTTAATTAATAGTTGTGACTGTAATAATTCATTCTTTTTTGTCAATAAAAACAGTAGCTAGCTATGTCAAAGTTCATAGTTTCTAAAGCCTCATTCTTATTTTGAGATATGAATCACAATACAATCCAGTAGAAGTTTATCATCTGCACCGTATAGCTGGGCAAAAAGGGGCAGGCATATTTGTTCAAATTTTTCTATTGGTAAGAAATTAAACTCAAAACAAAACTGAAAATGCTTAGTTTGTTCAGTCTCTCTCAAAAATAATTTTGTTTCATTCAAACAATAAATAGGAAAGCAGAGAAGGAAAGGACATATAGGCTTTTTTGAGGTTTGTGGGCTGCCGTCTATGGGGTCGCACAGACATGACTGAAGCAACTTAGCAGTAGCATACTGTTTTCATCAACAAAGTTCTTTCACATAGTTAGCAATAAGGTGATTAATGGTGGTGAAGCAGGAAGAAAAGGTTCAAACAGAAAATAGCTATGAACCTCGGTACCTATCCATGGTTTAGACTTTTCTAATATACAAAAGATAGAGAAACTTAATTATTTTTACTTAATGTAGCCTAGATAATTAATAGAACTGTAACAGCAGAGTTAGATTCAATTGTGATCACTGACTCGATGGACATGAGTCTGAGTGAACTCCGGGAGTTGGTGATGGACAGGCAGGCCTGGTGTGCTGCGATTCATGGGGTCGCAAAGAGGTGGACTCGACTGAGCGACTGAACTGAACTTCCTGAGCTCACTTTATTTATTTGTACCTAAGCCTTCATAAATTTCTTAAAGCAGACTCAAAAATGGATCTTTCCCTTAAAATGACTGAGGAGAACAATTACATATAACTTTTAGGAATGTGGGCTAAAATGTAACTTCTCAAGACTATTAGTGTCTGGTCTTGTCATAATTTATGGATTGCAAAAAAGAAACTGTCATTCAAGTGACATCTATGTCTAGGACACTGCTCATCACCTGTGAGCCATCTATGAAGGACTGGACTTCCAAATCTAGGTCTGTGAAAAATGAACTAGAATTTCTTGAAGGCATGTTAATCATGTTCACTGCTATCATCAGTGCATTCCCAATGCCTGGTAAAGAGCAGATGCTCAATTAATAATCATGGAATGGGTGAAAGAGTAAATAATCATTCCTAAGTGACTGAATTTTCACTATACAAAGACAAAATTAATAAGTACAAAACCAAATAATAAATTTATGTATAACTCATAATATTTTCCCTTATTTAAAAAATCAAATATTATAGATAAAATGAAGTATTACTCCATTTGGACTTAAAATTCTGCTACTTATATGCAATGTCAATGTTATGGTTCAACTACTTCTGTTTCATAATACGTACTTTCTGTCATTTGTAAAAATAATGAGAATACTCACAGTAATTGTAAAATTGTACATTTTTTGTAACCTAAACTATTATAGCCACTATAAATAGGCCTGAAATACATCATCTCATTTACTCTTTACAATAAATTTATGAGATAGATACTATGGTTACATAGCACACATGAGGAAAACCGAGTTAAAAACAGAGGCATCCAAGGTCACCAAGATGGTAAAATCCATATAAAATCACGCTGTGCTGAGTTCCTCAGTTGTGTCCAACTCTTTGTAACCCCATGGACTGTAGCTCGCCAGGCCCCTCTGTCCATGGAATTTTCTAGGCTAGAATATTGGAGTGGGTTGCCATTTCCTCCTCCAAGGATCTTTGTAGCCGAGGGATTGAACCCAGGTTTCCCACATTGCAGGCAGATTCTTTACCATCTAAGCCAACTAAGGAAGCCCATATAAAATTACTTCAATTCTAAAATAACTGGTTTAGTCACACAGTCAACACACATACCCAGACTTAGAATAGTCCTAGCCTGTATCCAATCTCAAGAATGAGAGAATATTCATCTACTCTTTCAACAGTCACTGAACACCTATTATGCTCCAGGCACTGTGCTGGGCAATCTTAAAGATCACTTGTAATTCTGAAATAAGCAGCATACAACAACACTGCTCTAAGAGCTTACTGCTGGAAACTATTCTCTCAAAGTTTCTCCACTCTGTTCATATCCAGGTGTGACACGTGTGCTTTTGTTTGTCCTACTAGCTACATACTTCTTTAAGGCAAGGTGTACTATATGCACTTTTTTTATACTCTCTAGAAACGCATAGCAGAGTGTGATGTTATAAAAAGTTCTCAATAAACACAGTTTGAATCAAATTTCTTGAGCTGAGAAAAAATGTAAATATAGATTTTATTTTCAAATCTTCTTTGCAATTATTTTACATGTAAAAAAAAAATTAAATGCTCCAAGTAAGATAGTCTTAGTATTTTCATCTATTGGTAAGTTGTAATAAAATTGTTAAATTTTTACAGAGGCAAATATAAAATATATTCTTATAAATTTCATGTTCTATGTAAATAGGCTTTGCTTGCTTTTCATATATTATAAACTTAGGTTATGTTCTTTTTATAATATGGCCTTTCCCTACAATGTGAGTTTGTGCATATGACTGCAAAAGGATAAAAGATTCCATTTTAAAGGAATAAATAATAATTTATCTATTTTCTCTCAGTCATTATTATGATTATAGAAATATGAATGCCTGATTCATAAGAATTATGTATAAAAAAAGAACCCACATCTTGTCAGGAATTATTTTATTTCCTCTTCTGACACTGCATTTTGCTTTTTAGTCGAGATAAAAATAAAATGAGTTTGAAAGGACAGATTTTAATCTCAGATGCAATTGAAGATTTTTTTTTTGTGGAAAAAAATATGTTGCAATTCATAATATGCATTAGAGATTAGAATCTGGCCCTAAGCTTGCATGATTGATGGGTTTCTATTTGAATAGGCATAAATAGGAATAGTAACTGTAATAATGCTTATGAGAGAGAGAGCTGATGGAACATCAACCAGTTTCCCCTTTTATCTATAGCATTAAATTGCTATACTATAGCAAAATACTTAAAACACACACACACACAAAATCCTATGCACTGCTTAAATACAACCCTAAACAATACATACGGACAGAAGAAATACTGATGTTAACTATTCACAGAGAAATTCACTCAATAACCAATTTCTGAAATTCTATGTTTGTCCAGGATACAAATTATCCATTTGTGAGTCACAAATAAATCCAGAGGAGAGAACAGTTCATTACATAGTGTTACTCAATATTTACTGACCATATATATGAGCACCACTTACTTTATTGGACCTAAGTATTCTCACTGAATATTCTGGGTGGCTCTAAAAATTGAAGTTTACTTTAGTCTCTTATTCTCTGAGAGGAAAAAGGAAATGCTACAGTAGTATCTTCTGGTCACCAGTCAGTTGGCTGGCTCTTAAATGCTCAAAGAAGAGAAATGGACATTGCCCAGAACATTGACCTTGCAACCTTCTGTTAGTAGTCCTGCTTTCTATTCCTTATTTGAATCATAATCTGATAGGTTCTCCTTAGTATGTGTATAACACTGATGCAGGAACCTCTGGGAGGCATATAATTATCTTGCAGAATTGACTTACTTAATCTATACTCTTATGGATCTTACTCCTTACCTAGCAGTACAGTCTTAGGTAAGGCATCCCATATGGTAATAGTTAACCTTCTCTCTTAGGGCATCATTACGTTAAGAAGAGTAGCAGCACTACGAGTGCCAGTGAGGTTCCGGGCCCTGTGCCACATGCTTCATGTGTATATTCACAGTTAATACTAGCAGCTAACCTTTTATGGTATATAGGCTCATTTCCATTTTACAAGTAAGGACATTAAAGATCAGAAATTTGAAGTAATGACAAAATAAACGTCAGAGCCAGGAATTAAATTTAGGTCTAAGTGACTAAACTGATCATTAACTGAAATAATATACATGAATGCAAAATAATGCAGCAGATAAATATGAAAATAAAAAACCCCAGGAAATTCAATTCTGGTAAATGAGGAATATTTGATTCAGACTTATTAATCCACTGATAATAATTATGAACTGTGGAAAAATACTAAAACAAATAAAAAAGAACTATTTGAAAACACAATAGAGAGGGACCAAAAATAGGCAGAAAAGAAAGAATTTTACCCTTGAAAGAGAAGAACATCACTGGGCAAAATCTACATTTATATGCATTCCCTTGAGGGAAAAAGATGGGGAAGAAGCTAGAATTAATGTAAAAGCCACACTTTTACTGGCTGAAGTATCAGAGGACAGAATTTAAAGCTGAGAGAACGGTTGATACTTGAATGTTCAGGGAGGTGGATTTCAGAAAAGAGAGAAAGAAACATGGAGGAGTTAACAATTTGTTTATCTACTCCCATCACAGTTGAGCCCTGAACTGTGCATTTATGGGGAATATGCTAAAGAGCCCAGTGGAAAGTAACAGATGGAAGGTTGAAACAGGGATTACTACTGCTGCCCAATGTGTGAGACAGAGTTTGAAGTCTGAATCGCACCAAATTAAAGCAGCTTGGTGAAAAACCCAGGCTTTCCACAGAAATCCCTCAAGGGTCACATTTTGGGAGTACAGATTATATCCTTGTACTGAAGGAGTCACTCCTGGATTAAGGGCAAATCCCAAAGAGACTAACATAAACCCAAGTCTTTACTAGACAAAGGCTAGCAGCCACTGATTTAATTGTTAGGAAATAAGTTATCACTCTTCAGAAGAAGATAACAGAATCCAGAATCTCTAACATGTATCATCTATTTTGTATAGAGTAAAAAACAAGAATAAACTGTAAAATGTGACCCAAAGGCCATAGCAAAAGCCTCCAACAGAGCAGGTTCCGAGAAGACTCACAAGTATTTTAAGGAAGCTGTTATAAAATTTATCAGGAATATAAAGGAAAATATCATCATAACAAATTCACAAACAGATTTATCAGGGAAACAGAGACAATAAAGAACAACTGAACATACTTACAAATAGTTAAAGTAATCTCGTTATGTATATTTTGGGCTTCCCTGATAGCTCAGTTGGTAAAGAATCCACCTACAATGCAAGAGACCTGGTTGGATACCTTGATTGGGAAGATCCCCGGGAGAGGGGAAAGGCTACCCACTTCAGTATTCTGGCCTAGAGAATCCCATAAACTGAATAGTCCACGGGGTCACAAAGAGTCAGACACAACTGAGCAACTTTCAATACAATATGTATATTTTACCACAATGTACGTTTTAAAAAAGAATCAAATTGAAATTGTAGAATAAAAAAGCATAGTATCAAAATGAAAATTCATTGGGTGGCCTTAACAGCATATTGGAGAAGACAGAGAAACAGCAGAGAACTTGAAGATGGATGAACAAAAATTTCTCAAGGATAGATAAAAAATATTAGGAAAAACAAATCCAGTCTCAGTGACCCATGAACGTATGGAACAATATCAAGTAATCTATCATACACATTATTTGAGCCTCTTAAGGAGAAGAGAGAGAAAATGGGGGAGGAAAAATATTTGAATAAGTAAACATATTTGAAAATTTCCCATGTGTGGTGAAAAAAATCAACCTACAGATCCAAAAAGCTGAGCAAAGCTCAAGAAGGAAATATAAAAAAAAAGATATTCTAGGCACATCATGTCAAATTGCTGAAGATCAATGACAAAGATTAGATCTTAAAGCAGCCAAGGAAAAAGAGATAGTTCTTTTAAAAGTAATTATATTAATATTTTCTGAATATACTGGCCAATTAAAATGGAGAAGAAAAAGAAAAGATACAGACATTAGGAAGGAAAAGGTACTCCAGTCAACAATGGACAGATCAATCTATACAGAGATCAAATAAGGAAATAGTGGGTTTGAATAATGTGTGTGTGTGTGTGTGTTAGTTGTTTAGTTGTGTCTGATTCTTTGCAACCCCATAGACTGTAGCCCACCAGGGCCCTCTGTCCATGGGATTCTCCAGGCAAAAACAATGGAGTGCATTGCCATTTCCTGCTCCAAAAGGAACTATAGAAAGAAAGAAAGTGAAGTTGCTTGTGTTCGACTCTTTGCGATCGCATGGACTGTAGCCTACCAGGCTTCTCCATCCTGGGAATTTTCCAAGCAGGAGTAATGGAGTGGGTTACCGTTTCCTTCTCTAGGATTTGAATAATACTATAGACTAAATAGATAAGAGACATGTACAGAATATTCCACCTAGTTGTGACAGAATATATATCTTTTCAAGTATATATGGAACATTTTCTAGGTAGATCATATGTTAAGCTACAAAAGAAATGTCAACAAATTCAAAAGAGAGAAATTACACCATGGATGCATTCCAATCATAATGGTACATAATTAGAAATTATTACAGGAATAAAGTTGGAAAATAGACAAATACATTGAAATTAAAGCATATGCTCCTAAACAACCAATAGATCNTTCTTTGCAATTATTTCACATGTAAAAAAAAAAATTAAATGCTCCAAGTAAGATAGTCTTAGTATTTTCATCTATTGGTAAGTTGTAATAAAATTGTTAAATTTTTACAGAGGCAAATATAAAATATATTCTTATAAATTTCATGTTCTATGTAAATAGGCTTTGCTTGCTTTTCATATATTATAAACTTAGGTTATGTTCTTTTTATAATATGGCCTTTCCCTACAATGTGAGTTTGTGCATATGACTGCAAAAGGATAAAAGATTCCATTTTAAAGGAATAAATAATAATTTATCTATTTTCTCTCAGTCATTATTATGATTATAGAAATATGAATGCCTGATTCATAAGAATTATGTATAAAAAAAGAACCCACATCTTGTCAGGAATTATTTTATTTCCTCTTCTGACACTGCATTTTGCTTTTTAGTCGAGATAAAAATAAAATGAGTTTGAAAGGACAGATTTTAATCTCAGATGCAATTGAAGATTTTTTTTTTGTGGAAAAAAATATGTTGCAATTCATAATATGCATTAGAGATTAGAATCTGGCCCTAAGCTTGCATGATTGATGGGTTTCTATTTGAATAGGCATAAATAGGAATAGTAACTGTAATAATGCTTATGAGAGAGAGAGCTGATGGAACATCAACCAGTTTCCCCTTTTATCTATAGCATTAAATTGCTATACTATAGCAAAATACTTAAAACACACACACACACAAAATCCTATGCACTGCTTAAATACAACCCTAAACAATACATACGGACAGAAGAAATACTGATGTTAACTATTCACAGAGAAATTCACTCAATAACCAATTTCTGAAATTCTATGTTTGTCCAGGATACAAATTATCCATTTGTGAGTCACAAATAAATCCAGAGGAGAGAACAGTTCATTACATAGTGTTACTCAATATTTACTGACCATATATATGAGCACCACTTACTTTATTGGACCTAAGTATTCTCACTGAATATTCTGGGTGGCTCTAAAAATTGAAGTTTACTTTAGTCTCTTATTCTCTGAGAGGAAAAAGGAAATGCTACAGTAGTATCTTCTGGTCACCAGTCAGTTGGCTGGCTCTTAAATGCTCAAAGAAGAGAAATGGACATTGCCCAGAACATTGACCTTGCAACCTTCTGTTAGTAGTCCTGCTTTCTATTCCTTATTTGAATCATAATCTGATAGGTTCTCCTTAGTATGTGTATAACACTGATGCAGGAACCTCTGGGAGGCATATAATTATCTTGCAGAATTGACTTACTTAATCTATACTCTTATGGATCTTACTCCTTACCTAGCAGTACAGTCTTAGGTAAGGCATCCCATATGGTAATAGTTAACCTTCTCTCTTAGGGCATCATTACGTTAAGAAGAGTAGCAGCACTACGAGTGCCAGTGAGGTTCCGGGCCCTGTGCCACATGCTTCATGTGTATATTCACAGTTAATACTAGCAGCTAACCTTTTATGGTATATAGGCTCATTTCCATTTTACAAGTAAGGACATTAAAGATCAGAAATTTGAAGTAATGACAAAATAAACGTCAGAGCCAGGAATTAAATTTAGGTCTAAGTGACTAAACTGATCATTAACTGAAATAATATACATGAATGCAAAATAATGCAGCAGATAAATATGAAAATAAAAAACCCCAGGAAATTCAATTCTGGTAAATGAGGAATATTTGATTCAGACTTATTAATCCACTGATAATAATTATGAACTGTGGAAAAATACTAAAACAAATAAAAAAGAACTATTTGAAAACACAATAGAGAGGGACCAAAAATAGGCAGAAAAGAAAGAATTTTACCCTTGAAAGAGAAGAACATCACTGGGCAAAATCTACATTTATATGCATTCCCTTGAGGGAAAAAGATGGGGAAGAAGCTAGAATTAATGTAAAAGCCACACTTTTACTGGCTGAAGTATCAGAGGACAGAATTTAAAGCTGAGAGAACGGTTGATACTTGAATGTTCAGGGAGGTGGATTTCAGAAAAGAGAGAAAGAAACATGGAGGAGTTAACAATTTGTTTATCTACTCCCATCACAGTTGAGCCCTGAACTGTGCATTTATGGGGAATATGCTAAAGAGCCCAGTGGAAAGTAACAGATGGAAGGTTGAAACAGGGATTACTACTGCTGCCCAATGTGTGAGACAGAGTTTGAAGTCTGAATCGCACCAAATTAAAGCAGCTTGGTGAAAAACCCAGGCTTTCCACAGAAATCCCTCAAGGGTCACATTTTGGGAGTACAGATTATATCCTTGTACTGAAGGAGTAACTCCTGGATTAAGGGCAAATCCCAAAGAGACTAACATAAACCCAAGTCTTTACTAGACAAAGGCTAGCAGCCACTGATTTAATTGTTAGGAAATAAGTTAACACTCTTCAGAAGAAGATAACAGAATCCAGAATCTCTAACATGTATCATCTATTTTGTATAGAGTAAAAAACAAGAATAAACTGTAAAATGTGACCCAAAGGCCATAGCAAAAGCCTCCAACAGAGCAGGTTCCGAGAAGACTCACAAGTATTTTAAGGAAGCTGTTATAAAATTTATCAGGAATATAAAGGAAAATATCATCATAACAAATTCACAAACAGATTTATCAGGGAAACAGAGACAATAAAGAACAACTGAACATACTTACAAATAGTTAAAGTAATCTCGTTATGTATATTTTGGGCTTCCCTGATAGCTCAGTTGGTAAAGAATCCACCTACAATGCAAGAGACCTGGTTGGATACCTTGATTGGGAAGATCCCCGGGAGAGGGGAAAGGCTACCCACTTCAGTATTCTGGCCTAGAGAATCCCATAAACTGAATAGTCCACGGGGTCACAAAGAGTCAGACACAACTGAGCAACTTTCAATACAATATGTATATTTTACCACAATGTACGTTTTAAAAAAGAATCAAATTGAAATTGTAGAATAAAAAAGCATAGTATCAAAATGAAAATTCATTGGGTGGCCTTAACAGCATATTGGAGAAGACAGAGAAACAGCAGAGAACTTGAAGATGGATGAACAAAAATTTCTCAAGGATAGATAAAAAATATTAGGAAAAACAAATCCAGTCTCAGTGACCCATGAACGTATGGAACAATATCAAGTAATCTATCATACACATTATTTGAGCCTCTTAAGGAGAAGAGAGAGAAAATGGGGGAGGAAAAATATTTGAATAAGTAAACATATTTGAAAATTTCCCATGTGTGGTGAAAAAAATCAACCTACAGATCCAAAAAGCTGAGCAAAGCTCAAGAAGGAAATATAAAAAAAAAGATATTCTAGGCACATCATGTCAAATTGCTGAAGATCAATGACAAAGATTAGATCTTAAAGCAGCCAAGGAAAAAGAGATAGTTCTTTTAAAAGTAATTATATTAATATTTTCTGAATATACTGGCCAATTAAAATGGAGAAGAAAAAGAAAAGATACAGACATTAGGAAGGAAAAGGTACTCCAGTCAACAATGGACAGATCAATCTATACAGAGATCAAATAAGGAAATAGTGGGTTTGAATAATGTGTGTGTGTGTGTGTGTTAGTTGTTTAGTTGTGTCTGATTCTTTGCAACCCCATAGACTGTAGCCCACCAGGGCCCTCTGTCCATGGGATTCTCCAGGCAAAAACAATGGAGTGCATTGCCATTTCCTGCTCCAAAAGGAACTATAGAAAGAAAGAAAGTGAAGTTGCTTGTGTTCGACTCTTTGCGATCGCATGGACTGTAGCCTACCAGGCTTCTCCATCCTGGGAATTTTCCAAGCAGGAGTAATGGAGTGGGTTACCGTTTCCTTCTCTAGGATTTGAATAATACTATAGACTAAATAGATAAGAGACATGTACAGAATATTCCACCTAGTTGTGACAGAATATATATCTTTTCAAGTATATATGGAACATTTTCTAGGTAGATCATATGTTAAGCTACAAAAGAAATGTCAACAAATTCAAAAGAGAGAAATTACACCATGGATGCATTCCAATCATAATGGTACATAATTAGAAATTATTACAGGAATAAAGTTGGAAAATAGACAAATACATTGAAATTAAAGCATATGCTCCTAAACAACCAATAGATCAATGAAGAACTCAAAAGGGGAATAAAAAATGCAGAAACAAATACATATGGAAATGTAGAGCACCCAAACTAATGTGATACAGTGAAAGCATTTCAAGCAGTAAGTTTTATAACTATAAATGCAAACATAATAGAAAGATCTCTATAAACAACCTAATATTATATTTCAAGGAACTTGAAAAAAGAACAAACTAAGCTCAAAGTTAGCATTAGGAAGAAAATAATAAAGATGAGAGAAGAAATAAACAAAATAGAGAACAGGAAAAGAATAGAAAAGATTAACAAAACTAAGACTTGGCTCTTTGAAAAGATAAACCAAATGGACATACTTTTAGCTAGACTAAGCAAAAAAAGAGAGGATTCAAATAAATAAAATTATAAATGAAGGGGCAGACATTACAACAGATACCACAGAAACACAAAAGATACTAACAGACTACTATGAACAATAAGATACCAGTAAGTTGGAAAATTTAGAAAAATGGATCCACTCAGAAATATACAATCTGTCATGACTGAATCATGAAGACAGAGAAAAACATGAAAGAGCAATTAAGGAGATAAGAGTCAAACATCAATAACCTCCCAACAAAGAAAGGGTTAGGTAGGCTCAGATGGTTTCACCGGTGAATCCTTCACAAACCCTTCCAAAAAACTGAAGAGGAGAGAAAATGCCTAAACTCGTTTTACAAGGCCAGCCTATCCTAATACCAAAGCCAGATAAAACTGTCACAAGAAAAGAAAAATATAGGTCAATATCCCTAATGAAAATACATGCAGAAATTCTCAACAAAACATTAGCAAAGTGAATTCAACAACACATTAAAAGAATCATACATAATGAACAAGTGGGATTCATCATGGAATGTAATGATGATTTAACATATGCAAATACATAAGTGTGACACATCACATTAACAGAATGAAGACCAAAACCATATGATCATCTCAACAGATGCCAAAAGCAACGATTTGAGAAAATCCAACATGATAAAAACTTTTAACAAAAAAATCTCAACATAATAAAGGCCAATATATGTCAAGCCTATAGCTAACACCATACTTACAGTGAAAGGATGGAACCTTTCCACTAAAATCAGGAACAAGAAAATGATGCTCATTCTCATCACTTTTATTCAACATAGTAGTGGAAATCCTAACCAGAGCAATCAGACAATAAAAAGAAGTAAGGGCTGTCCAATTGGAAAAGAGGGGATAAAACTTTCTTTGTTATGCATAAGATAGAGGATCTTATGTAAATGGGGAAACCTTAAGATTACACCAAAAAACTGTTAAAACTAAGAAAAGAATTCAGTAAAGTTGCATGAGAAAAATCAACATGCAAAAATCAGTTGTATTTCTACATACAATGAACAATCTGAAAATGAAATAAAGAAAATGACTTGATTCAAAAAGAATAAAATATTTGGGAATAAATTTAACTAAGGGGCTGAAACATTAATACATTGAAAACAAGATCATGCTGATGAAAGATACTGAAGAAAACACAAATGAATGGATTAAAAGAATTGTTAATGGATTTAAAGAATTAAATAAAATGTCCATACTATCAAAAGCCATCTTTAGATTCAATACAATCCCTATCAAAACTTCAATGGCATCTTTTACAGAAGAAAAAAAAAAAAATGCAACAATTTGTATAGAACACAAAAGGTCCCAAATAGTCAAAGCAATCTTGACAAAGAAGAATAAAGCTGGAGGCATCATGTTTCCTGATTTCAAATTACATTAAAATGCTTTAGTAACAATATAGTACGGTATTAACACAAAACAGACACAGAGACCAATGGAACAAAATCAAGAGCCCAGAATAAACCCCCACACATTCAGTCAGCAAGGAACCAAGTTGATAAGGGAACCAAAGAAAATCAGTGGGGGAAAAGATGGTGTCTTCAACAAATGGTGTTGAGAAAACTGAATATACACTTGCCAAAGAATGAAAATAGACCTCTATCTTATACCACTCACAATAACTAATCTTAATTGGATTCAATGCTTAATGCAAGACTTGAAACCATTAAACCTCTAGAAGAAAACTTAGGGAAAAAAGCTCCTTGATATTGGTCTTGGAAATGATTTTTTTGTATGCGATATCAGAAACAAATGCAAAAATAAATTATTGGGACTTCATTAAGCAAGTATCTACACAGTAAAAAAAAAAAATCCATAAATGAAAAGGCAACATAATAGAATAAGAAAAAATTTATACATCATTTATCTTATATAGGGTTAATATGCAAAACATACAAGAAACTCATTCTACTCCACAGCAAAAAACCCCTCAAACAACTCAATTTTTAAAAATGGGCAAAGGAATTGATTTTTTTTTTCTCAAAGCAGATATACAAATTACTAACAGTTCCATAAAAAGGTGCTTAACATCATTAATCATTGGGGAAATACAAATAAAAACCATAAGATAGCACTCTACACCTAGTAGAATGGCTATTATAAGAAAGACCAAGAGATAAACAAGTGCTGGCAAGGACTGAAAAAGAGGGAACCCCTGTGCACTGCTGAAAGAAATGTAGATTGGTACAGCCACTATGGCAAACAGTATAGTGGTTACACAAAAAATTAAAAGCAGAACTAGCATATGATCCAGCAACCCCACTTCTGCGTATATAGCTGAAGATAATGAAATTGGTATCTCAAAGAGATATTTATATACCCATGTTCACTGCAGCATTATTTACAATAGTCAATACATGTAAGTAACCTAAGTATCTGCCAATCAGTGAATGGATATACAAAATATGATACATATAAAAGTAAATGCAATAGTATTTGTTTTTAAAAATGAAAGAAAGTCTGCCATTTGTGACAACAACATGGATCAACCCCATTGACATTATACAATGGAATCATTTATACATGGACTCTTAAAAACAAAATAAAACAGAACTCAGAAATAATAGTAGATTGGGGCTGCTAGGGGTTGGGGGGAGATGAGGTTGGGGAAATGGTACAAATCTCCAGTTTTAAGATAAATAAGCTCTAGGGATCTAATGTACAGCATAGTGACTATAGTTAGTAATACTATATTGTACACCTGAAAGTTACTAAGAGAACAGATCTTACAAGGTCTCACCACACAAACACATATACAGAATAGCTATCTGAGGTGATGGATGTGTTAACTAACATTATGGTATTCATTTACAGTATATACATACACCAAATCATCATACTGTATAGTTTTAACTTGTGTAATGTTTTATGTCAATTGTATCTCAATATACTCAGGAAAATAAAAAGAGGAGACAATTATATCCTGATTTTCATGATGAAATGGTATATACTTAAAGAAAATCAATTGAAAACTAGGGGGAAAAAAAGAATCTAGAAAGGTAACTAGTTATATATAATAAGTGTAGGGAATCAATGACTCTCCTTGTCGGGTTCCAGCCCCCGTGGATCTAGGGTAATTTGAAGTGGGGACAGAGTCAGTGATTAATGAGAGATTAATTAGAAATTTAAAGAGAGATTAGAGAAGAATAATGTAGTGAAAAAATAGAGGAGAAAACAGGCTGATATTCCTTGGTTTACACGGAAAGCTAATAAAGTCTGAAGACAAGAAACTTGCACCGGTCTATGTAGGCCACCGGCGCCCACTTGAATAGCAGAGGGCGCCCTGCCTTGGGCTCCCTCTCGCGTGGGTCTTAGAAGCCAGGGCAAATAAGTAGACACAGTGAGCCTCCACGCTCCAGATGGGAATTCAGCCAGAAAAAGGAGAAAAGAATGACATGGGGGAGCCAAGGGTCAGTGCCAGACCCACAACTTTATTTTCAAAAGCAGCTTATATACCCCAAGTTGTACATAAAAAAATAATGGAATATGCAGAGTTATGCAGGGGCAGCAGTCCTGACCCTTATTGAGACCAGGCTTTCCTCTTGCATACCTTCCCGTATACAAAAGGTCTCAGGTGGTTTACATTATCTTCTGGCCAAGAGGCCTGCTAACATTTTTATGGCTCTCTTCCTAGATAAATGTTTATCAACTAGAAAACTCTTTTTTCCTTGAAGTGTTTTTTCTTTAATCTGCATCACTCTCAAAGTATTAAATAAAGTTACATCCCTGTAGAACAAAGGTGTAGTGGGTTATAACAAAGAAGGTATTTAACTCAAAGATCTATATTTTTATTTTTTAATATACCAACTATATCAACAAATAAAAGATATGAAAACTTGGCAGCAAGTATTGGCTCAACAAATGAAACCCTTAATCAGTCCTATTCTAATGATTTTGACTCCTCAGAAGCCCCTACATTCCCAGAATGTTTTAAGCTTCCTGTGCCTCTCGTGGTTGGGAGGCCACAAACAATCACATGCACAGCTATAAGAGTCTGGCAGGCAGGCTAGAAAGCCATCAGATGGGTTTTTGGATTGAAACACTCTTATTATGCCCAGGAGACTTATTATCTAAAAGCTCTAAATTAACTTCTTCCAGAAAAAGGTGGTGGTGGGACAGCCCCCTGTTAATGTCAGAAAAGTAGGCGAAAAGCACAATGCAGTAAGGCAGGCAGACTCTGGGTTTTGGGCAGATGCATGAGCAGATTCAGCAAGGCTCCCTTAAGGCTATACTCGCCTTTGCCTGTCAGATCCCTTAACCTCATGACCTTTGCCATGGGTGGGACCCCTCGTGCTGGCTCCAGGCATCTCCTTATAAGCAAAGCACAGTTTAAAAATAATAGAAATAAATCCATTTAATAAGAAAAACAGAAGAAAAGTAAATAACTCAAACAAGTCCAGATATCTGAAAGACATGTAATTTGTTTTCAGAATAGATATCACCAGTATTTGATGACTGCTGATTCTCCTAAATTAATATATTATTTTAATAAGATTATGATGAAAATACCAGTCAGAATTTTTTTATTTTGAGAATTGAAAGATGATACCAAAGCTCACACGGCTAATAGCATGTCACTATCATGAAATATTTTGAGAAAAAAGTAAAAAAGGGATCAGTCATTCCAGATGTTAAAAACATTTTAAAGGTATAGTAATCAAAGACTTTAGTTCTAGAGAAGAAAGAGACAAACAGAAAATGTATAATGAGAATCCTGAAATATACTACGATATATATAAGATTTTGATATATGGTAAGGGTGACATTTTAAGAAATGGTTCCTTCAATCAAAGTTGCTGGACTATAAGCAAAATTTGAGGTGATTTAAAGAGTTAAACACAAAAAAATTTATAAAATAATTCTGGGGGTGATGGATAGGCAGAGCATAAAAGATTTTTATGGCAGTGAAATATTATGAGTGATTCTATAGATGGTGAACACATGGAATTATACATTTTTCAAATCTGTAGAATATACAATACCAAGAGTGAACCCTAATGTAAACTGTAGACTCTAGACAATAACGATGTGTCGACAGGTGCCATCAATTGTGACAAATATACCCTGTGTTGGATATTGACAATGGGAGGCCAAGAATGTTTGGGGTCAGGGAGTCTATGGAAAATCTCTGTACCTTCCTCTCAGTTTTGTTGTGAAACTAAAACTGCTGGTTATAAAAAATTAAGCCATAAAGATGGGAAAGATAAAATGATGTTGCATATTTCATAATCTTGGACATAAATTCCAGAAGCTGTAATAGAAAACAATGATAAACTGATTAAAACAAAATAAAAAATTTCAGTGTGAGAAAAAGAAACTCATAAATCAAGTTGAAGGACAAACTTAAATGACAAACTAATGTTCAATTTTGGAGCAGGCGATGGCACCCCACTCCAGTACTCTTGCCTGGAAAACCCCATGGACGGAGGAGCCTGGTAGGCTGCAGTCCATGGGATCGCGAACAGTCAGACACGACTGAGCGACTTCACTTTCACTTTTCACTTTCATGCGTTGGAGAAGGAAATGGCAACCCACTCCAGTGTTCTTGCCTGGAGAATCCCAGGGACGGGGGAGCCTGGTGGGCTGCCGTCTATGGGGTCGCACAGAGTTGGACACGACTGAAGCGACTTAGCAGTAGCAATTTAAACAATAGAGATGCATAAAATATACATATTTTATTAGCATTCAAAGAGCTCTTAGAAATCAGTAAGAGACTGATAATAGCAGAAAAGCCACTAGCAAAGGACAAAGAATTTGCTGTGTTCATATAAAGAAAAGGTATAGAAAAACATATGCATGTGTTTGTATGCATATCTGTGTCACATGTATGTGCATACATGCACTTGTATATGAATAGATTTCTGAAATGACATTTTAAAAAGCTAACAGAAGCTACTTGTGGGAAGTAGAAACAGGATAGTTTCAAATTTTACTTTTTATTTCATACCTTTTCATGCTCGGTATTTCTTATCTTAAAAATCATGAGTGTATATTGCTTTTATAATTCAAAAACAAAACCTAATAGAAACACATTACTTCTGGAGAACCCCACCAGTAAAATGCTGACTATCTGAAAGTATATTCATTTCTATGGTCCCTCTCCTCATTCACTGACATTACATGTTGAATACTATTATAGTGTTAAAAACATTAAAAAAAAAACAAACAGTGTCTTAGTAAAATGCAGTAAAATTAGACATATGGAGGTTTACTAAATAAACATATCACCATGAACTTTTTTAAATCCTTGAATTGTTTTTGAAATATACAGCAGAAAATGATTATTGCATTTTCATTTTGGCTCTTTAAAGTCATAACTAAAGAGTTTTGTCTTTCTCCTCTTTCCTTCTGGTGCTCTGAAATCAATTAAGTTCTGTCTTTCAAGGCCCATCACACTCAGTCTTCTCTCTTATGGATCCATTCTCTCTATCCTCAGCAGTTTTTCTTCCAGGAAACAGGTCTCTTGCCCGGCGATTTTAGCTATTAACAAGCAAAAGCTGCATCAAAAGCAACTTGATCAGTTGCATGCTCAGTAAACAAGCATGCGGACAAGGGACAATGACAGTAATTAATGTAAGGATCTGAGTCTGACCCATTAATAGAGTAATTTGAGATACAGCAAATTGCATATTGTAGAGAGCATAAGAAGTTTTTCCTCAAAGATCCTAGATCAGGATGGCACTGTTTCTCCAATAAATTGGGCAACCTAGAAGATAAAGAAAATTTCTAGAAGCATACAATCTGCCAAGACTAAAGCAAGAGGAACTGATAATTTGAACAGGTTGATCATTAGAAGTGAAATTGAATTTTTAATTTAAAAAAATTCCCAGCAAACAAAAGTCTAGGACTGGACAGCTTCAAAGGGAATTCTAATAAGCATATAAAAAAGTTAATAACTATCCTTCTCAAACTATTCCAAAAGACTGAAGAAGATGGAATACTCTCAAATTCATTCTATGAGACCACCATTACCCTGATAACCAAAACCAGATAAAGACACTAATGTAGATATAAAAATCTTCAACAAAATGTTAACAAACTGAATCCAGTGATATATAAAAAGGATCATGCAGCATGATCAATTTAGATTATTTCAGGGACACATGGATGGTTCAGTAATCACAAATCAGTCAATGTGACACATCACATTAACAAAAGAAAGATAAAAATCTCATGATCATCTCAACAGACACAGAAAAAGCATTTGACAAAATTCAACATCCATTCATGACTGAAAACTCATATCAAAGTGGGTACAGAGGGAACATATTTCAATGTAATAAAGACCATTTATGACATATGTACAGCTAAAATCATACTTAATGATGAAAACCTGAAAGCCTTTCCTCCAAATTTAGAAATAAGACAAGGATGCCCACTCCCAAGACAAGGATGCCCACTTTTGCCACTTTAACAGTGTTGGAAGTTCTAGCCACAGCAAGAAGACAAGAAAAAAAAAAAAAAAAAAAGGCATCCAGATTGGAAGAGAAGAAGTAAAACCATTACTATTTGAAGATGACATGATACTATCTATATATAGAAAACCCTAAAGTCTCCACTAAAAAAACATTAGAATAAATACATTCAGCAAAGTTGAAGGGTACACAATATATGGAAATTTGCTTTCAATACAGTAATAATGAACCATTAGAAAGAGAAAACTAAAAAAACATTCCTGTTTAAAACTGCATCAAAAAGAACACTTAGGAATAAACTTGACCAAGAAACTGAAAGACCTATAGGCTGAAAACTATGAAGCACTGATGAAGGAAACTGAATAAGATATAAAGAAATGGAAAGATATATCCTGTACTCTTGGATTGGAAGAATATCATTAAAGTGGCCATAACTACCCAAAGCAATCTACAGATTTAATGCAATCCCTATCAAAATACCCAAAATATTTTTCATAGAACTAGATCAAATTATCCTAAAACTCAAATGGAACCATAAAAAACTCCAAATTGCCAAAACAATCTTCAGAAAGGAGAACAAAGCTGGAGTTATCACCTTTTCAGGCTCCAGTTCAGTTCAGTTCAGTCGCTCAGTCGTGTCTGACACTTTGCGACCCGACGAATCGCAACACGCCAGGCCTCCCTGTCCATCACCAACTCCCGGAGTTCACTCAGACTCACATCCATTGAGTCAGGCTTCAGACTGTACTTAATCTACAATAATCAAAACAGCATGATACTGACATAAAACAGACATAAATCAATGGAACCGAATTAAGACCTCAGAAATAAACCCACAAACCTACGGTCAATTGATCTATGACAAAAGAGGCAAGAATATACAAAGGAGGAAAAGACTCTCTTCAATAAGTGGTGGTGGGAAAACTGGAGAGCTACATGAAAAAGAATGAGATTAGAATGAGATTCTTCACACCATATACAAAAAGAAACTTAAGTGAATTAAAGACTTAAATGTAAGACCTAAAACCATAAAACTCCTAGAAGAACGATACTCTGACATAAATTATAGCAGTATTTCTCTTGGATCTGTTGCCTAAGGCAAAAGAAATAAAAGCAAAAATAAACAAATGGCACATTATTAAATTTAAAAGCTTTTGCAGCACGAAGGAAACTACACACAAAATGAAAAGACAATCTACAGAATGGGAGAAAATATTTGCTAAAGATACGACTGACAAGATAGCTAATATCCAAAATAAATAAACAGCTCATAAAACGCAGTATCAAAAATGTCACCTAATCAAAATCTGGGATAAAGATTGGAACAGACATTTGTGTAAGAAAGATACTCACACGGTTAACAGGTGCATGAAAAGATGCATAATATGGCCCATTATTAGAGAAATACAAATCCAAACAAAGAGATATCACCTCACAACTGTCAGAACAGCTGTCATCAAAAAGTCTACAATTAGTAAATGTTGACAAGGATGTGGAGTAAAGGAAACCCTTGTACACTTTTGGTAGAAACAGGCATTGCTGCAGCCACTATGGAAAACAGTATGGAGGTTCCTTAAAAAACTAAAAATAGAACTGCCATATCATCCAGCAATTCCACTTCTGGGTATATATCTGGAAAAAAAATCCCACAAATTCGAAAATATACATGCACCTCAATGTTCAAAGCAGATGTATTTAAAATAGCCAAATATGGAAGCAATCCAAATGTCCATCAACAGACAAATTAATATGATGAGGTCATCTATACAATGGAATATGTCAACCAAAAGAAAGAATAAAATTTTGCTATTTGCAGCAACATGGATGGATCTAGAGAATAGCATACTTTATAAAACATATCAGACAGAGAAAGACAAACATTATATGAAATCATATGTGTAAGCTAAAAGATAAAACAAATAAATGCATATAGCAAAACAGAAACAGACTCATAGATATAGAAAATAAACTAGTGATTTCCAATAGGGAGAGGGAAGGTAGGGGGAAAGAATAGGGGTAGGGGATTAAGACAGAGAAACTATTGTATACAAAATATTGAAATAAGGAACAAGGATATAGTATTTAGCACAGGGAATTACAGTCATTATCTTATAACAGCTTTTAATGGAGTATATGTTTAAAAACAGATTTATTATGCTATACATTTGAAACTAATATTGAAAATCAACTATATTTCAGTTCTTAAAAAAATGATACTTTTTCTAATAATCATAATGTCTTTCTGAACATTTAATTACATGGAAATTCCTATTTGATACATTTCAGTTAGCTCCTAAATGGTAAAAGAACATGTATATAAATGAAATAGAATTATGTCATTTAATTGCCTCCACTATACTGTTCATTCATTTCATTTCAGTAGCTCAGTCATGTCCGATTCTTTGCGATCCGATGAACTGCAGCATGCCAGGCCTCCCTGTCCATCACCAACTCCTGGAGTTCATTCAAACTCACGTCCATCGAGTCGGTGATGCCATCCAGCCATCTCATCCTCGGTCGTCCCCTTCTTCTCCTGCCTCCAATCCCTCCCAGAATCAGGGTCTTTTCCAATGGGTCAACTCTTCACATGAGATGGCCAAAGTACTGGAGTTTCAGCTTTAGCATCATTCCTTCCAAAGAAATCCCAGGGCTGATCTCCTTCAGAATGGACTGGTTGGATCTCCTTGCAGTCCTAGGGACTCTCAAGAGTCTTCTCCAACACCACAGTTCAAAAGCATCAATTCTTCGGCACTCAGCTTTCTTCACAGTCCAACTCTCACNATGGACTGGTTGGATCTCCTTGCAGTCCTAGGGACTCTCAAGAGTCTTCTCCAACACCACAGTTCAAAAGCATCAATTCTTCGGCACTCAGCTTTCTTCACAGTCCAACTCTCACATCCATATGTGACCACTGGAAAAACCACAGCCCTGACTAGACGGACCTTTGTTGGCAAAGTAATGTCTCTGCTTCTGAATATGCTATCTAGGTTGGTAACAAGTTTCCTTCCAAGGAGTAAGCATCTTTTAATTTCATGGCTGCAGTCACCATCTGCAGTGACAAAGTAGTGATTATCAAATATAGTATATTCTATTTTTCCTCATATTCATAAATTTTATCTTCCAGTACAGTGTCTGGCACATAAAAATGTCCAAAACATACAGAAGAATAAGTAAGTGCAAAGAAAAAACTGTTAATTACAAATACAGTATATCAGAATTGGAAAGGATCATAGAGGTTCCTAATTCATAAGAATTCCATAGTCTCACCTATCCTAGCCCTAATCACCACCATAACTAATACTGTCATAGTCCTCAGTTCAGTTCATTTCAGTTGCTCAGTCGTGTCTGACTCTTTGCGACCCCATGAATCACAGCACTCCAGGCCTCCCTGTCCATCACCAACNCGTCTATGGGGTCGCACAGAGTCAGACACGACTGAAGCGACTCAGCAGCAGCAGCAGCAGCAGCTTTACTATTTTTCCTACCAATATCTTCCTGTTCCAGTGTCTACTAAGGACTTCACATTGCACTTCGTTGTGATTTCTCCCTAATCTTTTCCAAATCATAGCATTTCCTTAGTCTTTCCTTGTCTTCTGTGATTCTGAAACTCAGTAGGAGCACTAAGTTACTTCTAAAGTGTTCTCAACTTGGATTTGTCTCATATTTTTCCATGATTGGGATAAGAAAGCTGTACATTTCAGTTGGGAATATCACAAAAGATTGCATTGTGCTTATCTCGGTATATCATAGCCTGGAGTTCATAATGTCAATATGTGTGCCTTGTTACTGGAGATATCGTATTGATTACACAGTTAACTCTATGTCCACTGGGTTACTCAACTGAAAGGTTACCACCTTGGCTTTTGCATTTAATAAATGCCATAATATCATAAATAATATGTTTGACAACATGGATATTGCTTTGCCCTCAGACCTTCGCCTATGTGAAGCGATGTGTCATCTCCATTCAGTCGCTCTTTGAGGATGTCCAGAGTCACAGGTTTATAATCATGTTTCTTGAATTGCTTTAAAACTTTTTACCTCGAGAGTGTGTCATATCTTCAGAGAAGGCAGTGGCACCCCACTCCAGTACTCCTGCCTGGAAAATCCCATGGACAGAGG
>SJYV01039721.1:0-20113 GCA_006410875.1 Neotragus pygmaeus | reverse complement strand
ATGAATGAATGATTTCAAGGGATATATTTTTTTAGCTTTATTGATGTATAGCTGACAAATAAATTTGTAAGTTATTTAAAGTGTTTATTGTGATGATTTGATCTATGTATATATTGTGAAAGGATTCTCACCACGTAGTTAATTAGCATATCTATCACCTCTCATGTTTATCTTTTTTATTTGTATTTTTAAATGAGAACATTTAAGTTCTCTTAGCAAATTTCAAACAATTGTTATCAACTATAGTTATGTTTTAGAACAGATCCTCAGACCTGCTTATCTTATGAAAATTTGTGCCCTTCGACCAACCTCTCCCTATTTAGACACCCCCAGCTCTTGGACACGACTGAGCGCCTTCACTTTTCACTTTCATGCATTGGAGAAGGAAATGGTAACCCACTCCAGTGTTGCCTGGAGAATCCCAGGGACGGGGGAGCCTGGTGGGCTGCTGTCTATGGGGTCGCGCAGAGTCGGACACGACTGAAGTGACTTAGCAGCAGCTCTTGGTAATCACCCTTTTACTCTTTGCTTTTATGAGTTCGACATTTTTGGATTCCACTTGTAAGCGAGCTCAAATGCTATTTGTCTTTCGGTGTCTGGATTATTTTTCTTAGCATAATACCCCCAAATCCATCCATGTTGTTGCAAGTGGCAAGGTTTCCTCCTTTTCCTGCCTGAATAATATTCCACTAGGTATATATGTGTGTGTGTGTGTGGTGTATGCGTGCGTGCGTGTATTTATTCTTTATCTGCTCCTCTGTTGATGGACAGCTGGGTCTTTTCCATGTGTTGACTGTTGTGAATAAGGCTGCAATGAGCACATGAGTGTAGCTACTTCTTCAAGATGTCATTTTATTTCCTTTGGACGTATACCCAGAAGTGGGATTGCTAAGTTATATGGTGGTTCTCCTTTTAGTTTTTTGAGACTCTCTGTGCTGTTTTCATAGCAGCTACACACGTTTAAATTCCCACCATGAGTGCACAAGGTGTCTGTCCCTTTTTGACACGTCCTCACCGACACTTTTCTCTTGCCTTTTTTGATGAAACTGTTTTAGCAGATGTGAGGTGATACCTCATTGTGGCTTTGGTTTGCATTTCCCTGATGGCTAGTGACGTTGAGCTCTTTTTAAGTAGCTGTTGGACATTTGTTTCTTTTCTTTGGAAAATGTCTGTTCGGTTGCTCTGCTCATTTTAAAATTAGATTGTTTGGGTTTCTCTCTATTTTTCTTACTTTAGCTGTATGCTTTCTTTACATATTTTGGGTATTAGTTCTTTATCAGGTATATGATTTGAAAATACTTTCTCTCATTCAGTCAGTTTTTGATGGTTTCCTTTGCTGTTTAGTAGTGTTTTATTTTTTGTAGTCTCACTTGCTTACTTTTGTCTTTGCTTTTGATGTCATACCCAAAATAACCATTGCCAAGACCAAGGTCAAGGAGCTTTCCTGTTATACGTTTTTTCCCCCCGAGTTTCATGGTGTTGGATCTTACATTCAAATCTTTAACCCATTTTTGAATTGATTCTTCTCTATGATATGAGATAGGGTTACTCTTTTGCACGAGGCCATCAGTTTTCCCAGCACCATTTATTGAAAAGACTATGCTTCACGATTGTATATTCTTGACTCCTTTGTCATATAGTAACTGACCATATATGCATATGTGTATTTCTGGATTCTCCATTCTGTTTAGTTGTCTGTTTTTATTACTACAGCTTGGTAAATAGTTTTAAATAGGGAATTGTGATATCTTCAGCTTTGTTGTTTTTTCGCAAGATTACTTTGGTTGTTCAAGGTCTTTTGTGGTTCTATATAAATTTTATGATTTTTTAAACATTTCTGTGAAAAATGTCATTGAAATTTTGATAGATGGTGCATTGAATCTATAGACTGTTTGGGGTGCTATGGACATTTTGACAGTATCAATTCTTCCAATCCATGGTTTGGAATGTCTCCATTTATTTGTCTCTCCTTCAGTTTCTTTCCTCAGTGTCACGTGGCTTTCAGTGTACAGATTATTCCTCTCTTTGGCTAAATTTATTCCTAGGTATTTTATTCTTTTTTGATGTAATTATAAACGGGATTGTTTACTACAAGGTATTTTTAAAAAATGTTTTTACTGAGATATACTTCAAATGCTACAAAATTCATCTATTTAAGGTGTACAGTGCAATGAGTTTTATTATGTTCATGGAGGTAAGCAATCATCACAGCAATCTAAATTTACAACATTTTGTCACTGTTACAGAAAGAAAGCCAGCACTAATAAGCAGTCATTCCTGTTTCCCACTGCTTCTCAATCCTAGACAACCAGTAATCTACATTCTATCTCTGTAGATTTCTGTATTCTAGGTATTTTATGTTAATGGTATTATATAATATGTGGTCTTTTGTGACTGGCTTCTTTCACTTAGCATGATTTCAGGGTTCATCCATGTTGTAGCATGTATCAGTATTTCAATTTTTTATGGCTGGATAGTGTTCCATTGTATACCACATTTTGTTTATACATTCACCAATTGTAGGACATTTGAGTTATTTCCATATTTTGGCTACTGTGAGTAACAGTGCAATGAACATTCAGGTACAGGTTTTTATATGAACATATTTATTTTGGATATATACCAAGGAAAAGAGTTACTATGTCATATGTTACCTCTTACATGGAACTTTTTGAGAAACTGCCAAATTGTTTTCCAAAGTGATTGCTACTTATTTCATCCCCATCAGCAACAATGAGGATTCCACCTTCTCCTTATACTTGTTATTGTCTGTCTTTTTAATAATAGACATCCTGGTGGCTATGACATGGTATCTTATTGTGATTTTGATTTACAGTTCCCTAAATACTGATGATGCTGAGCATCTGTTCATGGGCTTATTGTCCATTTATATGGGAGTTTAGGGGAAGAAATGTTTATTCAAATTCTTTGCCCATCTTAATTGGATTATGTGTCTTTTTTATTATAGAGTGAATGAATGAGTTTTTGAGAGGCAGAGTTTAGTAGCAAAAGCTTCCGTATGGAAAAAGGTGAATGCTAGTCAACAGTAGGAAATAAAACTGATTGGCTGGAGGGTAGCATTTAGATAGGAGATGTGAATTTGGATTTAGCAGAGATAACTGCCAAACATCTCTATTTATCTATCAAATGGGAATAGCAATAAGACAAGGTGCAATAAAGAACCAGTGTTTACAGATAGGATAAGCTCGTACAGAAACTGATGACATTGCTGTTACTGGCTGCCTAAAATGGGTTGATCACAACCTTAGGAATATTATGTGTGATCTGATTTAATCCTCCCAACCACTCTATGAGTTCTCCGTTTTTCATATGGGGTAACTAAAGGTCAGAGAAGTTAAGTAACTTGCCCCAGGTTATCCAGCTAATAAACTGCAAAAATAAATGCCAAACCCAGGCCTGTCAGCTTCTGCATGCTTTGGGAACTGCAGTGCACCACTTGGGAGAAAGAACTGCAGAGGAAAGTTTGGGGCTCTTATTGTATAGAACCTTGACTACTCAGAACACAAGTTTATGCTTAGTTAGAAGGCATGGGGGAGCTGCCACCCATGAGTAGGGAAGACTAGAAAGACAGAGCTGGATAGTTTTGAAATAAGGGTCCAGAAGCTGGGAGATGGGTTTGGAGGCCATTAAAATTGTCCAGTTGAAGGATATAGAGGGCAAAACTGAAGAGGTCACAAATCACCCCAGAAGCAGCACAGATATGCAGAGTTGTGCTCAGGTCAGTTTGTGCCAGCTCATGAGAGCCAGTTATTAAATTTTCAGTCATGTGTTAAACATTGCCTTTATTATAACTTAAATTCAGTTCAGTTCAGTTCAGTCACTCAGTCGTGTCCGACTCTGCGACCCCATGAATCGCAGCACACCAGGCCTCCCTGTCCATCACCAACTCCCTTACATAAGCTCAAAAATTTTAAATTCATATTAAAAGCAAAGATAATATCATATGATCCAGGATTATCACTCCTGGGGTATATATCCAGAGAAAACACTAAATTGAAAACACACATGCACCTCAAATTTCATAGCAGCACAAGTTACAATCGCCAAGACATGGAAGCAGCCTAATGCTCATGGACAGATGACTGGATGAATGGGTAAAGAAGATGTGATACATATATGCAGTGAAATATTAGTCAGCCTTAAAAGAAAATGAAATGATGCCATTTGTAACAACATGGATGGACCTAGAGATTATCATTCTAAGTGAAGTCAGACAAAGACGAATATCACATATTACTTATGTGTGGAATCTAAAAAAAGTGACACAAATAAACTTATTTAGGAAACAGAAATAGATTCACAGACATAGAAAATAAATGTGTGGCTACCAAGGGGGAAAGGTGGGAAGGAATAAATTAGGGGTTGGGATTAGCAGATACAAACTATTTGTAAAATAAATAATAAGGTCCTACCATATATTGCGGGGGATTGTATTCAATATCTTGTGATAATTCATGCTCAGTTGCTCCAATCATGTCTGACTCTTTGCGACCCTATGGACCATAGTCTGCCAGGCTCTTCTGTCCATGGGATTTTCCAGGCAAGAATACTGGAGTGGGTTGCCATGCCCTCCTCCAGGGATCTTCCCGATCTAGGGAGGGAATCCATGTCTCCTGTGTTCCAGGCGAATTTGTTACCACTGAGCCACAGGGAAGCCGCATATATATGTATGTACATATGTGAAAAAGTGTGTGTGTGTGTACACATATAACTGACACTAACACAGCTTTGTAAATCAACTATACTTCAATTAAAAATACCCAAACAGGTGGCACTAGTGGTAAAGAACCCATCTGCCAATGCAGGATTCATAACAGACACAGGTTTGATCCCTGCATTGAGAAGATCCCCTAGCAGAGTCTGACACAAGTGAAGCCACTTAGCATGCGTGCACGCACACACACACACACACAAAGTTAATACAATACTCAAAATTCATAGCTTCTGGGTTATTTGACTGCTTTTTGCTGATATCTATGCTCTTGAGGTTACTTCATCTGGTGTAAAAGCCATGTAATGGGGCACTGATGTAGGTCTTATCCCAAGGTTCACTGACATCATGTTGGTACTTTGAAATTGTCCACAGTGGGGTAGTTACAGCAATCAATTCCATAAATCCGGGGTTTTCTTTGAGAGGGTGTTGCTTGTTGTTTAAACATTTACCAGCCACCACTGGGCAGCACAGATGCTGGGAAGAACTGGGCAGTTGCACAGATAGAGTGCAGAGGGCAAGGCCAAGGAATGGTGTGACACAGTCGCCTGCAAGTTCTGCCCGTGAGGGATGTGGGGTGTGGAGCGATGGGGAGGACAGGCTGACCGGGGGACTGCTTTCTCCAGGAGGCGTGTCTGTCTCAGGCTTTGAGAGGGAAGGTGGGATTGGTCCAGGGATGGTGGAGCATGTGGCACATGCATTCTTAGGCTGTGGGTTCTTTGTATAGTCACCTGATGTCTTCAGCCACAGGACGAGGAGTGGGGCTTTCCAGGGCAGAGATTTTACCTCTGACGGAGTGCTCCAGTGATCACGTTCTCTGAGAAGCTAAAAGGTTGCCAATAAGTAGGTGTCTGACTCTGGGAAGCTTACTTCACCACTCCAAGCCTCCGTTTCCCCCTTTGTGAAATTAGGACATTGAACGAGGCATTTCCAGCTTGAGTTCTCTGAGCCTCTGCCCTTCATGCCATGCCTCCTTGCTGTCTGCTCAACTGCTGGGAAGACTTGACTGAGTTCTGGAGGCTCTGCTCCCAAGAGAGTAATTTATGAAGCAGTCACTCATCTGGGCATCATCCATCAGGTTGGGGAGGAGGGACTGTGATGCCGTCAGCCTGCGTAAAGGTGCTACAGAAAGGCTTTATCAAACGAAATGGGACGGATGGATGGCGGGCTTTCCAGTGTCAGGGAAATATTGATTCAGGCAAATGTATGATCTATCACATGAATATCTCAGAGGCTGTTGCAGACAGAGACACTGTGGTATGGAGAGTTTTTTACATGATGAAGGATGGCTTTTTGGGTGCCGCTTCACTGCAATGAGAAGTGATGTGTGGAGCCCTAGCCTCACTCCCAAATGGTGCATTATGGAAACAATGATGCTCTTTCATCATGACAGGTAAGCGGAGAAATGTACAATTATGGTCCTAATAAAATCAGAGGGAGAGAGATGACAGCAGCTTCCCTAGGGACCCAGAGTTGCCTGGGACCAGGCGAGGTGCAAGGCTGCTAATCAGACTCTCCCGAAGGTGCCTTCTGGAGGGGGTGGTGAGGGAACTGCTCCCTCCCTGCGCTGTTGTTTATCCTGCCTGAGAATCAGTGAGCCCACAGGCTTTATCAGGCCTTAGTCACGCTAGTTATTGCAGTCACTGTTGGATTCATCTTAATCGAAAGTGTCCTAATTTTACATTTAAACCCACTTTCTATTTCTCTCTGTATTGGCATTTAGGCCTATAAACAAACCTGCTTTGATGGTGCTGAAACTGAGCTCAGAGAGGTCATTTGACTCATCGAGGCTGTTTTCCTATTTGGCACAAAAGCCAGGACCAGAATTTAGGCTTCCCAAATAGTCCAGGACTGATTTCTGCCATACATCAGTTTTGAAGAATACTGCAGAGAAAATGCTCACCTCAGTAAACTCCCCCATGGCCCATTTGGAAATGTCAAAAACTGCATTCCATTCAAACTAGTGTTAAAGGACGAGACCCTTCTTATCAGCCTTCTGTGGGCCTGGAGAAAGATACACTTGGATTCCCATCTCAACTCTGCTGTTTCCAACCCTATATGTTCCAATACTCACTATTTCTAAGCCTCAGTTACTGTTACCATATCTTTAAATAGAGATGAACCCATAGTCAACCTGTTATTAACTAGGCATCTATTATGTGCCAGGTACTAGGATAGATGTTGATAATCAGTGCTGACCTCTTTAGTATTTTGGCAAAAATTAAATGAAATGAAGGCAAGTAAAGTACTATACATGGTGCCTGGCCATTGTAAAAATTCAGCTGGTGCTAGCAATTAACATGAGGATAAAGTTCCCAGATGTCCTTACTTCTTCCTTTTATGAGTATTTATTTGAGGGCCTGATATAATCTAAGTGTTAAGGAGTGAAAAAAGCACAGTCTCTCTCACTGAGGAGTTCTATCTCACGGCACTGCTCATTCTGGGATTGAATCCTGTCTCTGCTATTGGTTCAATAGTGTCAAGCCTACACAATGTCTAGTCCAGCACCTCAAACAAAATTATCACTCAATTAGTGATGCTGATTACCATTACAATATTATCATTACTCTTAGATTATTATTAAGAGTATTCAGTGCAATATGGGGCTTCCCCGGTGGCTCAGACAGTAAAGAATCCGCCTGCTATGCAGGAGACCTGGGTTTGATCCCTAGGTCAGGAAGATCCCTTGGAGAAGGGCATGGCAAACCACTCCAGTATTCTTGACTGGAGAAGTCCATGGAAGGAGGAGCCTGGAGGGCTACAGTCCATGGGGCTGCAAAGAGTTGGACATGACTTAATGACTACAGGATCAAAAAATGTAATATGAGTGTACGAGGTGCCTAGAACACCAGCAGCATGTAACTGACGATGCTGAGCATTACTGCTGTTAGATACTTTCAGTGCAAAGTGAATACCCTGTAGGGCACAAAGAGCAAAGGGGCCTAAAGGCGTGAGTTCTCAGAGCCGGCCTTTGACAGGTATGTTGACCTTGCTCTGAGAGGAAAGGAAGAGAGGGCCTGCCACAGCTGAGGGAACCCAATGCGCAGAGCTCAAACAGTCCAGAAAGGGGGAAAGTTCCGTGTGGCTAGAGGAAAGGGTGGAGAAGGCAATGGCACCCTACTCCAGCACTCTTGCCTGGAAAATCCCATGGACGGAGGAGCCTGGTGGGTTGCAGTCCGAGGGGTCGTTAAGAGTCAGACATGACCGACCGACTTCACTTTCACTTTTCACTTTCATGCATTGGAGAAGGAAATGGCAACCCATTCCAGTGTTCTTGCCTGGAGAATCCCAGGGACAGGGGAGCCTGGTGGGCTGCCGTCTATGGGGTCACACAGAGTCGGACACAACTGAAGCGACTTAGCAGCAGCAGCAGCAGCAGAGGAAAGGGAGAGCTGGGGAGGGTGTGTCAAGGTGAGGCCAGAAAGATGAGGCGAAAAGACACTGTAAGATGCCCAGGAGTGTGTTCTGTGGAAACTGGCAGTGGGGATCCATTGCCGATTTATCGGGGCATGTTTTGGGATGGGAGACCAGGCAGACTGCTTTTCCTGGCCCCTCCTGTCACCCCACCTCAGTCATCCAGCTAAATGCTCAGCCAGTAGCCCTGAAACTGATGCCCCTCTGTCCCTGCTCTTAGGGGGCTGAGCCTGGAGTGGGATTTATACTCATCTTGCCCCCTGCATGGCCCTGTCTTGGTGGAAGCTTGGCTGAGCATCTGAATTTACCTCCCGAAGCAAAAGGAAGACAGATTCTGAGTCAGACTGTTTGAGCTCCACTTAGCAGAACTGCATTTCCAAAGTGTCCAGGTTCAGGGGCTTCAAGGCTGAGGCAACGTCCCTGTGATTGATACCTAGAGCTTGATGTGGCTGATCCTGCCCACTGGGCTCCCCGGGACTCATCGAATAAGCAAAAAGCAGATGTGAGCAAAATCTCTCCTGCAAGCCCACCCTATCAGGGAGGTTGAGCTCCTTCACTGTTCTTTCTGTTTCCCTTTCATTTTCTTTTATGTTGGTGCCTTTCTTGATAATCAGCATCAGTAATTGAATGGTAATTGTGTTCGGGCATCTAGTACATTCATATTGCCCTGAAAGTATCCGTGTATCTATTTAATAACAATCTAACAGCAATGTTAATAGGATAACAATAATCTGCATTATTAGCTGAATGCTAATTGTGTTTGAGACACCGTGCTAGAGGTGCACACAGATAAGCTTGACACCTCACATGAGCTTGCATGATTATGCCAGGAGCAGAGGGAGGTTTCAAAGCCAGAATGCCCTGTGCCCTAAGACAGATCTGTTCTCTGTTCTACGTGAATGATGGACGGTTTTCCACTCACCCCTTCGAGATTTTAGCAGTGCTATTCTCTTGCCAACAGGTTGCCCTGCACTTTAACTTCCTCTTGCTCAGCAGTAGGTGGTGGGACGGGGCACAGCTGATTTCGGAACCGATTTTCCCTTCAGGGAGTGGCTGTGGAGTCTCTTCCAGTAACTTCTCTGCGTGGAAGTCGCACTGTTCGCCTGGCAGCGGTGCTGAGCCCAGGTCTCTCCCTTGGCCTGCGGGAAGTCTGCCGCCTCTGGCCGGGAGTACCCTTGCTTGGCTGCTTCTGGGAGGATTTGATGGGATGGCCATTTCCCACCACAAAGGGCCAGACCGAATGGGCCAGAGAATCCAGGCCTTGTCCTTACTGGAGCTTCTCTTTTCTCTCTGCTTAGGAACTAACTCCCTCAGCACAATGTAAAAGAGGCGGTATCTACTGGTATCAGACCTTCAATTTCTTACAAAACTTCTGGAGCCTGAGGTGTTCCATGGAGACCCAGGACCTCACAAGCCCAGCTGGGTCCTTCATGGCAGAGGTCCCCAACCCCTGAGTCACAGACCAGTTTGGGTCCGTGGCCCGTTACGAACCAGGCCACACAGTAGGAGGTGAGGACAGGTAAGTGAGCGAAGCCTTAGGAGAATGTTCTCAAAGTGCGGTGTTTGAATCCCTGGATATCCCTAAGACTCTTTCAGGATATCTAAGAGATCAGACCACATTTTTTTTTACATGTATAAAACAAGAAATGAAATGTGATTTTATTTAAGGCAGTACTGGGCTACTTCATAAATCATTACCTCAAATATTTATACTGCTCCACACTACTAGTTTCTATCACATTCACAAAAGATTTTTTAAAAATACCAAATGCTTAAAATCTTTGATGTAGCAAATTCTTTATTCACATTTCCATTATATTTCATGGAGTCATAGTAACCATATCCAATTAGAAGTACTGAAAAAAACAGTAGCCATAGGAAATTGCTAAGGAGTCTGGTCTAATTTCACATGAATACCACCCAAAAATCCTGGAGGATAAATTTACAAAAAGCGGAGAAAGGTATTGATATAATGTGTCTACTTCGTGAAAAGCAATTTTCTTGTGGATAAATGTTTTATATAAAAATTAATGAACTATGACAGTCGGTAATCTTCAGCTCAGTTTAGTCACTCAGTTGTGTCTGACTCTTTGCGACCCCATGAATCGCAGCACGCCAGGTCTCCCTGTTCATCGCCATCTCTCGGAGTTCACTCAGACTCATGCCCATCGAGTCCGAGATGCCATCCAGCCATCTCATCCTCTGTCATCCCTTTCTCCTCCTGCCCCCAATCCCTCCCAGCATCAGAGTCTTTTCCAATGAGTCAACTCTTCGCGTGAGGTGGCCAAACTACTGGAGTTTCAGATTCAGCATCATTCCTTCCAAAGAAATCCCAGGGTTGATCGCCTTCAGAATGGACTGGTTGGATCTCCTTGCAGTCCAAGGGACTCTCAAGAGTCTTCTCCAACACCACAGTTCAGAAGCATCAATTCTTCGGCGCTCAGCCTTCTTCACAGTCCAACTCTCACATCCATGCATGACCACAGGAAAAACCATAGCCTTGACTAGACTAGTTCAAAAAATTCTTAACTTAAAACAATAAAAGAGCAGTTTTAAAAACTTGATCACTGAGTTAAAAATTAAAATTCCAAATTAAAAAAAAGACACAGTTTGTGCAAATACTAAAACGTCATTTTCCCTTCCCACTGTGTTGACATTTGCACTGGCTGTGACAAAGCAGCGGTGGGCGAGTCGGCTGGCGCCTGAGCAGGACTCGGGCCACGGCGCCGGACGCACCAGGAGCCGCGTTTTTCACCACAACACGTTTGCTGAAGGGAACAATCAGACTTTGGGTTTCCATAAGAAACCCTCATTGAGTTCTTCAAAATATTTTGTATGGCAAAAAAAGAAGTGTCCAGAAAGCACTCTGCCGCGTGCAAAGTGCCATGAACATCTGTGGAAAAGCAGCTGTGTGCTTTCCCCATAGAACGCCATGTTTACCGGAAAGAGTGGCTGATAGGCAAAATACCATTATTCATACTTGGGTGTTTAGCAGGTATTTTCTAAAAAAGGCATGACGTGGGCCAGTCAATTCAGGGAGAACAACTGACAATATTCTTGACAAAAAGAAAACGGAGCTTTCAAGTGAAAATCAGACTTTGGAAGAAATTCTGACTACCACTGTAAGTTTGATAGCTCCCCAGTTCTTAAGGTTTTTCTGATGAGATTGATGGTGATATTAATCGCTGTGACTTTTTTTGGAATGTTATATAATGAACTGTGTCAACAATTGGAGGATCTGCATAAATCAATGAACGAAAATATTTTCCAAATGACCAAAGCATACTGTTAGAAAATCATGCATGGATGCAAGCCTTTACTTGTTGGATTTCTCTACCATCAGCTTAAGTTCAAAGTTTTCAAGTTTGCTAAGTTGCTAAGAGTCGGACATGACTGAGTGACTTCACTTGCACTTTTCACTGTCATGCATTGGAGAAGGAAATGGCAACCCACTCCAGTGTTCTTGCCTGGAGAATCCCAGGGATGGCAGAGCCTGGTGGGCTGCTGTCTGTGGGGTCGCACAGAGTCGGACACGACTGAAGCGACTTAGCAGCAGCAGCCGCAGTAAGTCACTAAGTTACTCTTTTTCATGTGTTTTCCAGCTCTTAAGATGTTGTTGCTTGTTTGTGTTTGAGCGTTTAGGTTTTAAATCCTTTTGCAGTAATACAAGTGAGATTTTTGGGAAAGAAGAAATGTGTGTCTAAACTATGTGTCTAATCTGTCATAACAATTTAGAAGTATTTTTTTTCCCTTTGAATGGATTAAAATCACCTGAGATGGTCTAAGATGACCAGATTTTCAGTTGTCCTTTCTACCAACCCCACTTTTAGAGCCTGCTCTGCTGATGGACGTGTGCGTATATTCATATGTGCATTTGAAAGAGAGGGCAGTCATGTGTGCAGATAGATTTCCAGTCCTATAATTTTTTACCATTGGTTTTACAGTCACTTTTTCAACTATAGTGAAAGTGAAAGTCGCTCAGTTGTGTGTGACTCTTTGCGACCGCTTGGGCTATACAGTCCATGGAATTCTCCAGGCCAGACTACTGGAGTGGGTAGCCTTTCTCTTCTCCAGGGGATTTTCCCAGCCCAGGGACCAAACTGTCTTTTAAATGTCTGTTGTACGTCATGCATGTTAACAGATATGCAAGGATGTAACTCGCTATAATTCCTTTCCTCAGAAAGTTTCTACTATGGAGAAAGAAAACTTTTAAACTCTTGGAATAGTACAGTGTGATACATACCTGATTGAAATTGCAAGGTGTTGGGACTAGGTGGTCTAGACCTGAACAAGGGGAGAGAGAGGAGGCTTGGGTAGGTAAGGGCTTAGAGAGGCGATGAGGCTGCAGTGAGCCCCAACGGCAAACTTTGGAGGGGAGAAGTGGAGAGGCATTCTAGGAGGGGGAACTCTGCGTATCCCCTCCCTGGCCTGTTAAGTTCTAGCTACGCTAGCCTTTCATATCACTGGCCGGTATCTGTCCTCTTGCAGAAATATGCTCACGTTGAGTGCCTGCTGGCATCCTTCTCCCATTCTTTCTTTAGTTCACTTAGAACTCAATAAAATTTTACTTTCTTGAGAAAGCTCTCCCCTCAATCCAGATTACCCACCCCTCCACCTTTGACCTATGTTCTATTCTCACATTACGCATCAAGCTTCTCCTTCTCGATTTCTCCAATTGGTAACTGTACATGTATTTGTGTGATTATTTGTCTGACTTCCATTTTTCACATTCAACAGGAAGTTCCAGGATGGAACTTGTCAAAGTGAGATCCAAAGAAGTAGTTATGTCAGAATCAACCAGGAGCTTAGGAATATAATGCAGATTCCCAGGACCACCCCGGTCTCACCAGATCTGAATCTCTGAGTGGAGCTTAGGAATCTGTCCTTCAGTCATTTCCTGAATGATGCCCGTTGTCCACCGCCTGGTCTGCCACTATCTGCAGCTATGAAATGGACTTGGGTACCGGTTATCAGGGGGAGCTTCCCACAAGGACCTGAAGGATCTTGTGGGAAGATGAAACAGCATGAGGAATCTCATTCTCAGAAGGTCTGTAAACGCAGTGGGAATTTTCCATCAAATGGCTAGATTTAAGAAGTTCTTCCTTAGCCCATGCCGGGAAGATCTGTGAAATGAATGTACTTCTTTATTATGCCCACAGGAGGTCAGTGAAACATTAGGTCTATCTTTTTTTAAAAATAAAATTCAGAACAGAAGAATTTTGAACAGTGCTGTTTTAGAAGTAGACTGCTTCCACATTACAAAGGATAAGCCTTATTTACTAATAGGCTTCTTGGGTGAGTGTTTGAGTTTCTATGCAGCCAAAAATCCAGCAGTGCCCTGCTCTTTATAGAGAAAGGTACATTAGCTTTCAGGTTCATAAACTTTAATCCATCAGTAGGCTTTCTAAGGTAACTGTNGGATAAGCCTTATTTACTAATAGGCTTCTTGGGTGAGTGTTTGAGTTTCTATGCAGCCAAAAATCCAGCAGTGCCCTGCTCTTTATAGAGAAAGGTACATTAGCTTTCAGGTTCATAAACTTTAATCCATCAGTAGGCTTTCTAAAGTAACTGTCCTTGGGGCTCTGGGAGTCATTTTAAGGCAGAGAAAATTCTCTGCTTTAAATTGCTCTAGGTCTCCTCTGGAGGAGAGTTCAAGATGTCTGGCATTTCTTGATTCAATGTCCCCCCAGTGGACTGGGGGCAGACGGATGATTAGCTGAGCGTAGAAATGGGATAATGGAGGCTCAGAGAGGCTAGACCACCGGACTGGAGGCACCCAGCAGGGCAACAGAGAGCACACGGTGGGCCCACTGCCCCATCATCCGGGGCCATGCTTCCGAGCTGTGATTCACGTTCTAGGGTGTTCAAGCCAAGTGTTCTCTTAGCCCATCCATCCCGTTTGTCTTTTATTGAGCTGCTGTCTGGAGCTCAGCGTTTGGGCTTGTCCCTAGCTCGGTTTCCTTTTCATGGTCATCAGATGAGAGTGGATGAAGCAGGACTAGGGAAAAACCCATTGTAGTGGGCCTAGGCATCTACCCCCACTTCCTGAGCACAGTCACTGCCCCAGCATAAGACCCAGACTTGCCCTGGGGTTGGCCACAGTGACTCCTCACTCAGGCGAGCCCTCTGAGGCTGCAGGGCTCCGATGGGTTTCCTCCCCGCTCCTCTTTTATTTCAGACACATGCAAACGGCTTCACGACCAACACATCACAGATCCAGACAGTGCCAGGTCATAAATACCTGACTCCAAGTGAAAGATCGTGCTGATCTACACTAATCAACTCATGAATTTATTAATTAGGTTACTTGTCAGATGATGTAAGAGGACCTCCTCCCTGCCAAGCTTTTTCCCAAGTCCTCAGGGTCTCAGAGATGTGCAAGATGTGGGCTCTGCTGTGAAGGAAATTGCTTCAAGGAGAGGAGGATGACTACAAAACCAGTCGTGACTGAGTTACGTTCTGAAAAGTGCTACAATAGGTGTATATCTGGGAGAAAAGAGAAACGTAAGCAAGAGGACTTCTCTCACCTGGAGGGGATAAACTGATAAATGACACTTTTTACACATCCTTGAGAATATCCCAGCGAAGATTTGTGGCTGTTGTGGAGTGAAAGAAAAAGCGAGAAGTGAAATGGGCTCCCTCTCTTACGAGACTCCCTGTGGGACTAGGGAATATGGTGGACAAGTTCTGCTGAGTGGGATGTGATGACAAGTTCAGTGTGAAGGGCTCCTACCCTTGGAGCCTTCCTGGACAGAGCAGAGTCTTCCAGATTGCAGAGGGGAATGATCCCATTCCCCACCACCCTCTTCCCAAGAGTCGTTGGTCAGAGTAGAGGTCCTGATTGAATCATGAGTACTGGTTCCCCTGGGCTGACTGAGAGGCCCAGCGGGCTGAGCCACAGACAGGCAAGGCCTGCCCAGGACTGATCTAGATCTCTTCTACATTCTGGGGGCTGACAACTTCTCCAATCACACAAACCTTTCTTCTTCCTCTCCTCTCTCGACTCCCTATCATTAGATGACCAACTCATCCTTGTTGGCCTGGGATTACCTCCATTTTCAAACTGAAAGTCCTGTGTTCCAGGAACCCTCCCAGTCCTGGGTAATCTGGAATGCTTGATCATTCTTTTGTTTTGTTACCAATGAATGAGAAGGACCCAACTAGACAGAGAGAGCCAGGCTGGCTCCAAGGCACCCTGGACTCTCATGTCTATATCCATGCCCAACTGATCTGCTAAGTAGCAAGGATGATTTCTCTAGCAAAACCCATGGCTAGTTTCACAGCAAGTGTGTTGTTTTCCTAGGGCCACCTTAATAAACTACCACCACCTTCGAGTGGCTTAAAAGAGCAAAACCTTACTGTCTCACAATATTGGAGGCTAGAAGTCCAAGATCAAGGTGGCGATTTTCTTCTGAAACCAGAAGGGGAGAATCATTCTTTGCTCTTCCTAGTTTCTGGTAAAGTGAAGTGAAAGTCATTCAGTCATGTCTGACTCTTAGTGACTTCGTGGACTGTAGCCTGCCAGACTCTTCTGTCCATGGAATTCTCTAGGCAAGAATACTGGAGTGGGTAGCTGTTCCCTTCTCCAGGGAATCTTCCCAATCCAGGGATCGAACGCGGGTCTCCTGCTTTGCAGGCGGATTCTTCACAGTCTGAGCCACCAGGGAAGCCCTAGCTTCCAGCGGTGGCCAATGATTCTTGGCTTGCAGTGGCAGCACTTCAGTCTCTGCCTCTGCTGTCATGATTGTGTTCTTCCCATGTATCTCTCTCTCTCTCTTATCTCTATAAGGATACCAGTCAAATGGGATGAGGGTCCACCCTGTCCAGTATGACCTCCTCTTAACTAATTACATCCACAGTGACCTTATTTCTCAACAAGGTTATGTTCCAAGGTGCGGGGGGTTAGAACTTCAGCATATCTTTTGGGGGACACAAGTCAGCCCATAACAGCAAGTGGGAAAGGATGGATCAGGGCCTCTTTCTTTAAAAGGTGGCTGTGTACACAGCAGGCATTAAGGCATTCATAGAGTTTGCCTCAGATCACTAAATCGGCCTTTGGGGGAGCTCTCTTTCTGTTCCTGTCTTTTGTTTTTGTTTCTGTATGTTTCTTCTTTTATCTGTTCCTCTTCTTTTTCCTTTTCCCATTCCCCAACCTCCATTAATGGAGAAGGCAATGGCGCACCACTCCAGTACTCTTGCCTGGAAAATCCCATGGATGGAGGAGCCTGGTAGGCTGCAGTCCATGGGGTCACTAAGAGTTGGACACGACTGAGCGACTTCACTTTCACTTTTCACTTTCATGCATTGGAGAAGGAAATGGCAACCCACTCCAGTGTTCTTGCCTGGAGAGTCCCAGGGACAGAAGAGCCTGTTGGGCTGCCGTCTATGGTGTACACGACTGATGCGACTTAGCAGCAGCAGCAGCAGCAACCTCCATTAAGCTGCTGCTCCCAGTACCCCCCACTCCAATCCCCCCACCCCCCCAGACTATACCTTCCTGTAGGAAAGCTTTCTGCTATCATAGTTACAGGACTTACCACAACCTTCATCTCAGCTTGAACCCTTTCCTTACAGTCATTGCTTTTTACTTTCAATCCTGGGGTCTACAGAAGGGCTGGAGGCGTGATGGTGAAAAAGGCAAGGAGATTTCATACAAAAGAGTATCGTTGAACAATAAAGACGTAATCTGCTCAGAGCTTTCTTTATTCCTTTGATCTCTTCTTCATGTTGTGTTTTTCTTATATGATTTCATTTAGGAAAGGAGTTCTGCTTTAAAAAAGAGAGATGGAAGAGAGGAAATTACATCTCTAAGACATATAGTGAGAGGAGTCTTCTGCTCGTAAGATTGATAGTTCAAGCGGATAGTGACTTGGAGAGGTGCTAGAAAGCTGAGTAAGCATTCATTCAGTGTTAACACTGGCCTGAGACACACGTTGAATATGTGAAATCTCACTCGACCTTAACTTGTCCTTTTTTTTTTGCGTGGCTTGTGGGATCTTATTTTTCCCCACCAGGGTTTGAACCTGGGGCCTCAGCAGTGAAAGTGCAGAGTCCCAACCCCTGGACCCCCAGGGAGTTCCCAACATGTCCTTTTTTAAAAAGCTAAGTGGAAGTCCATCATGGCAAACAAGTGCAATAGTCCTCAGCATTTGGAGAGCAGGGTTTGTGTGGTGAAGCTTGGTTTCAGAATCACTATGTCCTCTCCTCACTCCCACAGATACCGAAGTCTGTGGATGCTCCTGTCCTTTCTATAAAACAGGGTAGGACAGTCAGTTCCCTGCATCCTGATCGGATTCAGCTGGCTGAATCCGTGGCTCTAGAAGGCTGCCTGCATGACTGGCAGCTGCTCTGGTGGCTGGCCCAGAGTCCTGCCTCTTTTCCTTTCTCTTTGTCCACTGCTAAAGGTTGCAGGAATATTTCCCCTTTTGAGAACTGTCAAGTGGTAACCCAACCCCCAAGTTTTAGGTGAAGACAGGGCCCAGAGAGGAGTGGTAGTTTGCCCAAGGCCCTGCAGTGATTGTTGGCAGGGCACCAAGTGGAGGCGAGCTTTCCCAGGGGGAGAGCTGAGCTTGGGCCTCGGCCAAGAGCTGAACAGGACTCCTCTTGCTTTGACGTCCGTAATCCCCATCTCTTGGCCAGGAATTTTATCCTCTTGTTGTTCCACCTGTCCAGCGACCAGCTCTTACTCATCCTTCAATCTTGCATCCTCCTTCATGAAGTCTTTCTCACCTGTCCACGCCAGCTTAACTCTTCCCATGTGCCCACCCTGTGTCATCCGTATCAGAGAGGTTCTTATATTCTGTCACGTAGATTTGTCTGGGTGTCAGTCACTGCCACTTCTTATTAACCTATAATGTGCCTCATTCCAGATTTCAGATAACCATTTTCTCCACTATTTGGGGGTATTCAACAGGGTAAATCTAGCATCTCACACAGTGCCAGCACGTTGTAGGTGTAGAGCTATTATTTTGTAAAATAAAAGAATTATACAGCTGAGTGGAAATCAGCTTATATTCTAAGCCAAGGTGCCCCAAGTTTTAAGGCATGTTAAACCATTTGGAAATTGTGCTAAAATTTAGGTTCTAATTCGAGAGGTGTAGGTTAGGGGCCATGATTCTACAATTAACAAGCACCCAGTGGATACTGATGCTGCAGGTACTCACATCATACTTTTGGGTAACATAGAAAAAATTGTGGTATGCTCTGTTATCCATAATGATAAGTGTCAGGAAGGTATGGATAGAGTAGGCATAGTCAAGGAGTTGAAGGCATATCCAGGAGTGCACATGGCTGGGATTCAGAATAAGACTTGCAGAAATCCTCCAGCTAACAGTTCTTGCCTGCCTGGGGCTCAGCCAGAAATGGACATTGGCACTGTTGACTTGGGGAAAACTCAAGGCCATCAAGAAGTTCTCTCACCATTCACCATGATGGGGCCTTTGGAAGGGAAGGCAGACTGGGAATCTCAGGAATACTTTCTCACCTTTGGAAAAGAACATGCATTTTTACAGAATGCTACACATACACTGTCTCAAAGATTCTTAAGGGAGAGGTGTCATTATATGGAAGACAAAACTGAGATCCACACACATACAAAAGGCTTGCCAGGGTTATTCAGGCCACAGGGTGTTGATGACAGGGATTCTGTGATTTGATTTTCATTACATCTATTCTTACAGCATGCTCCCTATCATAACATCTTACTACTTTAGTGTTGTAGCTTGTTTGAATAATTATCTTCCAGGCAAACTGGGACTTCGTCTGAGTTGTTTGTCATCAAACTCTTAGCACCTAATGTGGGGGTCTTGGACCTAGGAAGCACTGTGAGAATATTGCTTAAAGAAAAGAATATTGAGTTTCACCACGGGAGGGTTTCCACTTATACACTCCATCGGGATTATGGGTTGTGTTCAGCCGCTGACTGTAGGGCACTAATGACGTCAAGGCCGTGGGTTTGGCTCCCTTGTGTGAGTGACGCGGCTTTGCCTTATTCCCTGCCCACGCTTCCTAACACTCTCAGCAGTCTCAGAGAAAATGGGACCCATCACTGATTCAGGAACTTGGCCTCCTGAATCAGAGTCTTTGGGGCTGGCCCTAGGAATCTGCATTTTAAATAAAACCCAATGTGATTCTTTGGGGCCCGGAGACCTTTGGTTTAGACTGGTCAGACACATCTCCCCAGAAAGGGTTAAAAAATCTGTCTCCGCCTACTCCCCCTCCCCGCCCCGCCCCGTGACTCACCCCAACTTGGGCAGCATTCAGAAGTGCCAATCAGTCATGGTCTTTCTTTGAAGCCCCTTCGAACTAATTCCTCTCCCTTCCCTGAAGGGCTTAGAGTGGGACGAGCATACTTGGCTCTGGAACAAACAGAAATTTCACCCCAAATCCCCATCTTCGCCCCCATCGCCTCCTTCTCCTCCCCACCTCGAGAAACAGTGCCGGCCCCTCCCTTCCCTGTGCTGGTGGAGAAGGGGGCGGGTGTGAGCAGGAAACTGATTCATTTGCCAGGTGGGCATCAAGAGACACAAGTCCAAGCTTTTATCCCTTTAAAAATCCTGCCGCAGGGAGAGGGCAGTAAACCGGGACTCCCTGTACTCTGAGGACCTTGGTCGCTCCTCACCCATCCCGAGATAAATCAGATCAGTTAAGTTCCCCTCAGAACACAGCGTTTCTTTTTCTGTTCCTTGCCTTCCCAACAGCAGCTCTGCCACCGGGGTCTTGGCAGCCTCCTCCCAGCGCCGCAAGGATGGGCTGTCTCTCCTCAGCTCTGGGACGGATGGTTTCTATCATCTGAAACAACAGAGTTTGAACACGGAGGGCTGGATTCCAATCCAATTGCTACTCCTTACATGCCCCATGATTTGGCCAAGTCACAGAACGTCTTTCTTTTCTCAGCTCTAAAAAAGAAGTGATTCTATCCCTTCTTGCCTTCACTGGGGCTTCTGAGGGCAAATAAGATGACTGTTT
>SJYV01039718.1:6955-18744 GCA_006410875.1 Neotragus pygmaeus | reverse complement strand
GCCATGAAATTAAAAGACGCTTACTCCTTGGAAGAAAAGCTATGACCAACCTAGACAGCATATTAAAAACCAGAGACATTTGTTTGCGAACAAAGATCTGTCTAGTCAAGGCTATCATTTTTCCAGTAGTCATGTATGGATGTGAGAGCTGGACTTTATAAAGAAAGCTGAGTGCTGAAGAATTGATGCTTTTAAAGTGTGGTGTTGGAGAAGACTCTTAAGAGTCCCTTGGAGAGCAAGGAGATCCAACCAGTCCATCCTAAAGGAAATCTGTCCTGAATATTCATTGGAAGGGCTGATATTGAGGCTGAAACTCCAATACTTTGCCCACCTGATGTGAAGAGCCGACTCATTTGAAAATGCACTGATGCTTGGCAAGATTGAAGGTGGGAGGAGGGGATGACAGAGTATGAGATGGTTGGATGGCATCACCAACTTGATGGACATGAGTTTGAGTAACCTCTAGGAGTTGGTGATGGACAGGCAGGCTTGGCATGCTACAGTCCATGGGGTTGCAAAGAGTCAGACATGACTGAGAGACTGAACTAACTGATATCTGAAGGAAAAGAACATCCTTATCTCAATAGATGAAGGAATGCCAAGAGGAATCTCAACACACAGGCCTTGTTGAGTTTCCCCGAGTTGACTACTTGTAGCTCGTACCCTTTTGTCCTATTGTATAAGACACAACTTTACACTCTTCATCAAGCCTATCAGAGAAACACTCAAATGTCACTGCTTCTTCAGGTCTTCATTTCCTTTTACAAGATTCCCATGTCATGTAAAACTCATATTAAATACATTACTATGCTTTTCTCTTATTTAGCCTGTCTTTTATAACAGAGACATAGCTGAGAACCTAAGACGGGTAGAGGAAAGCTATTTTTCTTCCCCTGTAGAGGAAATGTGTCATCTGGTCATGTTCAATCTTTAATAAACAGGAAATGTGTCAAATTTCAATATCTTATTTGATTTATAAGCTTATAGTGGGAAATTAGGCTAGTACACTGAAGCGGGCAAAATGGTACCATCCTGTTATATAGTGCATAATTGCTACTCAGATTTCATATGCAAAACAGTAGCAGCATCACCTCAGTGATTGTTAGAAATGCAGAATATTGGGACTGATTCTTGACCTTCTGAGTAAGAATCTCAATTTTTATTGGTTCCCAAGGGTATGTAGAACACTAAAGTTTGAGAAGAGCATACCAGAGGATTAGGCACACCATTTCATCAGTGTTGTTGTTCAGTCAATCAGTCGTGAAGTTACGCCTATATGGTGTGTGGTATGAGGCATGTCACTAATGCTGTGTGTCTTGGTCCTGTTCAGTTCAGTTCAGTTCAGTTGCTCAGTCATGTCCAACTCTTTGTGACCCCATGGACTGCAGCAGGCTTTCCTGTCCATCACCAACTCCTGGAGCTTACTCAAACTCATATCCATCGAGTCCGTGATGCCATCCAATGATCTCATCCTCTGTCATCCCCTTCTCTTCCTGCCTTCAATGTTTCCCAGCATCAAGGTCTTTTCCAGTGAGTCAGCTCTACTCATCAGGTGACCGAAATATTGGAGCTTCAGTATCAATCCTTCCAATCAATATTCAGGGTTGATTTTCTTTAGGATTGACTGGTTGGGTGTCCTTGCTGTCCAAGGGACTCTCAAGAGTCTTCTCCAACACCACAGTTCAAAACCATCAATTCTTCAGCGCTCAGCCTTCTTTATGGACCAACTTTCACATCCATACATGACTACTGGAAAAACCANCCTTGCTGTCCAAGGGACTCTCAAGAGTCTTCTCCAACACCACAGTTCAAAACCATCAATTCTTCAGCGCTCAGCCTTCTTTATGGACCAACTTTCACATCCATACATGACTACTGGAAAAACCATAGCTTTAACTATATGGACCTTTGTTGGCAAAGTAATGTCTCTGCTTTTTAATATGCTGTCTAGGTTGGTCATAGCTTTTCTTCTAAAGAGCAAGCATCTTTGCCCGACTATGAATAGACCAAGGGTAGAGTGTAATGATGGAGATATATGTTTTTTTGGTACAGAGTATTTCTGGTACCCAAACTCCTCTTCCACTACTGTCTTTCCCTTTACTTCTGTCCCAGTCCCATCCCACCTACTCCGGTCTCTAGCTTTCAAAGCCTTCCAGGTGCTTTGTCCATCCAAGGTGTCCCCAAAGCCCTCACCAAGACCAGGTCTCCATCTAAGCTGTACAGTGGAATCACTATAAAAGCTTGAAAATATTGATACCAGAGCCCAACCCATAGAGATTCTAAATTAATTAATCTGCTAGAAGTTCTTATGTGCAACATAAGTTGAGACCTTGTCCACTAGTTCTGCTCTTTAAGTCTCTTAGGAGACACCTGGATTGATTTTCTATTCTCTACACTAAAAGGTGTATAGATGGTAATGATTTACTTGATAAATCCAAAGAGTGTTTGCATCTTGACTGGGGAATGACCTCAACCAAGAGACTAATCTCTAGTGGTTTTGAATTTCCTATTCAGCAGGGGGCTACTCCAGTCAAACAAGGAGATATCTGCTATCTTCTATGGAGGGCTTACTAAGGATATTCAGAGTGTGACTTGATATCTTCACATTGGGGTAAAGAATCGCCATTGTTTTAATGATAAGGAAGCAGGGTCTGTTCTCTCAGGCCCACAAATGAGGAGTCCTGACTCCTTGGTACACTCTGGCTGCCTGGGTGGCAAATACCTATGTTGCTCCCCTCTTTCTAGAATGGTTAAGAAGACAGAGAAATCCAAAAGGTCAGAAATGATCAAACTTTGGTGATACTTATCATCTGTCTATATGGTTCATGACTTGGAAGAGAATGTGTAGAAGGGCCTCCTCTTCTCAGGAGAAATTCAGTTCTGTTCTGTTGCCAAAGAGGAACCAATGAATCATCTAAAGTATCTTCTGCTTTGTCTCTACTCTTCAGTGGATATTTGGTTTTTGCCTAACCAGCAGCTAGTCCATACTTTTCTCCCAGTTGTATCCTATTATGGAGCAGCTGGGCTTTTTGAGGGGAATTATTCTTTGTGCCAGCTCTTATGGTTAGTCCTAATTGGCCTAAACCAAACATTTGTCCTTTTAATTGGTTCAGAGATGAGTTGTAACCTAGCTCTAAGCCAGTCTTTTAGCACTCTCCTGGCCAGTTACCTAGTGTTGTGATCTGAATGTTTGTGTCCTCTCTCCCCCCAAATTCATATGCTGAAGTCCTACCCCTCATTGTGATGATATTTGGAGGTATGGCCTTTGTAAGGTAATTAGGTTTAGAGTAGGTCTTGAGAGTGTTATCTCCATGATGGGATTGGTGGTCTTATAAGTAGGGGAAGAGAGACAAGAGCCCTCTCTCACCATATGCACACCCCACAGAAAGGCCATGTGAGCACACAAGAAGGCAACCCAGGAAATGGACTCTCACCACTGAATCTGTTGACACCTTGATCTTGGACTTTCCAGCCTCTAGAACTGTAAGAAAGAAATCTCTGTTGCTTACACCACCCAGTCTGGAGTATTTTGTTACAGCAGCCTGAGCTAAGGCAGCTAGTGATTGGTTACTACATAGATGGGGATGGCACAATAATAAATTGAGCCAATCAAAGCAAATGCCGGATGCTGTCCAGTAGTTGAAAGAAAAAGGAAAGCGTATAGCCCCAGGTGCTTCTGGGATGTGCTCCTAGAACTGCCAACAATGACACTATGGGTGGCAGCATGGAGAGTCAGAAAGAATCCTGCCATTGAACATGCCCTTTGTGTGACACTACAAATGATCTTATCATGTGAACTGGTGTGAACCAGAATTTCTGTTACTTTGAAACTGGAAATATCTTAATCGATACATATCTTGATCTGGACTAAATGTCCCCAGCTCTTAAAATGGTGTGATTATCTCTTTGTGCCTCTATGATGAGAATAATGCTGAGTTACCAAGAATACCCTCAAAACACCTGTTCTCAAACTTAGCTGCACATTGGAATCACCCAGCAGTTTCAAAAGNCTAAATGTCCCCAGCTCTTAAAATGGTGTGATTATCTCTTTGTGCCTCTATGATGAGAATAATGCTGAGTTACCAAGAATACCCTCAAAACACCTGTTCTCAAACTTAGCTGCACATTGGAATCACCCAGCAGTTTCAAAAGATATCAAGGCCTGTGTATCATCCCCCAGAGATTGTGATTTAATTGTTTTAAGTATGATTGTGGTTTTATGTATCTATCTGTCTTATTTTCTTGATTTTGGGGGTGAGAGGGCAAGTAGCAACTGAAAAGAAGTGGGAAACTTCAATATAACTAATAAGCAAATTTTAAATTTTAATATTACCATGCCCCGGATGCTTCTTCTCCTAGCCATGACCCCCAGGACTCTGGGAAAAGAGAAAGAAGAAATAATCCCAGTTGGTAGAATCTTGAGGGGATTCATTGACCTTGTGATACTCAGAAAACCAAGTCAGTGAATGATGCTGTTTCCTGAGTTAATTTCTGAGAAGCAAATGTTCACAAAGATTTTATAGGTCCCAGTATGACAATATCTTCTCCAGTCTCTTCACCGTTCTCCATCTCTTTATCCATCACCATGACAACCCACATAGGTATTAGCCAAGAAACCTAGAAGGGACATTTTTAGTGTTTTAATTCATCTCTTTTCTTAGATATTTCACAGAATGATACATATTTGAGGATGTCCTAGGATAGATGAATTAGAGATTTTCAAGCTCCAGAATTATAAAAGATTATGGCAAGGGGCATATCCCTATTAGAGAGCCATTGAAGATGTAGCAGTGGTACACCATAACAAATACTAGTTGCAATAAAAGAAAGGAAAAGGAAGGCAATCTCTATGCAAATATAGACCCANGATTTTCAAGCTCCAGAATTATAAAAGATTATGGCAAGGGGCATATCCCTATTAGAGAGCCATTGAAGATGTAGCAGTGGTACACCATAACAAATACTAGTTGCAATAAAAGAAAGGAAAAGGAAGGCAATCTCTATGCAAATATAGACCCATTTAACTTTAGTGAAGAAATGTCAGAGGCCTTATTCAGATCTCAAGAAAAGGAGAGTCAAGAGTGTTCTACCTAAATTCACTGTGATTTTGCTTTCATACCAGACTTCTTTATGATCAATATAAAAATACCTTTAGCATTAGGCCTCATCAACCTTAAATTGTTAATATTCTTTAACATTTAGTTATGGGGAAGTTGGGCTTCCCTGGTAGCTCAGAAACTAAAGAATCTGCCTGCAACGCAGGAGACCCTGGTTAGACAATGACAGAAATATAAGGAAGAAAAGCAAAAACATGTAGTTTCTATTATTGCCAAAGCTTAGAACAAGTGCTCTATCACTTTCCTCCATGTTCCATTGACCAAAGCAAGTCGTATGGCCTGAGCCCAACATCAGTGAAGCAGAAAAACATACTCCACCCAGTGGTATGAAATTAAAAGTCACATGACAAGAGTGTGACATCAAGGAGAAACAGAGAATGGAAACAGTAATGTGGTCTATCACACACGATCATATCTGGACTCCAAATCAGAGGTTGGCATTTTTTTCTGCAAAAATGGAGACAGTAAATATTTTAGGCTTTGTGGGCCATATGGTCTCCGTCACAACTATTCAACTCTGCCATTTGCCATCGTAGTGCAAAAACAGCCATCAGTTCAGTTCAGGTCAGTTGCTCAGTCGTGTCCTACTCTTTGCGACCCCATGAATCACAGCACGCCAGGCCTCCCTGTCCATNAGGAAAGAATACTAAACTGTATGATTCTATTCTTAAAAAGAATATAAAAGAAAAAATATAATTTAACATACAGCAGAAGTTCTCATCTCAGGTTTTTTTTTTTTTTTTTTTGGCCTCAGGACACTTTTTCACTCATTAAATTATTGAGGATCCCAAAGAGCTTTTGCTTCATGGAATATGTTGATATTTACCATGTTTATTAAAACTGAGAAATATTTAAAACACAATGCACAATTCTTTTCACCATCAGAGCAATAATGTCAGTACATGTCATGTGGCCTCTGGAAAGCTTTACTGTCCACTCTGAGAAAGTGAAACAAATAGCATCTTAGTAGTATTAAGAAAGTAACTTGATCCTGGAGACTCTCTGAAAGAATGTCAGAAAACTCAGTGGTTCCTGGACATCACATAGAGAACTGCAGGCATAGGGGGAAAACTACGGAAGAAAACTCACTACATGATAAATTATTCTCTCTTGATGCTGGGGTTATAACTTATCTTTATTTGCTTCTTTGTGCTTTTCTGTTTAAAAAACGAGTACACAGAATAAATAGAAACAAAATACAATGATCACAGATGGTTTTTGCACAAAAAATGAGACAATACACCTGACTCCATAAGTTTGTTGAAAGGCCTAAACAGTAATAACATATTTGGCTGTAAGGGGAAATTGAACCGAGCTGTAATCTGAATATGAGTTCTAATTTCCCCTCTGTGAATCCTTGGCTTGTTTGTGCAAGATCTTGCCCTCAAGATCTTCCAGCCTGGGGAGAAAGTATAAATGCACGCAAGACTGTGTTGCAAGGTAATAGAAAGTAAACATCGTGGAGGCTCTAAATGCCGCGGGTGCATCCTACAAAATCAATGAGTAGGCACAACCACCCATCACAGGCACAAAAATGCATCAATCGCGCAACCTGGCTCCCAACAACTCCATCAGCTCGGAACTGAGCAGGACGCCTGCGCACTGTAGAGAGAGGCGGAGCTCAGAGGAGACTGACACAGGGCTCCGCCTACATTCTAGCTCGGCTTCCCTGAGTGGCTGCCAGACCAACTTTCTATTGGCCGCCGAGGAGAAAGCAGACATCCGGTTTGCGCTTCCGGCCGCCGGAGGTGGAGGCAGCCATGGTGCGGTTCAAGCATAGGTAAGCAATCTCTTGTCAACAGCCCCTTGCCCGGTCCCCGCGGGCCTAGCCCCGTGCTCACTTCCCTCTTGCCCGCTGCAGGTACCTGCTCTGCGAAGTGGTGTCTGACGACCCCCGCTGCCGCCTGACTCTGGAGGACCGAGTGCTGGGCACCCTGGTACGGGACACGATCGCCCGCGTGCACGGGACTTTCGGTGCTGCCGCCTGTTCCATCGGCTTCGCGGGTGCGAGGGTGCTTGGGAACTGGGCAGACGGCGGGGCTTGTAAGGGGCGGTGGCCACAGGAGGGAGAAAGGGGCACGAATGACCCCGGGAACTGCCAAGCCTTGTGTACTGTCTATGTAAGATACCGTCCCGAGGTCTGGGTGAATCCAGTTAGGCGGAGAGCTAGTAGGCCACGAGCTAAGTCGTTGGGTTGGGAAGATCCCCTGGAGAAGGGTATTCTTTCCTGGAGAATTCCATGGACAGAGGGAGCTTAGCGGGTTACGGCCCTTAGGGTCACAAAGAGCCGGACACGAGTGAAGCGACTTAGTAGGCAGTGGGACATTGAGCAAGAACCCCTTGTATCTAATTACCCTTGAAAAGGGCCTGTACAGGACGCACTGCTGTTGCTGCTGCTAAGTCGCTTCAGTCGTGTCCGACTCTGTGTGACCCCTCAGACCGCAGCACACTAGGCTCCTCTGTCCCTGGGATTCTCCAGGCAAGAACACTGGAGTGGGTTGCCATTTCCTTCTCCAATGCATCAAAGTGAAAAGTGAAAGTGAAGTCACTCAGTCATGTCCGACTCTTAGCGACCCCATGGACTGGAGCCTACCAGGCTCCTCCGTCCATGGGATTTTCCAGGAAAGAGTACTGGAATGGGGTGCTATTGCCTTCTCTGACAGGACGCACAGTTGTATGTAAATAGGAGCAGGCCCTCTCAACATCAACGCTACTGTCATTCACTTTTACCATATTCTTTGAAATTGAATTCCAGAGGTGATCCACATAGACATAGCTGTCCTACCTCAAGTGAGACTCAGTTGACTGAAAAACCTACATAACCCAGTCATAGGACAACTTGGTTTTCAGCCAGGGGCTTTCCGAGGAAGGTGGAGCTCTGCACTCCCCACCCATTTAAGTTAACTCGTCAGTGCATTAGAAGAACGTTTTAAATTCCAAACTCACCAATTCTGAGTAGTGTGTAGGGCACTGGATGTTTCTCCCCTCCGTAAATGAAGTGTTAAGTCGCTCAGTCCTGTCTGTCGCAGGCTCCTCTGATTCATGAAATTTTCCAGGTAAGAATACTGGAGTGGATAAGCTGTTCCCTTCTCCAGGGGATCGTCCCAACCCAGGGATCAAACCTGGGTCTTTTGCGTTACGGGGGGATTCTTTACCATCTGTAAATGGGCTGTCCTAATTTTTTTTCCCCTTCAGAAATGAAGTTTTTACTTACTGATGCATTCCAAGTTCCACTGTCTTGAGCCACCTCTGATCTCTAGCACATAGGCGTTCAATCATCCAAAGATTTTTAACCCATCCCTGACAGTCCAGTTTCCCAAATGATTTTTCCCCCCTGCTGTAGTGCGATACCTCAATGCCTATACCGGAATAGTGCTACTTCGGTGCAGGAAGGAATTCTACCGGCTTGTGTGGTCAGCTCTTCCCTTCATCACATACTTGGAGAACAAAGGACATCGCTACCCGTGTTTTCTCAACACCTTACACGTGGGAGGTAGGGGCACATGGGATATGGCTGGGTTTGTAACAGGTTCAGTATTCGGTCTTCTGTGGTAGGTGGTTATTCTGCTCTCCTGCTAAAGGCAAGATACTTTTTCCAAGCTCTGCAAGACTTTGAGGCAAATACTTTCCACAAGCTGCTGACCACAAAGCTCTTACCTGTGCCAGGTACAATTAGAACATGCCAAAAGTTCCTGATTCAGTACAACAGGAGACAGCTGTTGATCCTATTGCAGAACTGTACTGATGAAGGTAAGGGATCCTAGCCCTGTGCCCACTGAGCAGGGACTGGTCATGACCTCTGGCTGAATGAGAGGTCACTCATGCTCTTCACCATGCTCTTTCTGCAGGAGAGCGGGAGGCTATCCAGAAGTCTGTCACTAAAAGCTGTTTACTGGAGGAGGAGTCCGCTGGGGAGGAGCTTTCTGATAGTGGAGGCGAGGAGACTGCTGAGCCAATGGAGTGAACCTTTGCACGTTGTGCTGTGCCCAGGCCTCGGGGTCTACCCACTGGGATGGGACATTCTGAGAGGCAGCAGCATCTTCTGCAGTTCCCAAACTGGATGACTGCGGACCAGAGGCCAGGTGACCAGCTCAAAATGGACTTACTTAAAACTAATTGAAGTCACCTTTAACCAGCATTGCCTGGTTAAGTGGTTCTGCAGGTTGTGAAGCCCCTGTCCTTATACGCATCTTTGTATCTAACAGCAGGTTTAATAAATGTATTTGGCTTCTGTTAGCAGTTTTCACTTTCATGCATTCAAGAAGGAAATGGCAACCCACTCCAGTGTTCTTGCCTGGAGAATCCCAGGGACGGGGGAGCCTGGTAGGCTGCCATGGGGTCACAGAGTTGGACATGACTGAAGTGACTTAGCAGCAGGAGCATCTAGTGTGAATCTGAAGTTCATGGTTGGCCTAGTCTCTTTCCCCTTCTATCCCTGGCCTCAGTAGCGAGACCAGCTCCCTGTGTGGTCCTAGATGTATAGCCTCCCACTAGAGACCTAATATCCCTGCCCTGGGTTGGGCCCTAAGCAATCCAGGTCATTCAGAGTAGCAATTTTGAAGTTTACTTGTCCACAGTGCGGGGCATGTAGGATCTCAGCTCCTCGACCAGGGATTGATCTCAGGTCCCTCACAGTGGATATTCAAGAGTCTTAACCACTAGACATCTAGGGAAATCCCCAGAGTAATAGTGTTAGTGAGACACAGTAACTAAACCAACACAGATCTAGAGCTGGTCTCAATGACCTAAAGGACCTTAAAAATAAACAGATTCTTTGCCAATACTTAACCAGGTAACCTGACAAAAAATAGTAATAATAATACAATTCTTACACTTTTGAGTGGGGGGAAGTATCTTTGTAATAATGATGTCACCTGAACTCATTATTACAAAGTCAAATAGCAGCTGGCAACATCTGGTTGTTTTCTGCAGTTCCACTCTTCTCTATTGCCTTATACTTACCTGCCTGGCGCCTGAAGGTAGGTGAGACAATGCACTCACAGGAATTAGGAGAGACGAGAGACAAGAGACATGACCCGTTTTGATCTGCTACCTACTAAAGACACTTCAAGGAGATATTCTCTCCTTCATAAAATGGACATCACTCAAAAGCCCCTTACATCTTAATACATTTAACAAACATCTGTCATTTTAGGAATGGGAGGGTAGAAGTAATGAGCCCAGATCAAGAACCCTTTAGGCCTGACACTAGGAAAGACATGACTCAATGAAAACAGAATTGCTCAAGTTCACAGCAGCTGTTACCTTAACCTATTAAGAAATATATGTCTGGCTGACCTGAAATAAATCTTAAAGAAACCAGAAAGCTCACAATGCTTATGCAGGTGATTTATTGCAACTATTTGCCTTCATAGTCTATTATACCTAGAGGTCACTTTATTAAGCAGCAAAATAATTCACATCACTCAAATTCATTCAGCTCAAACCAAGGCATAAGACTGCTCTAGACAACAGGGAAGCAGTGGGGGGCAGGGGCTGGGGGAGGCATCCCCACTGCTTTCAAGCCTCCTGCTCTGCCTCTGAGTGTGCCAGACTCCTCTGTTTCTGTTAATTCATTCAGGCCACTGTCACTTGAAACAAGTTTGACCTAAAGGCTATCAGGTCCTAGGGCCTCCTTAGTTACAACTTTCTGTGCCAAACAGAAGGTAAAACCCTCCATCACACAAGCGCAACCTGGGTCTGACACCACAGCCTGGCTGTCATAAAAAAAACTACAATTCAAGCTGGGTATCCTACATCTATTTTATTTCCCATCCCTCTGTTTCTTTAATGAGAGGAGTACTGAACAGATAGAAAAGATTCAACTATTTTTAAAAGACACACCAATAGGTGTGCTGAAAGCAAGGTGCTCTAACACTGGTTTGGGCTGCTCCAAGAGACTAAAACTTAAGTTGGGGTTGAGAAAAACTAATTACACATGGGTCAAAAAGACTACCTGGCAACAAACTAAAAACCTTGGCAGGAAGAGCTCTCTTATGAGTGTCAATACTTTATTTTGGTGTAAAGACGGGAAGCTGGAAAATACACTGTATTTAAAATTTTCTTGGTTCCCCCTCACATTGTGGAAACCCCCTCCCCCCAGAGCTAATCTGTTCAAACTCAAATACTTAAAAATTACAGCAGCAAAACAAAAGCGCAAATAAAAGAAAACCAGATGGAGAAATTAGCCTGGGCCAGTAGTGTCACTTGGTGTGGACAACGGAGGTGCTGAACAGGAGCTTCTGTTTCTGTTTTTTTCTTTTCTTTCCTCCTTTCTCTTCTAAACAAAAAACAGAAAGGACTTAGCTTAGAATGCCACCCCTTTGTCCCCTGGCCAGTTTCCACTGATGGGAGTCACAAGCAACACCAGTGCCGGCTCTGGAATTAGACTGCCTGGATTCAAATACCAGACCCTGCACTCTCTGGGTGTTTGTCTTCAGACACATCACTTAGATGCCTAGCCCAGCTCATCGGTAATGTGAGTTATACCCATTTAAAAGGGTTACTGGGAGAATAAAATTAGCACAATGCTAGGCGTGTAGGAAGCACATCATAAATGCTAGGCGTGAATACCACAGAGTGGGGGTGTGCTTTGAGTTTGACCTCCATCTATCTATTGGCCACCTTTACCACCTCAGGATTCAGAAATCTATAAGGCTGGAAAAAAAAAAA
>SJYV01039717.1:346474-378298 GCA_006410875.1 Neotragus pygmaeus | reverse complement strand
CCATGGCTCTTTAACATCTACTGCAGTGACGCCTGGGAAGTCTGAGGTTGGGTTCGACTCATTTGCTAGTGTGGCTCACAGAACTCAGGGAAACACTTAATGTTTACACGTTACTAAAGGACATGATCTGGAGGAAATGGCAACCCACTCCAGTATTCTTCCCTAGAAAATTTCATGGAAAGAGGAGCCTCACAGGCTACAGTCCTTGGGGTCACAGAGTCAGACAAGGCTGAATATGCACATGCGTCCACACACAAAGGACGAGATAAATACAGACGTACAGCTGGATAAATAAGCACAGAGAGTAAAGACTGGGAGGATCCCCTTTATAGGAGTTTCTGTCCCCATGAAGTTGGGTACCTCACCCTCTCAATATGAGGATGTGTTCCCCATCCTGGCATGTCCCCAAACCTCCTACTGTAGGGATTTTGTGGAGGCTTCCTCACATAGACATGACCAATTAATAAACTTCATCTCTAGCCCCTCTGGGAGAAGGCGATGGCATCCCACTCCAGTACTCTTGCTTGGAAAATCCCATGGATGTGGACAGAGGAGCCTGGTAAGCTGCAGTCCATGGTGTCTCGAAGAGTCAGACACGACTGACTGAACAACTTCACTTTCACTCATTGGAGGAAATGGCAACCCACTCGTGTTCTTGCCTGGAGAATCCCAGGGACTAGGGAGCCTGGTGGGCTGCTGTCTGTGGGGTCACACAGAGTCGGACTTGACCGAAGTGACTTAGCTGCAGCAGCTAGCCCCTCCCCTCTCTGCAATGTGAAGGTCTGGGGCTGAAAACTGCAAGCTTTTAATCATGGCTTGGTCTTTCTGGTGATCCGTTCCCATCCAGAAGCTCACCTAGAGTCCTCTCATTCTAACAAATGATATTCCCAGTGCTCCTGTTACTTAGGAATTTACAAAGGTTTTAGGAATTTTGTGCAGAAACAAATATATGTATTTTCCATTACCTAACAGTTCTTAACCAATTACATGTACATATCTATACCTAAGGTAGGTATAATAGTACCATACAGAATAAGGAAATGAGTCAGAAATCAGGCACTTAACTCAAAATCACTCTAGTAACTTAATTCCAAGAACTGTACTTTTCTACTAAATCAGAAAAGGAAATACAAGATAGGGCTCTTAATCCAGAAAGGCTAAAATGAAATCCCTGTTTTTCCACTTAATAGCTACATGACCTTGAGAAAGTTACTTCTCTTTGCCAGTTTCATCTCTAAAATATGGATACTAGAAGTTACTACATGAGTTATGAATAAGGAGATAAATGCTTACAAAAGTATCTTCACACTCAATATAAACTTCCAATTTTCCTTTTTTATTTATAGTAATTTGACACATGTGCTATGGTGGCAGCAGCTGTAAGCCAGAGGTTAAAATAGTCAGCTTGGGTCCAAATCCCAAACACAACGTCCTTTAGAAAGTTAATCTGGAATTTGGCATCCTCATCTCTGATAAAGTTATGGCAAATGTTTTAATAAATATTAACTACTGACATCTCTGCATTTCTAGCAGCTAGCACAACATTTAATGCATAAACAGTTAAGAGGTCCTTTGTGCTCCTTTACTGCTGCTGCTGCTGCTAAGGTGCATCAGTTGTGTCCGACTCTGTGCGACCCCATAGACAGAAGCCCAACAGGCTCCTCTGTCCCTGGGATTCTCCAGGCAAGAACACTGGAGTGGCTTGCCACTTCCTTCTCCAATGCATGACAGTGAAAAGTGAAAGTGAAGTCGCTCAGTCGTGTCCGACTCTTAGCGACCCCATAGACTGCAGCCCACCAGGCTCCTCCATCCATGGGGTTCTCCAGGCAAGAGTACTGGAGTGGGTTGCCATTGCCTTCTCCGGTGCTTCTTTACTAGTCTTCTCATTTTCTCCCTGGCATCATCGTAAGAATTTTTAAGTTCTCTATGTCATCATCTTTCCCCTACTGTAAAGATCAGAAAAATTATAATATATATATATGTATATAAAATGCAATTTTGAAGTTACCGCTTATTCAGTAGTAATCAGATTTTCTGCAAGTGGAAAGTACAAAGACCAACCAACAGTATGGAAGGAGAAATGGAATTTTTATCTTACATTAAGCATTATGAAAAAATATTCACTATTAATGTAATTAAGGCATATCTCTATTTTTAACCAAGTTCCCCTTCTTTCCTAAGCTTTTACCATAATGAAATGTACAAAAATACTTAACATTAAATCCATTATTAGTAAGTTTCCGGCTCAAGAATTATACTTTAGGCAATGAAACATCAAAACTACTTTATATCCTAGCTTACAAATAAGATGACTACCAAAGCTGCATTCTCTTCACTTTACGTGAAAAATTACAAAAGTACTCTAAGTATAAATAAAAGACTGATACATGGAAAAAAAAAAAAAAAAGTACTCTTGAGTCTGTTACTCCACAACTAGCTATGTAATTTCCCCAGGCTACTGTTTGACAGAATAGTGGAGAACTTTTTTCCATCACCACCTGTTTTCCCACACATCTTCATATTGTTCCCACAGTTCTCAGTATGACCTGATAACAAATTAAAACACAAATAATACACTCATCATCAGTCAAAAATAAAAATTTATTAATCCAAAATTATTGCCAAAAGATTTAAGCGAAGCAAAAACTTTACTTAAGCTTAATGCTCTTTTTAACTCCTGCACGAATGCCAGACAGTTCACCAGTATAACGTTGCTCTTCCTTACGAACTTCACGAACCTGGCCTCTTCTGCGAATTTTGGCTTTTCTGAACTTCTCCCGGTGTTTGACTCTGGGATTCCGATCAATCTTCTTTCTCCTAGGTGTAAGTCCCCTATTTTTAGCAATCTGGTAAGTAATGGCTCTCTTTGCATTTTGATCTTCAAGAGCCTTTTCTTCGGTGCTATTTTCTTCTTTCTTCCTCTTTAATTTTTGTCTCTCTTCCATTTCTTTATAGTATTTCAGTGCAGCTTCTTCATCAAAATCAGAATCATCAGAAAGGTCTCTAACAGCTAAGGCAGCAGCAGAAGTCTCTGAAACTGATTTTGGCTTGGTCTTCATGGATTTTGCTTTTAAATTCAGTCCTTTCTTTCCAGCACCATCTTTAAGTGTGAGCAGATGACGAATTTCAGAGGACAGCTTCTGATCCACAACCGACAACTTGTTGATCAAATTTCGGTAAGTAACAAGCCTTTCAATGACAGGATGTCCATGTACAGGGACTCTCCTGGCTTTCAGGATCAGATAAAAACTAATGTTGGAGCAGTAGTTCAAATACAGATTGTATTTGGTCCTCAGGTATTGGCTTCCTTTTCCAGGGGGGATGATCTTTTGCTCCGCTAACTGTAGCAATGGCTCCAGCTCATCCTTCATCTCTGTCAACTTATCTTTCAAGTCGTCTATCAGCTCCAAGAGCTCTGGAGATTCCTTTCGCAGCATTTTCAGCTTCTCTTTCACGGAAACTTTCGCCAAATCCTTCACGACACGTGTCTCAGCCTCATTTACCTGAGGTACTGGTTTTGCAAAAGCCTCCACCCAGCTAACTCCAAAATCGTCCTCTTGCAGGGCTTGGGCTAAGCGCCGCTGAATGAGCTGTGCCTCCGCCTCCTCCTCTCTTTCCTCTTCCTCTACTTCTTGTTGACTCTGCCGGCCTCGGGACTTGGAGCCATAGTCCGTGTCGTAGTAAAGTTTTTTCCTCTGACCCCACGACAAACTGGGATCCACAGAAGCCTCAGTCTCACTCTGCACGGAGCTCCCACCATCATCATCGTCACCCTCCTCACTCTCTCCATCTTCATCGTCGTCATCGGCAACATCTAGGGCAAGCACCTCCTCCTCCTCATCGCCATCCTCCTCGTCCCCACTCTCTATTTCGCTCCAGCCCTTAGCCAAGACAGCCCGAGATCGGGCCTCATGGAAATCATCTACCTTATCTTGGTAGTAGCTCGAGTCCCCCGGTGAGGGTGGAGATTCTAAGTCCTCTCCATTGTCGTCCGCTGGATCGCGACTTGCCTTAGCTCGCACAGCTGCCCACTTGGCCGCTCCGCGCGCGCGCCGCCCGGATCTTCCCACCATAGTTCGCGGTCTCAGCTTCTACACCGACGACAGGCTTTCAGCCACCTCTGACCTTTGCGCACGAACCACGCGCTCCAGCAACACGCCGCTGTAACAGCCACGCGATCGCTCAGCCCGCTAGTCTTCCCGGCACTCCAGTCGGATACGGCAGTTTCACCTCCTTCCGGTCTCCAGGATGCTCTCCGTGGAGCGTTTGCACCAGGACTTCCGGTTGGTCATTCGGGCCTTTCCGTGTGGGAACAGTAGGTAACGAAGTTCGGTTCCGGGGCCTCTTTGGTCCTGTTCTTACTCTCGCGAGCCTCAGCGTGGCTAGGGTGACGGCCCCGTTAACCGCAGGTGAAGTAGCAGTGATCGTTAGAGGGCGCTCTACCTCTACGCCCAGGAGAGACAGCCAGGCGGTGCCGTGAGTTGTCCTGCTCCTGTGCGGACGTCACCGGCCCGGAGCCGAGCGCAGGTGTATAAGATTTTCTTGTTTGCTCAAGTTTTGTCTTCGCCTATCTGTCAGGAAGTTAATCAGATTGTTTTTGTCTACGCAACGTCCAAATATGACATTTCTGGGCACGGTAGGCGGAGGTGGCGGCGGCGCCGCGGCTGACTGGAGTAATCGCGTGCGGGCGCCGGGAAGGGCGCAGGCCTCGGCGGGTGGCAGCTCGTCTCCAGCCCCCTGCCCGCAGGGCTCGGTGACTTCAGGGGACTGGAGACCCCGAGGAGTTTCTGAGGGGTGGTGACGGTGGGGACGCAGAGCTGTGCTCCGCAGTCTAACTGTTTCCGAGGAGCTCAAGTTGCCTGCAGGAGGCGCTGTGATTTCTCTTCCTTCTAGTGGAAGAAGTTCATTCTTCAAGATATTTTGGAAATGACACATGTTAACTCTCAAGAGCAGCCCTTTATAAATTCTTCAGCCCTTAATAAGCACGACGCAGCGTGTTAGGCTCTGGGAGAACGATGATGGGCAAGAGCAGACGCTGTTCTCGCAATGGTGGAACAGGTGGTTTAATTAAACCAAATCATCATGCGAAACGTGCCGGATCATAAGTGGGATGAGTACTGTGAACACTCATCCTATGTTTCCCAGCCTTCAGCTGCTGAGGACACTCAACGTGCCTTTCACATCGCTGTCTTTTGGTACATGCCATCCAACCCCCTTACTAAGAAGAGTTTAGTGCTCCCGGCCAAATCTGAGAAATTCTGCTGTGTTGAAGAGACAGTCTAAGCATCACTTGTTGGACTTTTCTTTAACTCCCTTACTGCCTTTTTCTCAGCTCTTTTGTATCACGTCGTAGATCTGAACAGAACTGTGATATTGCAAGCACGCAGCACAGCGTTTGGCACAGAGTGAGTGTTCAGTGAAGATTTGTTTAATGAATAAGTATTGAAGTTACAGTACTTGATCATGTGTTGATCTCAGGTGCTAAATAAATGAAGTGAATGAATGATGCCTAAACCTGCGAACATCCCTAAGGGAGATAACCTGAGCTGGAATGGATTTTAGAAATCATTAATTCTAATTCCAGTATCTTCATCGTCTACATGTGGAAACAGAGACTTGGGAACATTAGGTTAGCAAATTTAGCACAGAAACCTGAGACAGGGCTCCCACACCAGGCCCTCACACCCAGCTGTTAGCAGTCCTTTGCCAGTTCAATGTGAATGAGTTTCAGACCTTTTCCAGAAGGTAGGCTGTACTGGGTGGATGAAAGAAACTAAGAGTTCAGATGAAAGTATTTCAAGAAAAAGAGTGGTAATAAGGAAAAAATTAGCCAGATTTGTCTGTAGAAGTTTTTCTAGGGCTATAAGTGTGAAAGAACTGCCTCACAATCTTAGAGTAATTCAAGGTTTAAGTTTTCAGACATTACATATGATCAGTTCATAGTCACTATATATTTTAGACATTATGCTTCCTTCAAATGTAGATAGTTTAAAGCTGAACTGTAATAAGTTGTTAATGGTGACATACAGGTTCTTTGTAGAAAGTGCAGTCTCATCAGGTTATAAAAAATAATAAAATTTTTTAGAAAAGTGACATTTTGAGCTAAAATATTTTTAAAGTGCTACAAGTTATTATAAGCATTTAAAAACTTGTACAGGATTTTAGGAAGTACAATTTAATGAATAAAAAATGCATAGGTAAAAATCTTTATGTTCTGATGCTAAGTGCAGAATTCATTTTTGAATGTAGACTTTAATAGATTTTTTGTCACCAGCAAATATTAACTGCTTATTAATTGTTGCAGAATGCTATATGCTGTAGTAGATTCAAAGGTGAATTAGCCATAGTCTCTTCTAATGAATTGGTGATGGACAGGGAGGCCTGTCATGCTGCAGTCCATGGGGTTGCAGGGTTGGACATGACTGGACGACTGAACTGAACTGAACTGAACTGAACTTCTAATGAACCTCCCAGGTGGCGCTAGTGGTAAAGAATCTGCCTGCCAATGCAGGAGCATGAGAGATGAAGATTCAGTCCCTGGCTGGGGAAGATCCCCTGGAGAAGGTAATGGCAACCCACTCTGGTATTCTTGCCTGGAGAATCCCATGGACAGAGGAGCCTGGCGGGCTATAGTCCATGAGCTCCCAAAGAGTCGGACACCACTAAGCGACTACATCTTCTTCTAATGAAGTAAAAAAGAAGATATGCATACAGATTATACTAAAATACAAGGCAGTGTGTGATGTAAACACAGTGCTGTGAGAGATCATCTCTGGATTTTGTTCTGGAAATATTGCTTAAAAGAGTGTGGTATCTAAGCTAGGTCTGTAATTATATCCTTGCTTTAAATGTATTAAATTTGCATTATATCTAAGCAATTTTTTTCTGCTCATTTTTATTGCTAATTATTTAAGAATTGTAGTCATACTCAACAAAATGCATATACTGTTATAGAGAAGATAGAAACTTACTTTGGATATTTTTAAGGGAATGATCACATTGCTCTAATATTTATCTGGTTTATACTATACATTTCCTAACTATATATGAAATAATATAATAATATCCAGGGTATATTCACAGAGTGTTGTATTCTAACAGTCTCACATATTTTTGATGAACAGTTCAGAAGTCAGTTCTTCAATTTTAGCAGCTCCTGTAGTATAAACTTCCATAACCAGATCTTGGAATTATTTGCCATTTGGGTGAGGAAATTGTTTCCTTAAAAATTTATATCACTGAAAAGACATATTAATGCTTTATTATATCATAAGGCTATAACAATTACAAAGAAAAATGGTGAGTCCTTTAGAAAATGAACACATATTAAATAGCATTTAACCATTATATTTGTGGCAACTGTCATGTATTATCAACTCGAATCTTTGTTACATTATTGTGATGCCTGACTCAGGAGTTTGCAAACTAGACCTAATGAGAGCCAACAGGTTTGGGAGTTTTTATTGTTGTTGCTTTTTCCTGTAGGAAGTAGGGGTTTATGAATGAGACACTAGGTTATATTAGGATACTTCCTTCAGGGCATGAGTTCGGGTTTTTAAAATTCTACCACCAGATTAGCTAAAACTGATCTCACGTGATTGTGGACTATTATAGCAGTAACAGCTAGCATTGAGAGTGGTCATTATGTTCCAATACTATTATAAGCTCTTGACATTCAACCCTATGAAGAAATACTATGATAATCTCTAATTTAGGATTCAAAGGTACCTGCAGTTTATCTTTAAATAATTAATTTATGACTGTCCTGGGTCTTTGTTGCTGTGTGGGGGCTTTCTGTAGTTGCTGCTAGCAGGGGCTACTCTCTAGTTGCAGTGCATGGGCTTAGTTGCTCCGTGGCATGTGGGATCTTCCCAGACCAGGGATTGAACCCATGTCCTCTGCATTGGCAGGTGAATTCTTAACCACTGGACCACCAGGGAAGTCCTAGATGGAATATAAATGAGGCCTTAAGACGTAATGGTAGAACAAGATTTGAATCCAGACAGTCTGGCTTTGGAATTTCCATGATGCTGTAGCTAACTGCTGTACTGTATTGGCTTTCAAATATTCCCTTAATAAGTCTTTTGACTTCCAGTCTCTGCTGTACATTTGATTCAGCATCATGAGATACGTCTTTCTAGAATGCTATTAATATTTCCATCATTCTATGCCCTTGCTCAAAACCTTTCAATGACTCTCAGTTACTATTAAAATAAAGTTCACAACATGCATGGCCCTCCCACAGTTTGCCTCAAGGCAGTCTTTCCAACCATACTTTTCATTGAATTCTCTACCACACTTTATATTTCAAACATTGTTTTGCAGTCTTCTCCTCTGTTTTTTGCTCTTTTCAGTGTTCCCATATTTACTTATGTAAGAAATTTACAGATAACTACAGACATCCTTTTGGCTAATAAATTCCCACATAGATCCATAATGGGAGCTGTATGAGGCTGTTTGAAAAGCTGTTATTGAAAGCATCCTGGATGCTAAAGAGAAATCAATAAATATCACAGGGTGAGCAGCATGGAATTTGGAAACATAAAGTAACTATACATCTTAGTTTGCTTAGTACAGCCCTGTTGAACTTGTTATTTCAGTGTAATTGTTAATAGCAACGCTTTTATGATTTAGATCCTAAATTATATGGGTATCTTAACTATGCAGTAATTAGAAAAAGTGCAAGTTGCTTTGTTGTGTCCAGCTCTTTGTGATCCCATGGACTGTAGCCCACCAGGGTCCTCTGTCCGTGGAATTCTCCAGGCAGGAATACTGGAATGGGTAGCCATTCTCTTTGCCAGGGAATCTTCCCAACCTGGGGATCCAACTGGCATCATCCACATTGCAGGCAGTTTCTTTGCTGTCTGAGCCACCAGGGAAGCACCAGTAGTTAGAAACTGGATTATATATACATATAGCAACATGAATGGGTCTTAAAAACAGTGTGCTTAGGAAAAAAGGTAAAAAAAAATGGAGTATGTAAAAAGATGTGGAACTATACAACAGTACACATTTTATAAGAACATATGCAAACAAAATAATGTACATTAAATACGAAAGAAGGTTGCTTATGGAGGAGCAAAGAATGGAATAAAGCTTGGAGATCAGAAGAATTAGGAGAGGTACTTACCATGGACCAATAACGATAATGTGCCAGGAACTGAGGAGGATTGTTAACTGTTTGCATCTGAGGTTCAATTAAAAATAAATAAGCAGACAAAAAATGACTACACATCTCTAACTTATAAAGTCCTTTAAAAAATTCCCAGCATCTATAGACTCGAGTTCGGATGCCTGTGACCTGACTCCTGCATGCATCTTAAACTTCTTGCCATGCTGTCACTGCTACCATGTGTGCATAGCCTTGCATGTGTGTATACTACGTGTGCTGCTGCTGCTGCTGCTAAGTTGCAAAGTCGCGTCCGACTCTGTGCGATCCCACAGATGGCAGCCCACCAGGCTCCCCTGTCCCCGGCATTCTCCAGGCAAGAACACTGGAGTGGGTTGCCATTTCCTACTCCAGTGCATGAAAGTGAAACTGAAAGTGAAGTCACTCAGTCATGTCCGACTCTTAGCAACCCCATGGACTGCAGCCCACCAGGCTCCTCCGCCCGTGGGATTTTCTAGTAGGGATTTTTGTAATATATGTAACTATTAGGCTAAGAGCCAAAGTCTTTATTATATAGAAAATGAGGGCTGACTGAAAAAAGTTTATGTGGATTGTGTTTCAAAAACCTTTATCATCAGAGCTGTAATTATCATTGTATCAGTAGTTAATATAAAAATAATTGTATCTACAAGATTCCTCATTAACCTGGTGCAGGCTATGATCTTTCTTGCTGCCTTTCCTTTATTATATATGTTGTTTTCTTCTGTGCTTTCTAGAGAAGTCTTACTCATCATCTAAGACAAATGTCTTTTTTTTTTTGCTGTGCCATGTGGGATCTTAGTTGCCTGATCACGGGTGGAACTTGTGTCCCCTGCAGTAGAAGCACAGAATCTTAAACCACTGGATCCCCAGGGAAGTCCAAGATTGATTTTATTTTTTTTTAATTTTCAAGATTGATTTTAAATGTCACCTGAAAAGCCTTTCCTGCCTCCTCAGGCAAGATGAAGAACTTTCTCTTTTTCATTTCCATGCTTCATATCTTTATTTATACTTACTGCTTTCCCTCCATTAAGTGTATGAGCTATGTTAAGTCTGGATCAAGTTGTTATTTTTTAAATCTTTAAAATCTAGGTCAGTATTTGAGAAAATATGTTTCTAAATACAATGTCACCATACAAAATAGTAGCCTTTAACAATGACTTACAATGTCTTTTGAACTGCTCTGTTCATCAGCACGGGTTTTTTTTTTTTTTNGTATGAGCTATGTTAAGTCTGGATCAAGTTGTTATTTTTTAAATCTTTAAAATCTAGGTCAGTATTTGAGAAAATATGTTTCTAAATACAATGTCACCATACAAAATAGTAGCCTTTAACAATGACTTACAATGTCTTTTGAACTGCTCTGTTCATCAGCACGGGTTTTTTTTTTTTTTAAGTAGCATTTAGAAAATGAAATATTTGATATATGCCTTTTGTGAACTTAAGCTAATAATCCAACACATATTTACTTTTTATCCCAGTGTCACAGACTGTTATGGTGACTAAATTTGTCAAAGAAGTAGTTTTGTTTTGTTTTTTTAATGCTCAGAATAGTAGTAATAGTAAAAATTATTGATATGAGGGTAATAATGGGAAAATGTATTCTTGGTAATTTAATACACTCACAGAAACTCCTTGAACTATTTTTTGAGTACAAAAAAGGAAGGATTATTTTTAGGTATAAGAAAGAAAATAGAAAAGGTGAAGCATAGTTGTCATCTGCTTTCATTTCTGTGGGAAACCACTTACTCTGAAACCAGTAGGTTATAGATTCTTTTTGCAACTAAGGTCTGTATCTATTTAAAGACACAGAAATCCTAAAAGTGATTTGGGAGTAAAATATAGAACTTACCCTGAAATATGAGCTAAACATATGAACTCTTCTAATTCTTTAATTAAAAAATGACTAGGTTTGGTACTTTTAATTACAAAATGAAGAATGTAATGAAATTGTGACACTGCTTTTCCATACAAATTCTAATCCTCTGCAATTATTCTCTAAACATTATTTTATTTTTTCTTGTCACAAGGAATCTTGTAGATACAATTATATATATATATANGCATAAGGGGAAAAAGGCATGAATGGGTGTTTAGGAAGGGTGTTTTTAATTATTTAAAAAACTGGTTTATTTGTTCACTTTTGAATAAATTTCTCTAGTCTGAGAGAAATTTAGTCTAGATGTTTATTTTCTCTCTCATTTTGGCATTTGGCACTAATTTTTTACAAAGCTCTATCATTCAGAGGGTTGTGCCTCCATTAAAAGCATTTGATTAAAACCAAAATTCTTTCAGTTCCAGGTTCCCATAGGCTGGTCTAAGGAAAAATGAGAAAATTTCTTTTGGAGTTCGTTTGTATTTCCTTCACTATGCTGTGAGATTCCACTTAGCTACTTTAGGTTGCTGCTGCTGCTAAGTCACTTCAGTCATATCCGACTCTGTGTGACCCCATAGATGGTAGCCTACCAGGCTCCGCTGTCCCTGGGATTCTCCAGGCAAGAACACTGGAGTGGTTTGCCATTTCCTTCTCCAATGCATGAAAGTGAAAAGTGAAAGTGAAGCCGCTCAGTCGTGTCCCACCCTCAGTGACCCCACGGACTGCAGCCTTCCAGGCTCCTCCATCCATGGGATTTTCCAGGCAAGAGTACTGGAGTGGAGTGCCATTGCCTTCTCTGACTTTAGGTTAGGAAAGAGAACAAATAGAGAAAGCTGAAACTGATCAGCCAAAAAACTTAAGTTTTCTGTTGGGGAGGGTGATAAATTAACCTGATACAAAGTATGAAATTAGATTTTTGGTTACCTTTCTTCTTAAAATATTTATCTTTCAAGCCCAAGATGAAAATGAAAGGATTGTTCTTGTTGACAACAAATGTAAGTGTGCCCGGATTACTTCCAGGATCATCCCTTCTGCTGAAGATCCTACTCAGGACATTGTGGAGAGAAACGTCAGAATTATGTATGTGGTATTTCATGCTTCATATTTTCATTTTGTGAACAGATACTTTCTGATATTAGTGTTTGTCTGCATGTGGTACCTATATCTTTGCTCCTCTTTTCGGTAGGTAAAATTTCCCTCCTGAATCAAATACCTCTTATTGAAACAGAACATAGCACTCAATCCCATGTAATGAATAGGAGAAGTATAATATGCTTAAGAATTTGTTTTGAGTTCTGGCTGTCACTAAATATTAGTAGCTATGTGCTATGGTATGCTAGTTACTTAACCCTTCTAAACTTGAACTTTCTCATCTCTAAATATTAACAGGAAAATAATATGTATTCATAGGGTTATTGTAAAGATAAATTGAGATCTATTCCTTTTAAAGACTATGTAGTTCTTGGCACATTTTCAAAAAATATTTACTGTTATTTATCCATCTAACCTATGTGCCAGTTATCATTATGCCACTACCCTTCCTAAAATGCTTTTGCTGGTTCCCCCAATGTTGTTACTAGGATAAATTACGAATGTTTCAGCCTAACGTACAGTGCTCAGCATAACTCTTAAGCTCTTCCATGGCCACTTCTTTTTCATCTTATGTTTAAAAATTCAGTATGTTGCAGTACCTCTTTCTTCCTCTTCTGTTTTTGCATAATCTAGTTCCTCTGCTTGAAGGACTCCTTCTTGCACCCCTCTTAGCCTGGTTAACTCTTCAGCCTGCCTGTCTTAGCTTAGACATCACTTCCTTGAGCAAGTTTTCTTTGACCACTCAAGTCTATACCACTTAGTTCCCTCTTAAGTAAGTATTAGTCACTCAGTCGTGCTCAACTCTTTGTGACCCCATGGACTGCAGCCCACCAGGCTCCTTTTTCCATGAGTTTTTCCAGGCAAGGATACTGCAGTGGGTTGCCATTTCCTTCTCCAGGGGATCTTCCCAACCCAGGGATTGAACCTGGGTCTCCTGCACTGCAGGCAGATTCTTTATCGACTGAGCTACAAGGGAAGCCCCAGTTCCCTGTTAAGGATAGAATAATTGGAGAAGCATGTATCCTAAGAGAATGGCATCAGTGGCACCGGCAGCGCTCTCCGCAGTGCTGAGGAAGAGTCCCTCTCACATTTAACTCTCCAAGGGTAGACTTAAACGACACTCCAGGATTCTCTGATTTATCTCTTTTTTTAACGACGTGATCCTTTTTATGATATTTTATTTAGTGAAATCAGGCAGTTCAGTAACTTCATGCCATTTCCCTGATGTATATTGATGCTTCTTTAATCTTCTTTCTGAAAGTTCTGTTATCATTGCTGTGTCATTATGGCATTGTCCCCAACTCCATCACTTAATGATGTTATGACTTTGGGCAAGTTACTTAACTAATTTGAGCCTGTTCCCTAAACTGAAAAAAAGGGATATGTATAGGTATGTATATATACACATATACTTTATAGGGTTGTGAGGATTAAATGTGATAATATATAAAAGCACTCAGAACAGTAGTCCCCAGTGAAGCTCTCATATGTGTCTGTTCTCTTACTTTTCTCATTATTTAAAGCATTTTCTGATATTACTAGAGATTTTGTAATATAATAAAGAATAGATATGTTCATTCATTCATTTATTAATCTGACAAACATTTATCAAGTGCTTCTGAAAGCCAGTGAAGATTGGAGCTGGGGATACAATAATTTATATAAAACACAGCCTGTGCCGTCAAAGAATTTACAGTCTAGTGGGAAACTGTAAATAACGGAAAAGGCAATTACAATGCAATATTGTAAATGCAGTGACAGGAATAGGTGTAGGATGTTACAGGAGCACAGAGAGGGACACCGGGGCCAGTCCCTGGGGAAAGTGGAGAGAGGCAGAGGGAGGAAGGAGAGGGTATTTGGACCAAGTGGTAGAAATGTGTGTGGGTGATGACAGGGTTGATAGGGGAAGCAGATAATTCCAAGAAAAGGAATCAGGGTTTCTGTAACAATTGTATGAGATCATCAGGTTAACATGTTCATCATAGTACCAGGCAGACTGTAAGTTTTTGGTAAATGTTAGGGCTATTACTGTTTTTGTTATCTTTAACACTTAGAGATGAGAAAATCCTGGTAAGTTTTGTACCATAGCAAACAGTTGTTTCCATCTGGCACATGGTGTAAAGAGGGTGGTATGGTGAGAGACGAGGCTGGAGAGTGAGAGGTACATCATGCAGTGCCTTCTATGCCATCTTGATGATTACCTTGTTTTCTGTGGGGAGACACTGTAGGCTTTAAGCAGAGAAGGAAGTTAGGCTTGTAGTGTAAAAAAACCATTTTGGCAATAATGTGGCCGACACGTGGGAGGGCTCAAGACTGAGGGAAGGTATTGCTACAAATTAGGAGAGAAGGGTGGTGTCCTGAATCAAGTTCAAAGATGCAAAGTATTAGAGCCAGCTGAACTGTGAGATGGATTTAGACCTAGGTGGTGACAGAGAGGGAAGACTGAGGGACAGAATCCAACTTTTTAGCTTGGATACATATGTGGATAATGTTGCTAAATACTGAGTTAGGAAAACCTGAGGTTTTGGGGGATCTTTTGGTAGGGAGTGGCACATGTGAAGAGGAATGATGACATAGATGAAAAAATGTAAAAGTTAATGAAATCATCTGAACTAGTTGATGTGTTATCTAATTTTTCATGGAAAACCTCCAAATCAAAAGGTCTGGATTCCAGTTCCAGCTTTGCTACTTAGTACTTGTGTGAATTTGGGTAGGTCACCAACCTCTCTGGTTTATAATTACTACATTTCTAAAATGTGATCCTTAGTATCTGTCTGTCCATTCATTCACAAATATTGGACATATTCTATATTACACACCTATAGCAAGGCTCTGGGATGTGTAAGTGTTTTTGGCTCAAGGAATTTATAGAATCTAGAAACAGCTATTCTGTAGGTAAACAACTATAATATGTATAGTAAAGGTATATGAAACATTAATGAGACTACAGATGAGAAGTTTATTGAGGGGTGGAAATGGGATCGAGGTAAAAATCACAGAGAAAGTAAAACTTGAGCTTATTTTTAAAGGAAAAGGAGGGATTTACCAAGTAATAAAAGATCACTGACAGAGGAGTTGTTGTGAGGCTTATTTTGAATGCAGTTGTTTAAAATGTAGCAATTACTGTGAAATGTGAGTAATAGTGTTACTAAAGAGTGTTTATAGAGTGCTAAATGTCCTAAATGTCTGAATGAAATAGTAAGTACTGTCCTGGCAATATACCTATTACCAAAACCAGCAGTATCTGCTAATTTCATTATTCTTCGTTTTCTTTTTTTCAGTGTTCCTCTGAACAGCAGGGAGAATATCTCTGATCCTACCTCACCAATGAGAACCAAATTTGTGTACCATTTGTCTGACCTGTAAGAGATTTTCCTTCACAATAATAAAGATACCTTAGTCAATAACTTCTCATTAAACTTGTTAGTAAGAATGTTTTTGAAAACATATTGGGGTATAAACATTTACCAATATCATTTGAACTTTTGAATACATTAATTCATATGTTAATTATTGCTGTGCTGTCCTGCCATTAGTCACTCAGTTGTGTCCAGCTCTTTGCAACCCAATGGACTGTATCCTGCCAGGCCCCTCTGTCCATGCGGATTCTCCAGGCAAGAATCCTGGAGTGGTTTGCCATGCTATCCTCCAGGGGATCTTCCCAGCCCCGGAACTGAATCCAGGTCTCCCACACTGCAGTCGGATTCTTTACTGTCTGAGCCACCAGGGAAGCCCATGTTAATTATTAGGCATCATAAATTCATAAAATTTTATAAATAAAGGTTAGCTCTAAATTTATTCTAAAGACAAAATTATTTCCATTAGTACAAGAAGGACCAATTTGTCTTTTTAGCTCAATAATTCAGACCCATTAACATGCAGTTGTTTCTTTGGAAACCATAGGATCCAACATTAGAAAAAAAAAACTTCCTTCCTGTAAATAATTTAATCCTACTATACAGTTGGGAATAAATTTAACAGAGTGGAAGTTACTGAATAGTGTACACAATCATATATATTACTTCTATTGCTTACTTTCAGTTAAAGTTTGAAAAATTACGTAAATGATTCTGTATTATAGAGAAGTTGAAGTCTGAAAGGAGTCCTCCTTTGTCAGAACTGATTTTGGATGGCAATGTATAGTCACTCAGATTCTGAGACAACATTTGATGGGGAGTGTCTAATGCATTTATTTGTTTTTCAGGTGCAAAAAATGTGACACTACAGAAGTGGAGCTGGAAGATCAAGTAGTTACTGCCAGCCAGAGCAATATCTGTGATAGAGATGCTGAGACCTGTTACACCTATGACAGAAACAAGTGCTACACAAACAAGGTCAAAATCAATTATGGTGGTCAGACCAAAATGGTGGAAACAGCTCTGACCCCGGATTCCTGCTATCCTGACTAATTCAAGTCATGCTCACTGCACAACTGCTTATCTTGAAGGGCTCTCCATTTTGATCCCAGGTAGTTAATATATTTACTCCTGATGAATTTGAAACCATGATATTTTGGGGGTGAGGATAATATAAAATTAACTACCCCACCCCTATCACTGGAAAATAATTGAAATAGTAACACTGTTAATGTTTCTAAGGTAAATTTCTAGCATTTAAAAAAATAGACAAGGGGAGAAAATAAAATTCAAAAAGTAAAAAATCAGGAGGCATAATTATTAAATTTTGCTTTTTTTTTTTGGCTTTGCCCTGGAGAGCCTGAGCTTTTGCACTTTCCATACTATTGTCTTTAAAAAAAAGTAGCACTGTGCAGAGAATATTTATATATAAATAGAGGTCAATTATTTGTCTTCACTAGAAAAATAATAATTGGAAAAGATGTTTTGGAAATATTCATAAAATAACTTAAAATGAGATTGCTAATATTTATGAAATAAATTAGCTGAAAGTAACATAATTAAATGTATAATTCAAAAATACATTTTGACATAACAGATTTGGGAGCAAATGATAAAAATTTTTTTGATAAGTAGGGCAGTATAAGAAATTCCCATTGAAATCACCTCTGTTGTAACTAAATCTAACAAATTATGTACTTCAAAATATGTATTCTCTAGCACAGTTTGAACAATTAAATAGATTCATAAGCATATACCTGCGTGAAATAATTTATTGGCAAAAAGTTTGCTTGTGTTAACTTTGCTGGATGTAAGTTAAAATATCATTTATTACTGAGAAAAGGTTATAAGTATGATCTAATTATGCATTAATCACTAAGTTCAAACATATTTGAGATAGCTTTGTCATTTTATACCTAAAATTAAATAAAAACACAAAGTCCCTCTGACAAATATGCTTATCATGGCACATATACTTTATGGCAGAAAGTCAAGACCAATTGGCATAAATATGTAAGGGTACTGTGGAAAGTAAATGCTGACTCTGAGTTTAAAATAATGAGAGGCTGATTAGTAAAATCAGTTTCTTGAAGAGACATTGTTATGTTTTCTTTTTTTCCCCCAAGGGTAATAGTCATTTTTAATAACTTCCACTGTGCTCGTACTGATTAGTGTTTTCTTTTAGGGACAAGACTCTGACACTGATACTTCAGTAGGAATCATAGCTTTGACATGCTAAAGACAAATCATTCTTGTCCACTCTTCAATTTGGTATGTTGTTTTAGAGAAGACCTTGAACTTTATTTAATCAGCACACAATTACTGATTATTTACCACATGCAGGGAACTCTGCTAGATTTTTGGTGATTGAGCTATGATAGTCACTATCACCACTCACTTTCTAGAACTCTGCTCAGTTGGACCCCAGTTCCTTTTGGTAATGATTTTCTCCATGAAATTCATCCTGACCACTTTTAAAAAAATTGCGAATCCCATTCCCTTATCTTGGTTTATTCTACCCCCTGTACTTATCACCCTCTGGCAGACTACATAATTTACTTATATATTATGTTTATGCTGTCTACCCTAACAACTGCATAAGCTCCACAAAGACAGCCATTTTTATTTTGCCCATTGATATGTACCCAGCACTGGGAAGGGTGGAAGTGTGGAAGTGTGTCTGGTGTGTAATGGAGCTCAATAAATATTTGTTGAATGAATGAATATGAGTACAGCTTAGATGAGGAAAAAAGACATGTATATAGTTACAGTCACTTGGCAGATTTGCATAAATCAAAGAAATAGGTTTCAAAATGTTCTGAGAATTTATGGGAGACTTCTCTCCCAGTTTTATCAAGATATAAGTTTTAAGGTATACAACAGAAGGACTTCACATACTTACCTATTGTGAAATGGTTACCATGATAAGTTTAGTTAACATCCAGGAGAAATCAATGGCACCCCACTCCAGTACTCTTGCCTGGAAAATCCCGTGGGCAGAGGAGCCTGGTAGGCTGCAGTCCATGGGGTAGCGAAAAGTCAGACACGACTGAGTGACTTCACTTTCATGCATTGGAGAAGGAAATGGCAACCCACTCCAGTGTTCCTGCCTGGAGAATCCCAGGAATGGGGGAGCCTGGTGGGCTGCCGGTTGCACAGGGTCGGACAGGACTGAAGTGACTTATCAGTATCACCTCATAATAGTTACAGTTTTTTTTCCTTATGATGCGAACTTTTAGAGGAAGAATTTCTGAAGAGGTTTCTCTGTTTTATTTCCATCTTGGCCTTAGTTTCTCTGCATACCCAACAGAAAAAGTTTTTTGTGCCATGTTGAAGATTCTTGTAGAAGAGATCTCTGTGCCAGTATAACTGCCTCATTAAATGCAAACTAGAAATCTTCCTTCTTTGTGAAATTTAATTATACTCTAGGATTATCATATTAATAACAATTTCACACTTATGCCAACTGCTAAGCACTAGGCTAAGTGCTTTATTAGGAAATAACTCATTCGGTATAAATCTAAAATAGTTGGTGACTCTTAAATGAAAGCTACTAAAGAGTGATTAAAGCCTTTTCTGGGCTTCCCTGGTGGCTCAGAGGTTAAAGCGTCTGCCTCCAATGCAGGAGACCCGAGTTCGATCCCTGGGTCGGGAAGATCCCCTGGAGAAGGAAATGGCAATCCACTCCAGTATTCTTGCCTGGAGCATCTCATGGACGGAGAAGCCTAGTAGGTTACAGTCCACGGGGTCCCAAAGAGTTGGACACGACTGAGCGACTTCACCTCACCTTAAAGCCTTTTCTGTTTGTTTAGTTGCTCAGTTGTGTCCAACTCTTTGCGACCCCATGGACTGCGGCACACCAGGCTTTCCTGTCCTTCACTATCTCTTGAAGTTTGCTCAAACTCATGTCCATTGAATCGGTGATGCCATCCAACCATCTCATCTGTCGACCGCTTCTCCTGCCTTGAATCTTTCCCAGTATCAAGGTCTTTTCTAATGAGTCAGCTCTTCACATCAGGTGGCCAAAGTATTGGAGTTTCAGCTTCAGCCTAAGTCCCTCTAATGAATATTCAGGATTGATTCCCTTTAGGATTGACTGGTTTGATCTCCTTGCAGTCCAGGGGACTCTCAAGAGTCTTCTCCAACACCACAGCTCAAAAGCATCAATTCTTTGGCATTCAGCCTTTTTGATGGTTCACGTCTCACGTGACTACAGGAAAAACCATAGCTTTGACTAGACGGACCTTTGTTGGCAAAGTAATGTCTCTGCTTTTTAATATGCTGTCTAGGTTGGTCATAGTTTTTCTTCCAAGGAGCAAGCATTTTAATTTCGTGGCTTCAGTCACCATCTGCAGTAATTTTGGAGCCCAAGAAAATAAAGCCTCTCATTGTTTCCATTGTTTCTCCATCTGTTTGCCATGAAGTGATGGGACCAGATGCTATGATCTTTGTTTTTTGAATGTTGAGTTTTAAACCAACTTTTTCACTCTCCTGTTTCACCTTCATCAAGGCTCTTCAGTTCTTCCCTTTCTGCCACAAGGGTAGTGTTATCTGCATATGTGAGGTTATTAACATTTCTCCTGGCAATATTTAGTCCAGCTTGTACTTCATCCAGTCCAACATTTCACTTGATGTACTCCGCATATGAGTTAAATAAGCAGGGTGATAATATACAGTCTTGACATACTCCTTTTGCAGTTTGGAACTAGTCCATTGTTCCATTCTGGTTTTAACTGTTGCTTCTCTCCTGCATGTAGGAGGCAGGTAAGGTGGTCTGGTATTCCTATCTCTTTAAGAATCTTTTGGAATCTTCTTTTGGAAGATTCAAAGTTTGTGGTGATCCAGACAGTCAAAGGCTTTAGCCTAGTCAATGAAGCAGAAGTAGATGTTTCTCTGGAATTTTCTTGCTTTTTCTATGATCCTGTGGATGTTGGCAATTTGATTTCTGGTTCCTCCGGCTTTTCTAAATCCAGCTTAAACATCTGGAAGTTCTTGGTTCATGTACTGTTGAAGCCTGATTTAGGGAATTTTAAGCATTACTTTGCTAGCATGTGAAATGAGTGGAATTGTGCAGTAGTTTGAATATTCTTTGGCATTGCCCTTCTTTGAGATTGGAATGAAAACAACCTTTTCACATCCATACGTGACTATTGGAAAAACCATAGCGTTTACCATATGGACTTTTGTCAGCAAAGTGATGTCTCTGCTTTTAAATATGCTGTCTAGTAGTTTCATTCATACATTTAAGTGAGAAATTTAGCAGGAATTCATAAGGAGTCAATGCAGATGAAATAGCTGTGAAAGGAATCTCTGCTTTGTCTTTGCCTTTGTATGAGGTTCCATGGGCTGCTCCCAGTCATTGATGACTGAGTGTGGCAAGAATACCAAGACAGGCTTTGGGGGTGGCAGTGTAGTATAGTGGGTAAATCCATGGCCTAGCTGAGAGTACTCTATGCTTAGAGTACTTAGGCAATAATAATAAGTCACTAACAGTCAAGTTTATTCAATGTAAGGTTGAAAAATGGAAGTAAAAATAGCTCTCTCATAAAATATCTCATAAAATAACTGTCTTATAAAAATAAGGATATATGCCATTGTATATGTTTATTATTAAGCACAGCTTTATATAGCACTCACTAACCTTCTGTAAGTTCTAGTTGGTATTGTGTGTTGTCTTTTGGCTTTTCTCTGCCCAGGCAACAAATGAGAGAAAAATGTGGACATGTATTAATTCAGTGATTCTCAAACTTTAGTGTGTGTGAGACTCACCTGGAGAACTCCTTAGGACAGATCATTTAGCCCCACTCTCAGAGATGCTGATTAAGCAGTTCTTAAATACCACAGGAGAAATTAGAGGGTGCAGAAACTTCCCAAATGCTTCTGCTGCCTGGGAATTGCTTTAGAATGTCTCCTTTAGAATTATTAATATAAACCTTCATCTCCACCTAGTGGTTGATTTGTGAAATACAATGCATATGCATTTTATTACATTTCATTTAATCTTTGTAAGTGCCTTGTGAAATAAGTATTCTCTTCATTTACAAATCATGAAACTAAAATACAAAGAGATAAAGTGATTTTATTAAAGTTTGACAAATAGTACATGAAAAACCGATCATTGGATCCAGACTGTGAGGCTCTAAAGCAGATGCTCTCTTTCAGTTTGTTATGTCTAAAACACATTTTCCAGATCACTTCCTCCAGTAATTCCACTTCTGAGGAAGTAATCAGAAATATGGACAAAGAGGCATAAAGATATTTATCACAACATTATTTATTATAGTGAAAATTCATAAGAAACATTAAGTCCATTAAGAATATAGTATATACTTCAAAATATTTTACAGACAACAAAAATGAAGCTTTAAATATTTTTAATTGTATAGAAATTTCTTGCATAATGTCAAGAGGGAAATGTTGGCTAATTCATAAAATAATTACTTCAAAATCTTCCCTCCTATATACATATAAAAGAGAAAATAGGCCAAAATATTAACATTGGGAATGAAATGATGTGTTATTTTTATTTGTTTACCTTTTCATTATTTTCCAAGTAGTCTATGATGAGAGTGTATCTTAGTAAATAGAAAAATTGTTACTTTAAATCAATAACATTAAAATTTGGGAAATTCTAAATTTCTATCCATTTACATGTAAAGGAAAAGTGACATTTATTTAGCATCTGCTCTGTGCTTAGCAAAATGCCAGTTATTATGAGGGATAGTTACATGAGATGAATAAGAACTGAGTCTCACTTTCTCTCTTCTATAGGTAGAACTAACAGGGAAAAACCATTACATGATATAAAACAGTGAGGGATTAAATATAAAAAACTATGTGCTGTGAGCCTTAAGGGAAGCTGGGGAGTTTAGGGCTGGTTAATGTTGGAGGAGATATAGTATTAACGGAGTAGGGCCTTCGTGGATAGAAGTAGAACTTTTTAGAGTAGAACTACATGAGCCAAGCAAAGAGACGGGAAGAAGCATAACATACTTGTAAGAATAGAGACAGGATTGGCCTGCCCTTCTTTCTTTGTGTTCTCTTATCGAGCCTGTCACTTGCATGCTTCATTTATACAAACCCCCTCAAATTGGTAATACTCTGTTTTTTCAGTGATCAACACCTTTCTGTTTCTTTTCTGGTGAGTGTTCAATTATCCCTTAATTATTGGAAATAGCCTAGGACTTTGCCACTCCAACTTTGATCTATTGATACCAGCTGGCTGATTTATTATCACCTGGGAGTATTTTCATAATACAGAATTGCAGGCCCCTCTCCAGATCACAGAATCAAAACCTGCATTTAAAAAAGATTGTGCACATTAATGCCTAAGAAACTCTGGGATAGCATGCAACACTGTCAAAAGCAGCTTGAATCCTAGGTAAAGGAGGCAGTTGCCAACATGGTTTAATAGCTGAGGGACTGACAAGGTCCTGACCAAACAAATATTTCTACCAATATCTTTCTCCAAATATGCCGTGATTTGACTCAGTCTTTAAGGGCGTGACTACATGTTAACCAACACTGGAGAAGGAATGATTTTGCCAGGTTAACCACAGCAAATACCTGCTTTATACAGTGCAAAAAGGAATGAGGCACAGTTATTTGATTAAGTGCAGAGGAAATTACTGTCCCATTTTGATGCAGCACAGACATGGAGGATGTGTGTCTTAAGGGAGATGACATGGAGCACTATGATGGCAGAGGGTCTTTGACTGGGGAGGTGATGGAGCACTGAGGGCAGCTTCATCTGTTTCACAGTATATCTGTGTTAACCAACAGCTTAGTTTCCTCCTTGCTCCTTTATTTGAAGAGTTCTGCTCCATCAGCATGGTGTTCTGTTTGTTACCTGTTTATTCGTGGTGAATTCAGAGAAAAGAAGATCCAGTGACTGATGTTTTGGAGCTAGGGATTAGGTGCAGAGGCATGGAAGAACAGGTGGACAAATCAAGAACTATAACTCATTGTGAAATGATGATTACCTATTTTCTACCAAGTACAGTTCTTCTGAGTTTTAGCTGGATACTTGGCCTGAGTCACAGTGAAACCTTTGAGGTTTTGTGAAGGAGAGACAGCTGTTGATTTCAAGTCCTTTATTTCTAGTTCCCTTTTGGGTTTTTAGAAATAAAGTTTGGTTTCCTGAGGGCAAGGTGAATCTTCTTTACGGTCCTCAGAGTCATGACTGAGGGAGACGAGTTAAGGGAGGCCAGAGACGTGTCAAAACAAATGATAAAAGTAACTCACATGTCATGTCTTGTAAATGTCTTTTAAGATGTATAAAGTTAAGACTGATGACTTCAGGGAATCCAAAAGTCAGGGAATAATCTCTGTGATAATGGCTACTAGGGTGAGGTTTAAGAGGTGGTTCGACCCTATATTTTATCATCCTATTTTGCTTTTTGCTCAAAGTAAAAAAAATATATGTCTTTCTCTGCCCAACTGGCTCAGTGCCCAGGTACCCCTAGAGAAATCTATTATAGGCTGTGAGACAGAAAAGCTTATAAGGCAAGTGTTTGTTAGCCTTGATGAATTATTTCCTATGTTTGTTATCCTCAGATATTATTTTCTTCTTTAATTTATCATTGAGTCATCACCAGGATGTATCTAGTTATTTTAGAATCAGTAGGTGACGACCACTAGAGATAGGAACTCAACACAGAAATTGGGCCATGGTGGTGGGATGGAGCCACTCAAGAGGGTGTCACTTTCAAGGCCTGCCATCCCCACTGTGTGCACCTTCATCTTAGAGCTGATTTTTTGCTTAGCAAGGGCACACAAAATAATTTCTTTACTGTAAGAAACTCAGCCCTGGTGTCCGGGTTTATGGAAGAATGCCTGTGGTAGTAGTGATGATGGTGGTGAGATGAAGAGTCGTCTTCTACAGAGATGTTCCCTCCCCCCTGTTCTCACTCTGCATTCTCAAATTCAGTAGATGTTTTTGTTCCACTGTGCTTTTACATTTTATATTACAAGGGTCTCAGACGATAAATTAAAGCTCTGGTGCCTCATAGATAAAAGATCAGTCGACATATCTGCCAAAAAATAATATGATCTATGCATTTTGAGGAAATACTGAAGTGAATGAATGGTTTACAGTGAAGATATTTGTGTCTAGATTAAAGAAGTCATTTGAAAAGAAGTAGTGAAACATAACAATGTAGTTTTATTTTGATGAGGATAATTCTTGAGAGACAGTTTTATATAGAATAAGTTAATAATTTTTCAACATGTGATTAAAATCTGGTGGTGGTGCTGGTGGATTTAAGCAGCTACTGGATTGACCTAGATAATCTACCTCTAAACCCTGAGATTCTACAATGCAAATGTTGCTGAGTATATAAAGCTATGGAGTATGGCGGCTCATTTAGCATCCAAGATGGTGTACCCACAGGACAAGCTTACTGTGGCACTTTCATGGGAGCTTTCAAAGCTGTTTAAAAACCAATCAATAAATATTTATTGGCTATCTACTATGTGTAAGACACTGTGCCAGGGACTCGAGACGACTCAAAGGGAAAGATTCCTTTTCTCAGAAAGTTTTCAGCGTATTTTTCCAAGTGTCTGAGATCTTATGAAATCTGTCCCAGGAAACGTTCTCCTAATAAACTCCTAAGAGCCAACAGGTAACTTTCTGGATAATTTGGATAATTATTCCTCTCTAGGAAGGTATACAGAGAGTAGGCCAAAGTACCATTAATAAAAACAAAACAAAACACCTAGATGTATTCTAAGCAAGGCAGTATAGAAATATCTACTTCACAAAATAATTTACACTATTTAATCAAGATACAAAAAAAATGTGTCTGTGAATAATTCTACCAGGGCATTAAGAATAAGTCTATGTTAGTAGCAGAATGCACTGGTAGGACCACTTATACTGTACTACTAAAGAAATTAACCTTTGGGTGTTTCTCTTGCTAGGATAGTGTTACCCTAAAGATATTCTCTAGATCCTGCAGATTATGAGTTGATGATGGGGTATGGCAAGTCCTACCTTTTTTATCTGGATGCTCAGTTGAAGAGAGGGAGTCCTTCCCTCTTTACCTTCTTAAGTCTTGTCACCAGGCTACTAGGTCTGGGTAAATATCCTCTTTTCCCTTATTCTTCTTTTTGAATGTGTTCCTCTCACTGAGCTGTGTATACTTGGTAAAGACCATACAAAAATTAAAAATAGGTATCAGTGACTACTATTTCTAAAATATGTTCTGCAATGATGGTTAGGCTGGGCCAAGAAAAAAATCAGTAAGGAATTTAGAGTAAATACAAGGAAGGAGTAAGATGTGCATGCAGTCTTAAGTTATGCAAATGATATAGTAGAGAAAAAGATGAAAGGAAGAAAAGGAGTCAGAGAAGAAAGAGATTGACAAGTGATACACTGGGAAACAGAACAGAAAGCTGAGAAGAAAAGAAGAAAAAATTGAGAAATTGGATATAAATACTAGTGATAGTTAAAGGTATCTTAGTACATAAAAAGAGAGAGTGAAAGATGGGGAAGGAAAAATAAAAAGCTAAACACAGAGTGGTTGATAGAAATAAAGAAGGAGGATTAAAAAAGGAAATGATAAAGGTGAAGAAAGAGGTAGTGGAAGAAAAATTCCAAAAGAGAATATTAATCAGGAAAAAGACCAACATAAGGAAGTAAAAAGTACAGTGCATTAGGATTATATTGATGTATAGATCTCCATACATAAAATGGCAAGTTCATCTGCTTTTCTGTCTTGCAAATGCAGACAATTTTGCAAGTATGGAACTTTGAGAGGAAAAGGAAGAATCAGTAAGCACAAAGAAACTAATCCAGACAAGTGGATTACAAGTTTCAGGGCAATGGTGGTCAGAGCCTTCCTTTTTTTTAAAAGTCTGTGCTAATTAGTGACAATACTGACTCTAGCAAACTCCAGAGGCCCAGCCTCCTGTGCTAGAGTGGGGAAAAACTTAAGGATCACCAAGAAAGTGAGATACTTAATCAAGTCTTGGGGGAGAAAATGTCTGGAAACCACTGTAGAATAGCAGGTATTTTCCTTCCCCAGAGAATACTTGCTGGAGATGATTCCTAGGCCTGAAGTAGTAAGCAGTCTTGAACCTGGTCCTGTGGATTGGTCCCTACTTGAAGAGGATCAAATGGAGTGTGATCATCTGCATTAAGTGGGTCTACATTTATATTCTGAAACTGTGCCCCAGTTGCTAACTCAGCCAATGAGTTAGGAATTTTAGTAGGCATAATTGGATCCCCGTCAAATGAGCCTTGCCTTCCAAGACTAGATGGAGTTCCAGTGCTGGAGGTGTAATACTTTGTTAATTTGGAGTCAAAACATGGTAACTGTAGGATGGTAGATGGTCTTTGTTGCTGCCTTTTGCCCTCATTTCCTTGCACTTCACTTGGAATTCCTTCTGGCTTGGGACCTTCATCAGGTGTATCCATAACAAGCTGCTCAGGAGTAAGATCAATAGGTCTTTCATTGAGCTGGTTGCCTTCTAATGTTTGTTCCAAAACATGGTTTCCATCTCCTCCAAGATCACTTTTGAGGCAAGGTATATTCTTTGATTGAAGGGAACTGGCTTCAGGAAGGGGCCTAATTCCCCTTTGGCTCAATTGATTATTTATAGAACATGGTGTGTTCCTCCTCAGAGTGGACATGTCATTTCTGAAAGGACTTGGGTTTTGACTTTCTCCAGGAAGTCTTTTTTCTGAGCTGTTTCTTTGGCCAGGTAGGATGCTTGTTGGGGAAATAGTATATCTTTCATGCTTAGTATGACTGTCTTCTGTATAGAAAGGGCTGGTGTCTTGGTTTTCCCCTGGTGCAAGACCAAAAGATAGAGTGTAGTCTTGTAGAGCAAGTGGATTGTCCTTGGGCCCTGTGGAGCCACCAGGACAGCAAGGGCCTCTCTGGCTTAGGTGAAATAGACGTGTTCCTTTTTGACTTCCTGGGTAATATGGAGGAATCAAGTCTGGAAAAGCCAAATGTCCTCCCTCTGGTGAATTTAACCTAGTGATTTGCATGCCATGATTCAAATTCTCACCTTCCTGCCATGTTGGATTTTTCTGAAGCCCAGTTGGGGAGTTACTGAAATAAGGCTGATTCTCCTTGTGGTATGGTGGACTAGCGGGGGCTTTGGGTAGATTCGTTGGCTGACCCCAGAAAGTTCTGGTAAAATATGGTCTCCTTTCTCTCTGCCCTTGGACTTGAACCATGTGGTCCCAGGAATTCCAAGAAGGAAACATAGTGTTTTCTTCTTGTCCAACAGCATTATTAGGATAATAGCCCCTGTTCTCCACAAGCAGTGGTATAGTGGGAGCCGTATTATATGATGGAAAATTCTCATCTGGGCTCCAGGGGTAAAATTCACCATAAGGAAAATATTCCCTGGGTTTTGGTAGATTATCGAAGGAATAGGGAGAGTATTCCTTTGGTTGGTTTGAGGTATATTGCTTGCCTTCATACCTAGCTGTTGGGGCTGTCTTAAAGTTCGACTCCTCCACACCCCATCTCGTTTGTCCTGGGAAAGGTTCATCTCCAGTTGGATCATTTGGGTTTTCTTCATTATAAGGGATTGTCTCTTTTGGATCTGGAGTATTCATGGGATAGTGTGGATTTTCAGGTTGCCCCACTGTATTGGGAGGATCATTTCTTTCATCCCAGGTATTACTTCTAAGGTATGGTGGGTTTTCCCTGCGGTCATAGGGGTTGTAGTCAGTGTAGTAAATACGTCTTCTAGAGCCATGGGAAGGATGAGGTAAATGTTCTTCCTTCTTTCCAAGCTCTTCTTTAAAAGGTGGAGAGATTTCTTGTTGGTTCCAAGTATTTCTTCCAGCAGGAAAACGTTCCCTTGCAGGGGAAGGAGATCCCTCAGGGTACCCTGGCTGATGTGTACTGTGCTTTATTTCTGGCTGATTAATTTGTGATTCATATGGAATTCTTCTTGGTTCTAAAATAATCCCTTTGGGCAAATTCTGGCTTTGGGTTTGTACATTAGAATTTGGGGTTCCCCTGGAATCTCCTCTGGGGTAATAAGAGTTTTCACGTTGATCAATAGAATTAAAATTTGGGACTAGAATGTTACCCTCAGGGTGAGGCAGTTTCTGGTTTGATTTGCTAACTCCATAGTCTTGAGAGTTTCTCCAGAGGCCATTTGGATCCCTTGTAGGAATGACTATTCTTTCTTTTTGACTTACTGGCTTCTCTTTTGGATTTTGGATGTTTTCGTTCTGGCCAGTAGTAGTACCATGTTTGGGACCCAGAGGGGCAATGGTTCCCGTAGGTTGTTTACTGGGCCCCTCAGGCTTTCTTCTGAAATTTACTGGATTTCCTACATAATTGGGATAATTGCCCCTTGCGGTGGAGGCATAAGCTCTGCGATATATTGGATATCCTGGACGAATTGCTTGTTTGCCTTCCAAAACAAAGGAGTTCCACCGAGGACCCCTCTGAATTTGTTGATTTCGGTAAAGAGGCCCGATACGTCTGTGCCCCATAGAGGTACCAGTAGGACGCCATTGTCTTCCTGTAGGAAAATTTCGGATGTTAGGATGTGGATAATTTTCATGATTATTTGTCTGACTTGGTCTCCATGGGGTCTGACTCCTTGGAACTCCTTGGCCGGAAACATTCACTACAGGGTTGTTTTGAACTGTAGGGTTGCTCACAGTGTTGGGGCCCTGACCGCTGTTTCCTGCTGGGCTGGTGTCGTTTCCACCGTGACCCGCCCTGGGACTGGGTGCATTTGGCTGAGTAGAGTTAGTCTCAGGAACGGTTGAATTAACAGAAGGATCAGTGGCTGGAGTCTCTGTTTTAGGAGGATCTTCTTCTTTTGGTTTTTCAAAATCTTCAAACATCTCTTCTGAATAATAAGGAGGACGGCCCCCAAATCCATGATATCCAAAATATCCAAAGAAAGGGTTCTGTAGGAAGAAGATGGAAATAATCATTGCTCTCTGTTTCCCACTGTGGTGCTGCTTGGAATTTTTTTTGAAGGAATAGAAAAATCTATTAGTGATATACTTTTAAAATCACCACTGTTTATGCTTTCTTTCTTGAAATTTGATTCTTCCTTGGTTTCCATTCCCTTTCTTCCTTCTGGTACTCTTACTTTCTGAGCAGTACTTAGTTTTCTCCTCTTAGGCCTGGATTCTATATCTAAGTTTTTTTTTAAAGAACTCCATCCTCTATCCACCTTATTCTGTTCTCATTTAACACACTTGCTTTGAGCAATCTATTACAGGCCAGTTTTTCAGTATGGATACATGCCAGTGACTCATAAAGCCATAATTCTGGTGCATGACTCTCTCCTGAGGTTGAGACAGCAAGACTGCTACACTAAAGATCTTATGAGTACCTCTAACTGTATGTACCTAGACTAGACTCATTTCCCCCACACCTCATTCTCCAGTGTTCTATATGTAATAAGCATTCACCACTATCTACCCTGTTTCCTAAGTTTCCACTCTGTTTCCCCCAGACAGTTAATGACCAAATCTATAAAATCTGAGCTTCCCTGGTGGCTCAGCTAGTAAAGAATATGTCTGCCAAGTAGGAGATCAGGTTCAATCTCTGGATCCGGAAGATCCCCTGGAATCCAAAGGAAATAGCAACCCACTCCACTGTTCTTGCCTGGGAACTCCCATGGACAGAGGAGCCTGGAAGGCTTCATCCCATGGGGTTGCAAAAGAGTTGAACATGACTTGTGACTAAACAACAAACAACAACCCAGTTTCCCGTTTCCACTCTTTCTCCCCTAGACAGTTAATGACCAAATCTATAAAATCTAAACCTTTGCCTTTGCCCCACCCCCTTTAGCCCTGTGCTATTGCAACGGGTTTCTCACTGGATACTCTGGATATAATTTTACTTTCCTCTAATCTTGCCTATCAATTGCCATCAGAGTAGTAGAGGTTTGGGAAAGTTCTGTCACTTTCCTCAAATACTAACTAAAGTTGCCCTTACCTTATAGAATAAACTCTAAACTCATAGCATAACATACAAACCATGGTGCTAAAGAGTGGGGCTCTACACAAATATAGGTTAAAATCTCTATTCCACGAGTCTTAATAGTCTGACTCTGGGCTAACCTCAGTTTTTCATTTGTAAAAGGGAAATAATAAAATAATATCTACCTCATAGATTATCATGAGCATCAAGTGAGGTCAAGCACTTAAATGTTATACTATATATTATTAAGCAGTATACTATATAATATAATTTTATGTATATATATATATATAAAATACTTGTCAGGCACTTACTAAGTACTAGGCACTGAGTTTTATGTTACCTCACTCGATGCTCGTAATAAACCATGAGCTCCACAGGTTCTATGAAGACCTACATGACCTTCTAGAACTAACACCAAAAAAGATGTCCTTTTCATCATTGGGGACTAGATTGCAAAAGTAGGAAGTCAAGAGATGCCTGGAGTAACAGGCAAGTTTGGCCTCAGAGTGCAAAATGAAGCAGGGAAAAGGCTCACAGAGTTTTGCCAAGAGAATGCACTGGTCATAGCAAACACCCTCTTCCAACAACACAAGAGACAGCTCTGTAACACACGGATATCACCAGATGGTCAATGCCAAAATCAGATTGATTATATTCTTTGCACCTGAAGATGGAGAAGCTCTATACAGTCAGTAAAAACAAGACCGCGAGCTGATTGTGGCTCAGATCATGAACTCCTTATTGTCAAATTCAGACTTAAAGAAAGTAGGGAAAACCAGTAGGCCATTCACCATTTGACCTAAATCAAATCCGGCACAATTATACAGTGGAAGTGACAAATAGATTCAAAGGTTTAGATCAGATAGACAGAGTGCCTGAAGAACTGTGGATGGAGGTTTGTAACATTATACAGGAGGTGATGATCAAAACCATCCCCAAGAAAAACATAGAAAGGCAAAATGGTTGTCTGAAGAGGATTTACAAATAGCTGGAGGAAAGAGAGAAGTGAAAGGCAAAGGAAAAAAGGAAGGATATACCCATCTGAATGCAGAGTTCCAAAGAATAGCAAGGAGAAATAAGAAAGCCTTCATAAGTGATTAATGCAAAGAAATAGAGGAAAACAATAGAGTGGGAAAGACTAGAGATCTCTTCAAGAAAATTAGAGATATCAAGGAAACACTTCATGCAAAGATGGGCACAATCAAAGACAGAAACAGTCTGGACCTAACAGAAGGCAAAGATATTAAGAAGAGGTGACAAGAATACAGAGAAGAACTGTACAAAAGAGAGCTTCATGACCCAGATAACCACGATGGTGTGATCACTCATCTAGAGCCGGACATCCTGGAATGTGAAGTCCAAGTGGGCCTTAGGAAGTATCACTACGTACAAAGCTAGAGGAGGTGATGGAATTCCAGTTGAGCT
>SJYV01039717.1:297100-344727 GCA_006410875.1 Neotragus pygmaeus | reverse complement strand
TGAGAAAAGAAAAGAAGCTAAAGACAAAGGAGAAAAAGGAAGGATATACCCATCTGAATGCAGAGTTCCAAAGAATAGCAAGGAGAAATAAGAAAGCCTTCATAAGTGATTAATGCAAAGAAATAGAGGAAAACAATAGAGTGGGAAAGACTAGAGATCTCTTCAAGAAAATTAGAGATATCAAGGAACCACTTCATGCAAAGATGGGCACAATCAAAGACAGAAACAGTCTGGACCTAACAGAAGGCAAAGATATTAAGAAGAAGTGACAAGAATACAGCGAACTGTACAAAAGAGAGCTTCATGACCCAGATAACCACGATGGTGTGATCACTCATCTAGAGCCGGACATCCTGGAATGTGAAGTCCAAGTGGGCCTTAGGAAGTATCACTACGTACAAAGCTAGAGGAGGTGATGGAATTCCAGTTGAGCTATTTCAAATCCTAAAAGGTGATGCTGTGAAAGTGCTGCACTCAATATGTCAGCAAATGTGGGAAACTCAGCAGTGGCCACAGGACTGGAAAAGATCAGTTTTCATTCCAATCCCAAAGGAAGGCAATGCCAAAGAATGCTCAAACTATCGCACAATTGCACTCATCTCACACGCTGGTAAAGTAATGCTCAAAATTCTCCAAGCTTGGCTTCAACAATACGTGAACCGTGAATTTCTAGATATTCCAGCTGGCTTTAGAAAAGACAGAGGAACCAGAGACCAAATTGCCAACATCCACTGAATCACCGAAAAAGCAAGAGATTCCAGAAAAGCATCTACTTCATTGACTTTACACTAAAACCTTTGTGTATGTCACAACAAACTGGAAAATTATTAAAGAGATGGGAATACCAGACCACCTTACATAATTCCTGATAAACCTGTTTACAGGTCAAGAAGCAACAGTTAGAACCAGATATGGAACAATGACTGGTTCCAAACTAGGAAAGGAGTACATCAAGGCTGTAAATTGTCATTCTGCTTATTTAACTTATATCTAGAGTACATCATGTGAAACGCTGGGCTTAATGAAGCACAAGCCAGAATAAAGATTTCTGGGAGAAATATCAATAACCTCAGATATGCAGATAATACTACCCTTGTGGCAGAAAGAGAAGAACTAAAGAGCCTTTTGATGAAGGTGAAAGAGGACAGTGATAAAGTTGGCTTAAAACTCAACATTCAGAAAACGAAGATCATGGCATCCAGTCCCATCACTTCATGGGAAATAGATGGGGAAACAATGGAAACAGTGAGAGACTATTTTCTTGGGCTCCAAAATCACTGCAGATGGTGACTGCAGCCACAAAATTAAAAGACAGTTGCTCCTTGGAAGAAGAGCTATGACAAATCCCTAGATGGCATATTAAAAAGCAGATACTGGACATTTGGAACTTTCCTGGAGAACTTTGCCTTTCAATGCAAGGGGTGCAGTTTCTAATCCCTCATCAAGGAGCTAAGATCCCACTGCCCAAGTAAACCAAAACCCTAAAACAGAAGCAATACTGTAAAGAGTTCACCATGGAAAAATAAATAAACTTGAAAGCTTAAAAGAAAAAAAAAAGCAGAGCTATTACTTGGCCATCAGAGGTCCATCTAGTCAAGATTATGGCTTTTCCAGTAGTCATGTATGGATGTGAAGGCTGAACCATCAAGAAGGCTGAGTGCCAAAGAATTGATGCTTTTGAACTGTGATGTTGGAGAAGACTCTTGAGAGTCTCTTGGACTGTAAGGAGATCCAACCAGTCAGTCCTAAAGAAAATCAATCCTAAATATTCACTGGAAGAACTGATGCTGAAGCTGAAACTCCAATACTTTGGGCACCTGATGCAAAAAGCCAACTCATTAGAAAAGACCCTGATGCTGGGAAAGACTGAAGGCTGGAGGAGAAGGGGACGACAGAGGACGAGATGGTTTGATGGCATCACTGACTTAATGGATATGTTTGAGCAAGCTCTGGAATTTGCTGAAGAACAGGGAAACCTGGCATCGTACGGTCCATGGCATAGCAAAGAGTCGGACACAACTGAGTGACTGAAGAACAGCAACAAAGCTTCAGTTTATTTGTACAATGAGAGTATTAGATGATCACTTAATTGCCTTCTGAGTATAACATTCTAAGATAATTTTTCTTCATTCCTGTTGACAAGCTGTTCCATCACTGTTCACAGTCTAGATCAACCTTGAGCAAAAGTTTTAGGCTTGCTTTTTAGAGAGGGGGTAGAGAGAGAGAGAGGGAGAGAGAGAGAAATAGAGAAAGAGATTGGTTTCAATACATGTAGAGGAGAAATGATACATCACATTTATTTTAGGTTACTTGGTTAGTTTCACTTTAAAAAAAATCATGGATGCTTGAGCTACAGATTCATGTGTTGGATTTTAACTTTCTTGTTAGATAGGGATCAAAAAAGCAGAGACTTTCAGAATGTAACACTCAGTGAAGAATGTAGCTTTACTTGTACTTACCATGCCTTCTTCATTGCTACCTGGTGGACGTCCAAAACCTGGTGGTATCCTCTGAAAGGTGAAAACCATAATGAACATAGAGAAAACCACTTTTTATGCTGCCATTTGATTGTAAACACCAAGATGTTTTAAAAGTAGTTTGTCAGTGTTAGCACTGTTGCTGGCTTTTAGTTTCTGAGTCATTTGCTCTTATAGTCTAGCTATTAATAATTATGACATAACCATCGATGAATTCTTGTAAATACAAAGACCTTAACTGGATCCTTGGTTATGTTACTCAAAATACCATGTGTGGCTGTATCTCTTAGCAGTTGTCCTGTCCCATCACCAACACACACACACACACACACACACAGAAAGGAGAGAAAGAGAGAGATTTGAGTGCTGTGAGGATCCAAATATCCACATTAGAATATCTAATAATGGAGATTAAATAATGATGTTATTTTAAAGATGTTTACATTTAAGTTGACAAACTGACAACCCATCCTGGATTATTACTATAATATTTTTATACTCAAAACCAAGGTTATTTTCCTAATCAAACTTGGAGGTTGAGTTTCTGCACATGGGAGGGTTTGGAAAAGCAATTCACCTCCCACAGACGTTTTATATAGATGAAATTAAAAGCTGTTTCAGCCAGAGAATCATGTTTATCTGCTTTTTCAATCTTTACCTGGTACTGCCTTCGTTTTCTTAGTTCATTATTGCCGGTAAAAAAGATGTCACTCTTACAGGGAAAAAAAAAAAAAGTAAGGAAGTTTTACTCCTTGAAATTTTTCCTTGGTGATAAGAAGCCTTCTTGGTTGTAGAGTTGTAGACAAGAAAAAATGATGCCATAGTGGAATGAAGCATCACCAGATATTTATTATTGTTGTTTTTGTTAGTTCAGTTGCAGCTGACCTTTAATGTTTCTTTAGTTTACATAGTTTATTTTCCAATTCATATTTTTAAATGCTTGTCATACAATTTCATTATTTTGCTTTATTTTGGTGATTTTGCACTGTAAATGATTCTTATAATTATTATTTTGCAAGATTCCTTATAATGAAGTGTCTCTGGCTAGAAATAAGAAGATATTATGGAAAGATCTTAGTTTAGTCATTGTTTGGAACTCTATTTGTCATAATTTCCCCATGACATTGAATGAGGATAATCTTTGTATTTTCTAATCTCTTGGGCAAGGAATAGTAGCAAAGGGGCACAGCCCTTTGAAATGAATTCATTAACTAAGTTAGTAGTAGTGTTGGATTATTTAGGCTCTGTTCATGTCACCAATTTGAGTAAAAGATCCATTTAAAAATTCTTTTTCCAATAATGCATTATTACTGATGTGATGATTTTGTGTCATATTCTGTACTCATTGGCATATGGCATTCTATTTAGAATGTATGAACTCAAATTAGCTTGAGATACAGCATGATAATATTATTTTCAATTCTAATTTAAGGGAAAGACACTCACATGTGGAATATGCCACGGTGGCTGTTGATAGGGAAATAGCCCATTGCCGAATGGTGGGAATGCCTAGAACAAAGGAATCACAGTGACGTGGAAATGAGAATAAATGAAAAATGAAACAAACCTATTAAAGACAATTGTTTGGAACTTGGAGGTCTACATCTTCCTTTGCATTAAACTGTGAACTTTTAAAGGGCAGAGATGATGATAATAATAATAACACTTAGTATTGTTGAACACTTATGTTCTAGGTAATGTGTTGAGAATTTTATGTTGGTAAACTCATTTAATCCTCACATACCAATGTAATAATGTGCTGTCATTATTCTCATTTCACTTAAGATTCTGAGGTTCAGAGAAATTGAATCACTTGCCCCAAATCTCATAGCTGATAAATGATTGAAGCCAGGATTCCAACCCAGGAGTGTCTTTTCATTCAACTTCGTATTCTCTACATCTATAATAGGTCTGATTATGAAAGTTAATCAACTCAAGACAATATTTTATAAGCTCCACACTGGATGAGGTCTTGAGAAACCATCTGCACATCTTCTTGCTTTAAGTCAGGGCTACACTTATGCTATCCTGAAGTCCTGGAAGCAGTGTTAACTTTCAGGGCAATGTTTTAGATCATTGAAGAATAGATCTGTAAGGGACTTGGAGAACATTTCATTTACTTATGACGAACGTGGAGTCTAGAAGGCAAAATGACTTGCTCGGGTCATACAACTAATAAGGGCCAGGGTAAAATTCGAATATGTGTTCCCTGATCCTCTGTTGGTGTCCTTGTTCATACCATGTTTCCTCTGTAGTTTCAAAGGAGCCTCTTTAGGGCAACAGTACATTATTCTATTTTGTACATCAGTTCAGTTCAGTCACTCAGTCATGTCCACGTCTTTGCGACCCCATGGACTGCAGCACGCCAGGCTTATTTTATGCATAGCGGTACCCATATTGGGGAGCACTGGAGAAAGTGCGTTTGTGGGGGTGGCATTGTTCTCCCAATCCCTCTGAGGCCATTTATGACTCTGGTTTGGAATTTTGCTGGGCGAGCCTCACCTGAGGTGTCTGGGTTTCCTCCTCTTGTGGCTGAGCCGTGGTGGGTGATGGCTGCTTTAAATGCTGGTTTGGTGGGGAATCGCTTGGTTGAGGCTGGTTGGGACTCGGGGTCTCAGGGGCTTGATCTGTCTTGCTTTGGTGTTTGGGTGCTGAGGGAGATGAAGGCTTCTGTGGGTGTTTCTTGTTTGGTGGTGGCTGAGGCCACATGGGCATCTGGTACTGTGGGAAGAGCTGAGGGAGCTGTATACCATTTCCATAAAAGGGACTCAGGTGTGCCAACTGTAGGGTAGTAAATAACAGTGAAGTCACATGAGGGCTGAGATTCCAGCTCTCCCCGCCCCCTTCAGTTGGTCTCTAAAACTCAGCCCAGGAAACTTAAGTCAACAATGGAAGCTTTAAGCTCTTTAGCTGGAATTTCTTTACACATTTTCTTACAGAAGTGAATTTCAGTCTTTCAGAAAACCAACCAAAGCAAAAGGCACAACTGGGTGAAAANTAGTGATGAAAAAAGAACAAAAAGACAGAAAGCAAACCAAAAAACCTCTCAAGGAGCAATGAAACATCTATAAGATATAGGAAAAAAATAGATAATAAAGTCTATCAGATTTATTCAGTTTAAGTCTAGCTTTTGATCTACAAATGCAGAAGTTACTCCATGATGCCAGTGAGTTACTGCTGGCAGGTGGTTATTTATTTGGACCACCCTCACAGGTAGTGTTTATATGTACTGAAGCAGCTTAACAATGCCTGAGAATCTAAGAAGGTTAGGTTGTTCTCCATCTTCTTCAGTCTGAGAAGAAAATGCAACCCAACAGTTAAGAACACAGGCCTTGAGTTTCGAAATACTGAGTCATGTATACCCTGCACTTAGAATACTGCTTAGCTCATAGTAAGTGCTTCATAGAGTTAGGTGGTTTTCTACTTTTTATACTGAATGGAGGTTGGTTGTGATGTTATCTCACCATGGAAATAATATATATATTGACCATTTATTATACGCATTGGGTGTAGCTCTGAGCACTTTTCATGGCTTTATTCTCACTAATGCTCACAACAACCCTATGAAATAGTTTCTATTATTATATACATTTTGTTATAAGGAAATCGACACGCAGAAAGATTAAGTAGCTTGTTTATTTACATAGTCAGTAAGTGGCTAATGCCAGGCACTCTGACTCCAGGGTCCCTGTTCTGTTTTCTACTCCATGCTGTCTCGGCCTGGATTGAAGCATTGATGTTAAGGGACAACTTATTTAGCTTCTCTTTGATAACAATGACTGCCATTGTCCCTATTTGAGTATTAGTTAACTGAAGGTAAAAGTCACAGGGAGTCAGAATATCTAGTTCCTAGTTCTTGATTGATCACTCACCAACTCTGGGACTTCGGGACTGTCTTTAGCCTTCACTGCTTTTTGGTTTCCTTAACAAGAATCTGCCTGTTTGTTTCCCAAAGCCTGTGATATTGTCCTTCATCAGCAGAGTAGAGTCCCAATAGTCTGGACTTGCATGCTAGGGAGAAACTTGAAATATTTGCAGTTCAGTTCTGCTGAAATGCCTGGTTGAGAGAAATGGATTTGGGAATAGAGCTATTCAACCACCTTACTGGGAACTCCTAGATCTGTGTCCGGGTCAGGTCACACCATTGGTAGCTCGTACCCTTAGATTAGCTTAGCTTCTTTAAAGAGTCACCTTAATTAGGTTCATTACTACAACTCACAAATGAGAGAAAGGTGTAGGAATTCTTCCTAGAAAGTGCCCAGCATGTGCTGGACACAGTGCAAGTGTGTGATATTTTGACTGGGAACACCATGGAAAGAGTCTGTACCTTCATGGAGCTGTTTATTAAGTAGCAGATCTAGACTTTGAGGTGTAGGATATAATGCTGTATAGTAAGAAATAAGACTGGAGCAGTTCAGAGCATGTAGGAGGGACTTTAAGGAAGGTGTCCCAGAGGAAGTGAGATATAAGCTGTAACCTGACTTCTGAGTTAAGGTAGCCAGAAAAACACAGAAACATGTTGAAGGCAGAGAATAGCATTATTGTGAAGTCTGGAGGAAGAATGAACAAGGTGAATTCTAACAACTTAGAGAACTCTAGAATGGCTGCAAAAAAACTCCAGGACTGAAAGTGATGAGAAATATGGCTAGAAGAGGTGAGCAGGGCTACTCAAACAGAATCTCAAGTTTAGTGAAGGACTTTCCCATAAAATATGGTTGAAAGCTGTACTATATCACTTAAATATGCATTATATAAAACTCTGCAGAGGAAATTTCTGCTAGAACTTTGTTTCAGGAAGAATCTGGCTGTTCTTGACATCTAATAATTGTTTTTCTGGAGTCACATTGCTAGTGGAGTATCTAGACCAGTGTCTTTACTTTCTACACCTTATTTTAGGAATATCAATCACTTTTGTTACAACTATCATCATGATTTATTTCCTCCTTTGCCATAACAAGAAATATGTAACATTCTGTATTTCCCTCTCACTCTGGTTACTTGGAGAAGGAAATGGCACTCCAGTCCAGTATCCTTGCCTGGAAAATCCCATGCACAGAGGAGCCTGGCAGGCTGCAGTCCATGGGGTTGCTACGCTAAATTTGGTTGGCTTAATTAACAGTGGATCCAGGTTATGTGAGGCCTTAGTTAATATAATTTTGGAGGCTTTTTCTTTAAGAAAAACAACACAAAATTTAGGTAATAAAAAATATTTGTTTAGATAAGAAAAGAAATTGCAAACAAATTTCATATTTTAAAGAGTTGACAAATAGTACAGGCATTACAAAATCTGGAAAAACAATGCTTTTTTACTAACTGCCTGACCTCTATTGTAGCATCCATACATTTGAAGCCCAATTTCTCCTCTCCTTACATGTTGCCAGGTCAGCTTCCAAGGCATGTCCATATCACAATGTTTTCTCTGGTCTGACACCTTTAGGTCACATATAGAATGAGGAGGTCTTGAGAGTTAGGCATGGGAAGAAGGGATATTCTTGGAAATCATTCCAACAAGAGAACATTTTAACTACATATGAAAGCTTATTGTGGATCACATAAAATATGTAACACTAAACACAAATTAAATGTCTCCTACCTCAGCTTCTCAGAATGTCCAGGGCTATTCCATTGCCATCTGAATTTAGGAGAAGCGTGTTGAAGGGACTATGGAAATGGGAAGATATAGCAGTCTCAGCCACTTGTAGGAAACTGACTTAGCCTCTGACCCTGTATTGAGCCTGTAAATGTCGTTTATATCTACCATCTAATGTTACTAACCTTATTACTATTTTTTTTGGAGTTTTTTCTTTCTTTTTTTTGTACTTTTAAAATTGAAGTATAGCTAATTTACAATGCTATGTTAGTTTTAAGTGTGCAGCAAAATGATTCAGTTATATATACAGATTCTTTTCCAAATTTTATATTACTATTACAAGATAGTATAGTTCACTGTACTATATAGTAGGCCCTTGCTGTTTACCTATTTTATATATAGTAGTGTGTATATGTTAATCTCAAACTCCTAATTTATCTCCCTCCTTCATTTTTACTATTTCATGCTATGAACTGTCTAAAATAGTGTCTGAGAGGAGAGAGAGATAAAAAATTTAATTAATAAAATAAAATAGTAATAAACCCTGCCTAATTATCATTTCTTTATAGTAATAGCACCTTAAAATATATAACAATAAATAACTTCATTGACTGCATGCTGGGCCCTGGGCTAAGTTCTCTAGATGCTTTATCTTACTGAATATTGACACAAACCCTATGCAATAGGCACTATGATCCATCCACCAATATTTTACTGTTGAAAACGTAGAATCTTAACGAAGTTTAAGAACTTACCAAAGGCTAAGTGGTAGAATAGGAAGTTGAACCCAGGTCTGCCTGCAGTTAACTCTTTCCCTTTAAATAGTGTAGACACATATGGTATGTATGTTTTCACCAGTGGTTTCAGGACACTGGGATCAAGTTTCTTTTAAAAAAATATTTATTTATTTGGCAGCATTGGGTTTTAGTTGCAACGTGTGGAAACTTTGTTGTGTCATACGGGACCTTTTGTTGTGGTTCATGGACTCTCTAGTTGTGGTTTTGGTCCACTGCAGATGGGATCTTCGTTCCCCAACCAGGGATTGAACCCATGTCCCCTGCATTGCAAGGCATATTCTTAACCACTGGACCACCAAGGAAGTCCCTCCAACTTTCTATAAAAGGCTTTTTTTTTTTTTTTTTGGTAAAAATAAAGTAGGATGTGAACTTATATAAAATGGATTTGTGAAGTTTCAATTCCAAATACTAACATGAATTATGATTATTTTAAAGTCCAGTTGCATGGAAAGTAAAAGAAAAATACATCTTGCTTTTCTTGAAAACAGGAAGCTGTCTCTTGGTATTTGGAGTATAGTGCATACTGGGCAAGATGAATCAACTTCTAAATAAACAGTTAGAGCAGACTGGATAATTGAGTAAGTGGAAGCTTGTTGAGTCTATCACCTCATTTCTTGCCAGACATCATCTAATCATTTTTTTCAGAAATGCTAGCATTCAGACTACCCTTCTACACTGAGGTGATACACACATTTCAAGCTTCTCTTCCTCAGTGGTCTCATATACATGGGATGCAGCCCTCTGTTTATGGCTTTTGTGTTGTATGGGTTCCCTTTGCTACCTGCCACCACCGACCTTCACCTCTCTATTCAGAGGGAGTGGGTCTCATAAAACTACCTTTGAGATGCTAGACCAATGTGAACTTGTATTCCGAGTTTCTACCACCCATATGTTCAGCCTGAGACGTAGGGTTAGAGTTGTATACTTTGGATATTTTGTCCTTCCCTTGTAACTCTGAATGGTAGATAGTAACACTGTTAGATATTTAATATTTAATATCTAATGGAAACTTGGGGTGATTAATGAACAGAATCTGAGGCTACCCAGAGCATGAGTGTGCACCACTGTCTGTTGCCTCTACTTTCCAGTTGCTACGATATCATTGTCACAAGGCTAGGCAAAAGTCTGCACTGTGTTGTGCTGTGCTTAGTTGCTCAGTCATGTCTGACTCTTTGTGACCCCATGGACTATAGCCAGCCAGGGTCCTCTGTCCAGGCAAGAAGAGTACTGGAGTGGGTTGCCATGCCCTCCTCCAAGGGATCTTCCCAACCCAGGGACTGAACCAGGGTCTCCTGCATTGCAGCTGAGCTACCAGGGAACATCAGCACAAGGGCCACCCTTTGACTGGAGGCATCAGTGTTAGTAAGTCAAACTGTTGACCCCAGGGGATTTCTCTCTGTTTCTCACCTGGGGTCCATCTTGGTTCTTCTGCTTTCCTTTGATGACAAGATCATTCTGGGCTCACCAGCAATTCAATACTTGCCTTATCTGTAAGAAATGCAGGAATCCAGCCTAATTGAGAGTTCAGAAGGTAATTGGAAAAGATTGGGTTTTAAACAAATGGATATTTTCCTTTCTTTGTGTTTTTAAAAAGGTCTTTGTCATAGATTTTCCTTTATTGGAAAAGCTTCCTGAAGAGAGACAGTAATGTAAAAGGGATACCATATATCTTCAGTTTTTTAATAAACTAGTTTCTGAAAGAGTGAAAGATTCCACTCTGAAGCATAAGTTTCTCCAAATCGTAGAGTCTCAGAGGCAGAAGCAACCTTCAGTTCAGTTCGGTTGCTCAGTCATGTCCAACTCTTTGTGACCTCGTGAACCGCAGCATGCCAGGCCTCCCTGTCCATCACCAACTCCCAGAGTTCACTCAAACCCATGTCCATTGAGTCGGTGATGCCATCCAGCCATCTCATCCTCTGTCGTCCCCTTCTCCTCCTGCCTTCAATCTTTCCTAGCATCAGGGTCTTTTCAAATGAGTTAGCTCTTCGCATCAGGTGGCCAAAGTATTGGAGTTTCAGCTTCAACATCAGTCCTTCCAGTGAACACCCAGGACTGATCTCCTTTAGGATGGACTGGTTGGATCTCCTTGCAGTCCAAGGGACTCTTAAGAGAATCTTCTCCAACACCACAGTTCAAAAGCATCGGTTCTTCAGTGCTCAGCTTTCTTTATAGTCCAACTCTCACATCCACACATGACTACTGGAAAAACCATAGCCTTGACTAGACGGACCTTTGTTGACAAAGTACTGTCTCTGCTTTTGAATATGCTATCTACGTTGGTCATAACTTTCCTTCCAAGGAGTAATCAACTTTTTAATTTCATGGCTGCAATCACCATCTGCAGTGATTTTGGAGCCCCCACAAATAAAGTCAGCCACTGTTTCCATTGTTTCCCCATCTATTTGCCATGAAGTGATGAGACCAGATGCCATGATCTTAGTTTTCTGAATGTTGAGCTTTAAGCCAACTTTTTCACTCTCCTCTTTCACTTTTGTCAAGGGCTTTTTGGTTCTTCTTCACTTTCTGCCACTTCTTCACTTTCTGATGCAGGTGGAGTCATCTGCATATCTGAGGTTATTGATATTTCTCCCGGCAATCTTGATTTCAGCTTGTGCTTCTTCCAGCATCATCTAAAGGGATGTGTCCCTGTCCTAGTCTCACAGACCCCAAACCTTGGGGTTATCCTTGACTCTTCCCCATTCCTTGGAAGATCCTGGCAGCTCTATCTGCAGAATAGATCCAGAATCAGACCACTTTGAACCTGTTCTGTTCACTCTTGCTGAGTCTTACCACCTTAGTGGTCTCTCTGCTTCTTCTGGGCTCCTTTTTAGTTTTTTTCTCAAATTAGAAGCCAGAGTGGTATGTTAAATGTATAATTAAATATATGTAAGTCAGATCATGAGCTTCTTCCAATGGGCTCAGCTCAGCCTGTGCCCTATGAGTCTGAACCCATCTCTCTGACAGCCTTCTCCTCCTACTTTGTCTCCCTCCTCGTCGCAGTCCACTCTGGCCTTCTTAATTTGTCTTATTCATGCAGGTATGCTTCTGCCTCAGTCTTTGCTGTGGCCTTTGCCTAGGACACTCTTACCCAGAGTCTCCATGGCTTACTCCCTTGCCTCCTATAGGTCTTCGCTCAAATTTCACCATCTCATGAGGTAAAACTGTAGCTCTGTCATCCTTGCTAATCCTCTCTCCTGCTTTTTTTTTTCTTGATTGCGCTCATCATCAAATAATGTATATTTTCCTAACAGTTTTTGTCTGTCTTCCTCTTTTGCAGTAAAGGCAAGGGATTTTATGTATAAAATTGGGAGAGGCAGTGAGCCAGAGGGAGATAGAGAGTGTGAGAGAAAGCGGAGAGCCAGAGGACTTGAAAGAGGGAGAGATGGAGTCACGCCCGCGTGCGCATGCGCACACACACACACACACACACACACACACACACACACACGTCAGGGAGACAGAAAGGATAGACAGGAAAGAAGACGCAGAGGACAGAGACAGTCCTAACTGGATTCATGCCTCCAGCCATTCCCTAATTCAAAGACACCCTCCAACCCACTTCCCTGCTGTCAGGATTAATTTCGCCCAAACCAGTTCCGGTCCCATATCCCGCTTCTTTGAGAGGTACAGGACAAAATGTAAACTCCCTAATTTGGCATAAAGTCACCATCTGCCTCTTCTTGTTTTTCCTAACACACCACTGAAATTATTTCCTAACATCCTGACACTCTTGCCATATTGTTTTATTTCCCCTCCCCAGACTCTTCAGATCTTTCTAAATATTTGTCCATCTGCACTTGTGGTTTTCTGAGCCTAAAATTCTCTTTTTACTTCTTCCACTTAGAAAGCTCTGTATTTTTTCAGAGCCAGCTCAAAACTACCCTTCTCTGCACCACTTCCTCCTTCACTCCCCACAGAGTCAGCTTTTCCTTTGAGTCCTCGTCTAAGTAGCAGCATTTACAGCAGCATCTGAGTGACCTATTCATCTTGGTATGTATCATTGAGTCTCTAGTGGCTAGCACAGTACCGGGGCCTAGTAGGTACTCAAAATGTGTTGGCTGAATGAATGAAGTCCAGTTGCAGAGGTTTGACTGAACTTGACTCTTGTGATAAGTAATTCTGGGTAGTATAAAGTAGGGGACCGTATTGACATAGCTACTCATACGAAATGAGTTATGCTATTGCTTACTTAAAGCCTTCTCTTGTGGCAATAAATAGTGAGTCTAAATTAAGACTCATTAAGTAAAAACGTGCAACAGCAGTTCTTACCAATTTTGCTTTCTTTTCGAAAATCTATAGCAATTATGCATTTTAATTCATTAAGTCATTCAGTAAATATTTATCAAGTCCATATTCTGAGTCAGGTACCATTCTAGCATCTGGAGACACTGAAGTAAACAAGACAAATAGCCCTGTCATCAGAGAGCTTATGGGCTGGTAGGGCAGACAGATCTTAAACAAATATTACACAAATTATTTGTTCATTACAATTGTAATTATAGGCAATGCTATACATATCAGTAGTTCTAAAAAGCACATTAATTCCTAGTATTAATATTTATGGAGTTGTAATATGCAAGTCACTATTGTGTGTTCTAACATGTTGAATTTGATTACTTTTCTTAGCCTTGTCTGTTTTGTTTTCATATCAGGAAGCTCTGGCACAGAATGATGAAGGAATGGGGTCACAAACCAGGAAGAGCACAATTGGTGTTTAAACTACTGTGCCATACTGCTGTCTAATGAAATCCAGGCATGAGGTCAGGGTCAGTTCACACGTTTCCTTCTGCCTGTGCAACACCAAGACTGAGAAGGTGCTTTATAATGGGGCAGATGGGAGCACAGAATCCCAGACTGGGAATACCTTGGTCTGGCTGGCTTCTATTTGTAAATCCCGGATTCGTCTGTGTGTAACCGTGTGTGTGTGTGTGTGTGTGTGTGTGTGTGTGTGTGTGTGTATGCGTGCGTGTGCTAAGTCACTTCAGTCATGTCTGCCTCTTTGCGAACTCATGGACTATATCCCACCAGGCTTCTCTGTCCATGGTATTTCCCAGGTAAGAATACAGGAGTGAGTAGGCATTCCCTTCTCCAGGGGATCTTCCTGATTCAGGAATTGAACCTGTGTCTCCTGCAGCTCCTGGATTGGCAGATGGATTCTTTACCACTGAGCCATCTGGGAAGCCCTTGGGTAACCTTGAGCAAGTTTTAACTTTCTGGCATTCAATGTTTTATTTAAAAAATTTTTAATGTATGTGTTTGACTAGTTGTTCTTTAAGGAGCTTTCAGTTTTGAAATTCAAGTGTCACCTCCTCAGGGAGCTCTCCTTAACCACCCATAGTCTCTCCTTCCTCTTTCCTCCCTTACCCTGCTTTAGCTTTCATCACAGGGCTTATTATTACTTGAAGTCATATCACAGATTTGGTGTTCCCCTTACTGTTGTTTTTGCAATGCCTAAAACAGTGTTTAGTGCATGGGGTTCACTTGGATCTTTGCTGGACAAACGTGCTTTCCAGCAAAATGAGATGGACGACTACCTTCAGCACCTGCACAGGATCTTTCACAAAAATATGTACTTGATGCTAACATTTTTAAAACTGCAAAAAGGAGACAAATGCTACATGTTTGACACCCATATGTTTCATAAACTCATCTTGGAAGTAGCTGGCTTGGCATACTTGGCCTTAGGATAGGTATAAAAGTAAGCCTCAGAGATCCAAGACAGAGGGACAGTCTCAGGGTTTCTGACTTTCTATCTTCCATTTCCCCCCTCCCTCCCCCCCACCAAGCTTGCAACCTATAGTGATGCTGTAGCTTCATCTTATGGGACTTAGCTTTCCTTGCTTCATGGAAGTAGCATAGCCCTGTGTGTCCGTGCACAGTTGCTCAGTCACTCAGACATGATTGACTCTGTGACGGCATGAACTGTAGCCCGCCAGGCTCATATTAAAATAATGTCCAACCTGTGCTAGACACTTGTTTATGTCAGTTTTTCTAAACACATCTTTAAATAACAGCCCCCTCCTCATTATGTTTCTAGTTTGTGAATAAATTAGAATGTAAATCCCGGTTCACTCTGGAAAGCCCACAGTCATTTCCTTCACTGTGCTCGTATAGCTTATCTTTAAGTCATTATCAAACTGGTGGTTATGTGGGGGTCTGTTGGCAGAAAAGTGCTGAGCCCTGTGAAAGATGAAAGTGCAGGGAGAGAGCTGAAGGCATCAGCAAAAGGTATGATGACAGGCAACTTTGTAATGATTATTTCTCAAAACTGGGAATTTTGTTTCTAGCGTCTGGTTCTGTGGAGTGTGGTTGCAAGTATTCCCACCTCCGCCCAGTCTCCAGTGTTTAAGAAAGAAAAGAACTGTCTAAACTTCAGCTTTGGTGCCCCTCTTTGCAAAATGCAGCCCATCTGTGTGTTGATTGATGTCCTTTGACTAATAGTCACATGCAGTCTGCATTAGCCAACCCTTCCGTGGTGGCTCAGAGGATAAAGTGTCTGCCTGCAATGCAGGAGACCTGGGTTTGATCCCTGGGTAGGAAAGATCCCCTGAAGAAGGAAATGGCAACCCACTCCAGTATTCTTGCCTGGAGAATCCCATGGACAGAGGAGCCTGATGGGCTACAGTCCACGGGGTCGTGAAGAGTTGGACACTACTGAGCAACTTCACTTTCTTTTCGCGTGAGCAGTTTTGGATGGAAGCTGAACACTCCTAGGAATTCAGAGCTTTCTTTCATGTATTTGAGAGTTACTTTCCCAAAGAAAGTATTTTCAAGTTCTAAAAAATTCAGACTGTGAGTCTGGGTCAGTTTGAATATTTGCCTCCACTCATACAATGCCGCATACTGGTAGGTATTTGAATGATTCGACTGTAGCTGTCTGAGCAGTCACTGAAATTGTAGGCAGAATTTTATGAATATTCAGTTCAGTTCAATAACTCAGTTGTGTCTGACTCTTTGTGACCCCATGGACTGCAGCACACCAGGCTTCCCTGTCCATCACCAACTCCCAGAGCTTACTCAAACTCTTGTCCTTTGAGTCAGTGATGCCATCCAACCATCTCATCCTCTGTTGTCCCCTTCTCCTCCTGCCTTCAAGCTTTCCCAGCATCAGGGTCTTTTCAGTTCTTCATATCAGATGGCCAAAGTATTGGAGCTTCAGCTTCAGCATCAGTCCTTCCAATGAATATTAAGGACTGATTTCTTTTAGGATTGACTGGTTTGATCTCCTTGCAGTCCAATAGACTCTCAAAGAATCTTCATTTCACAATTTTCATTAGATTCTCAAATGAATGCTTGAATGCTGTGGAGAGTCTGTGTGAGAGCTGAGGGGAAATTTGAAGGCTTGTATTTTTAACCTCTAATGCAAATAGAGTTTGAAAAAAGACATTATCATTCTGGGCATGAGACCCCTTGCCTATAAATGCAAAGATTGAATTAAGTCAGTGTTTTTCTAAACTTTGTTCATGTACATAGTCATTTACATACAATTGCCTTCTTGATTGGCGCTGTATCCTACCCTAATCTGTCCGTGCTGAGTCATTTCAGTCATGTCTTAGACATTTCAGTCTAAGTCATTCAGTTTCTTTGCTACCGCATAGACTGTAGCCTGCCAGACTCCTCTGTCCATGGGATTCTCCAGGCAAGAATACTGAAGTGGGTTGTCATGCCCTTCTCCAGGGGATCTTCCCTACTCAGGGATCGAACTTGCATCTTTTGTCTCCTGCATTGGCAGGTGGGTTCTTTACCACTAGTGCTACTAATCTGTACTATTTTTAATTTAAAAAAATTTAACACTTAAAAAGTCATATAAAGAAACAAATGTGAGTCAGTAGTTCAACTGAGGTAGGTAAGCGTAGAACCTATTATACAAAATGCACCTGTAAATGAAAAACCATCATCACTTGATGTAAATACATTTATTCATGTGTTAAATAAAAATTATTGTCTTGGACTTCCCTGGTGACTCAAATGGTAAAGAATCTGCCCTCACTGTGTGAGACCCAGGTTTGATCCCTGGCTCAGGAAGATCCCTTGGAGAAGGGTATGGCAATTTGATCCAATATTCTTGCTTGAAATTCCCATTGACAGAGGAGCCTGGTGGGCTACAGTCCAGGGAGTCTCAAAGAATCCAACACGACTGAGTGACTAATACTTTCAGTTTTGCTTCGTTACACTGATGGCAGGCATGCCACAGGTAAGACACATTGGTGTAATACCAGGTATTGGTGTAATGGGTCCATTGTGTTTACCATTCCAGATTTATTCCCAACCCTTCTCCACCCAGAAGGGCCTAAAAGACCCTTCCTTGACTTAAGGCATTATGGAGAGCTCTGTGGTTTCATCCTCTGTCGGGCAGATATGATGGCTTCTCTGGTGACTCAGCGGTAAAATATCTGCCTCCCATTTGGGAGCCGCAGGAGGCATGGATTGAATCCCTGGGGTGGGAGATACCCTGGATAAGGGGATGGCAATCCACTTCAGTATTCTTGCCTGGAGAAACCCATGGACAGAGGAACCTGGCGGATTACAGTCCATGGGTTTGCAAAGAATTGGACACGACTGAATGACTTAGCAGTAGCAGCAGCAGGGCAGGTATAATGATGGAGGTTGCTGCTTTGGAATATCAATGGGAAATATAGGATTCTAAAATAACAGAGGCCAAGTCTCTCAGAGACAAGGAGGGTGCAATTACCACACTAAGTCACAGGATGGAATGGGAGTCAGGATGCTTTGACCAGCAGGGTTATGTAGTGGTGACTAAAAGATCATAAGTCTCTAGAAAACAATCTATGGAGATCCTGTTAAGGTGCTGCTTGGCATAAAAAGGTAAGTTTCTAGGTTCACTGAGCCTAACTCAAGTCACCACAGTAGAATTCACATTCCCTTACCTACTTCCCAGACCTGGGGCCCCTTATCTGAGGGGAGACAAGGTCTCTGTGAGAAAGACCGCATATGTATATTATGGAAGTTTCCCTAGGTCTTCTCTAGAGAGACTAGAAACAGTTTACTATGGTGACTGTATAGCGTGGAGTGGGGAAAGATAAATACCCAGGCTATCTGGAGGTTGTTAGACAGTGGTTCTGAACCTGAAAAGCCTAACAGTTTGCCAATTAAAGCTTTGGGAATCAGACGAGAGACAGAATTGGTCCACATCCATCTAATAGTGTGTGTGTGTGTGTGTGTGTGTGTGTGGAGGGGTGTTAAATGACTCTATCTTGTGGTTACTTCCCTAGACCCAGAATGTATAGTCAGGAGATATGCCTAGTGATTGACAGAATTCCATACTGATTCCTACACCAGTGGAATTAAATCTATAATGGTAGGACAGGCCAAGTGGAAGGAAGCTCCTAGACCTGTACTGCTTCCTCCAATCCCCTTGACAAGATGGTAAGACCTGTAGGGAGAATGATAGCAATTAATATCACCACTGAAGGCTTGAGAGATAAAGGGAAGCGAAGATGACCTACCACATCCCTATTTAACTCAATTGTTTGACTGATGCAAATGCTACATGGGTTATGGGCGCACAGTGGATTATTGCAAAATCAATCAGGTGGTGATGCCAGTTGTAGCTTGAGTTCTAGATGTGGTAGCTTTATTGGAATGAATTAGAATAGCCCATGGAGTGTCATATGTGGTTATTGATCTGGCAGATGCTTTCTTTCTGTTCCAATCAGTAAGAAAAATAAGAAGCAGTTTGCTTTTAAAGTGTGGGAACAATACAGACTTAAACTGTCTTGCCTCAACACTGTGTCACCTTTCTTGTAATCCATCATAAAATAGTCCTAAGGGTCTTTGATCATCTTCAAATTCCATTGGAAACCATGCTAGTCCATTCCATTGAAAACACAATGCCACAGGTTTTGATTAGCATGAATTATCAAGCCAGAAAGTGGAAGATAAATATTGGAAAAGTTTATGGGGTTCCTGCCATTTCTAGAGGCCTAGGAGCATGGGACATGTCAAGATAGCTAAAGTGAAATGCAAGTTGAGGCAGCTTGCACCACTGGGCAAGATGAGAGAAGCACAATGCTTTGGTTTTTGTGTGTGTGTTTTGAGGACAACATATACTACATAGTGTATGGCTTGAAAGGTGGCCAGTTTTGAGTGGGACTTAGGTCAAGAAAGAAAATTAAATTACTTCTTTGAGCCTCTTTTTTTGGGGGGGGGTCAAGAATACTGGAGTGCGTTGCCATTCCCTTCTCCAGGAGATCTTCCTGACCCAGGGATTGAACCCGGGTTTCCCACATTGTAGGCAGATATTTTACCATCTGAGCCACCAGGGAAGCAGTCTCTTGGACTGCAAGGAGATCCAACCAGTTCATTCTAAAGATCAGTCCTGGGTGTTCACTGGAAAGACTGATGCTAAAGCTGAAACTCCAATACTTTGGCTACCTCATGTGAAGTGTTGATTCACTGGAAAAGACCCTGATGCTGGGAGGAGAAGGGGACAACAGAGGATGAGATGGCTGGATGGCATCACTGACTCGATGGACATGAGTTTGAGTAAACTCCGGGAGTTGGTGGTGGACAAGGAGGCCTGGCATGCTGTGATTCATGGGGTCTCAAAGAGTCGGACATGACTGAGCGACTGAACTGAACTGAACTAGGTCAAGAAAGGGGTACATACAATAGCATAAGCTTCTATGTCACGTGTGCATTATGACTTATGACTCAGGGGCCCACGGAAGGATCTGAGGCTTTATGGGACCTCTGACAAGCCCTCACAGGAGAATAAGAGCATGGGACCTTAGGATTTTCTTTGTGAAAAGAAGTTCTTGTCTTGCTATTGGACCCTAATATACCCAATGTGCTGACTTGGGGATGCCAAGTGATTATGCTATTTGAGTTATTCATCCTGAACTAGGTGGTTTATGATCTGTTGTACCGTAAAACAGTATAAACAGAAGTAATCCATCATAAATGAAAATAATCAGGCTATAGTGGATTCTAAGGCCTCAAGTAATTTGTGTAAGCAACAGGTTCAGACTTTCATATAACTTGATGCCTTTCCCTTAATCCATACATCTGGTTTCACGGGGAGTTCTGTATGACTAGAATAAGTAGATATCCAGGTTTACCCTAGGTAGTTCTGGTTTATACCTGTTGTCTGCATTATTAATCATTCATGACACCACTTTTCATTGTCAAAGTGTCCTAATTTGGAGAATCAGTTATGACCACCCTATATATGATCGGTTAATGGATAGGAAGGAACATGTGCCTGGTTTATGGATTTTTGTACTCTGGCATCAGCTGGAAGTATACAGTTAATACCACACAAGCCCACTGAGTGGACAGAACTCCAAATAGTGTATCTGGTGTCTCTTATGTATGGAAGGACAAATGGTTTGAGATATAGATCAATACCAACTCAGGGTCAACACCAGACTGGTCAGCTGCTCAAGGAGTCAAAAAGAACAAAACTGGACAATTACTAATAAGGATGTCTAGAAGGCAGGCTACTTAAATGTTTTAGAATGGGCTACAGTAGGAAGATATTTATTTCTTATGTAAATGTCCAGTGGAGGGGAGTCATGGTNCTGATGCTAAAGCTGAAACTCCAATACTTTGGCTACCTCATGTGAAGTGTTGATTCACTGGAAAAGACCCTGATGCTGGGAGGAGAAGGGGACAACAGAGGATGAGATGGCTGGATGGCATCACTGACTCGATGGACATGAGTTTGAGTAAACTCCGGGAGTTGGTGGTGGACAAGGAGGCCTGGCATGCTGTGATTCATGGGGTCTCAAAAAGTCGGACATGACTGAGCGACTGAACTGAACTGAACTAGGTCAAGAAAGGGGTACATACAATAGCATAAGCTTCTATGTCACGTGTGCATTATGACTTATGACTCAGGGGCCCACGGAAGGATCTGAGGCTTTATGGGACCTCTGACAAGCCCTCACAGGAGAATAAGAGCATGGGACCTTAGGATTTTCTTTGTGAAAAGAAGTTCTTGTCTTGCTATTGGACCCTAATATACCCAATGTGCTGACTTGGGGATGCCAAGTGATTATGCTATTTGAGTTATTCATCCTGAACTAGGTGGTTTATGATCTGTTGTACCGTAAAACAGTATAAACAGAAGTAATCCATCATAAATGAAAATAATCAGGCTATAGTGGATTCTAAGGCCTCAAGTAATTTGTGTAAGCAACAGGTTCAGACTTTCATATAACTTGATGCCTTTCCCTTAATCCATACATCTGGTTTCACGGGGAGTTCTGTATGACTAGAATAAGTAGATATCCAGGTTTACCCTAGGTAGTTCTGGTTTATACCTGTTGTCTGCATTATTAATCATTCATGACACCACTTTTCATTGTCAAAGTGTCCTAATTTGGAGAATCAGTTATGACCACCCTATATATGATCGGTTAATGGATAGGAAGGAACATGTGCCTGGTTTATGGATTTTTGTACTCTGGCATCAGCTGGAAGTATACAGTTAATACCACACAAGCCCACTGAGTGGACAGAACTCCAAATAGTGTATCTGGTGTCTCTTATGTATGGAAGGACAAATGGTTTGAGATATAGATCAATACCAACTCAGGGTCAACACCAGACTGGTCAGCTGCTCAAGGAGTCAAAAAGAACAAAACTGGACAATTACTAATAAGGATGTCTAGAAGGCAGGCTACTTAAATGTTTTAGAATGGGCTATAGTAGGAAGATATTTATTTCTTATGTAAATGTCCAGTGGAGGGGAGTCATGGTGGAGGAAATTCTCAGTAATTAGGATGGCTCCTCCTGTGGGGTATATTGAACCCACCTTGGTGTTTGCTCATGGACTGATGCTTGAAGTGACCATGGTGGTATGGTATCAACAACTTGGTATCCCCCTTGTCAAAGCTGATCTAACCATTAACACAATTAAGTGCCCACCTGCCAGTAGCAAAGACCAACTTTGAGCCTGTTATATGGCAGTATTCATCAGGGAAACCAGCATATATGATCTTGTAAATGCTTCCTCTGAATTACAAAGAAGGACAAAAGGGGTAGGGTAAACAGTTTCATCAGATAATGGGAATATTCCATTCTCCTCTATTACTGAAGCTGTTTTGTTAGGTTCTCCTTATGAAAAGGATCAGTAGGAAAAGAAGGAAACTACTATGATGTGGCGATTTTATTTGTGGACTTTATCTCATTTAGTGTTCACAGCAACCCTGTGGGGTGAGTTGCACTCTGACTCCCCTAGGGACCCGAAAACACAGGAGCAGAGAGACAAAGTCTCCACTTTCAAAGACTCATAGATAATTAGATGTGATGTCAAGGTTTGAACTCATACCTGTCTTTAATGGCATTGCTTTTTAGAAGACTGTCTGGAATGCTAAGGTGGGTCTCAGTGGGTGTCTGCTGGCTACCGTGGCTGTCATTCTCTTATCCTTGCACTTTTGCCAGAGCAAAACGCTATGGGACACAAACTGAATTTTTATCTCCCACATCTCTCCTTCAGTTCCAACCCATGGAGTGGGGGTGAGCAGAGCTCACCTGAAGAGAGGGAGGAAATAAGAGCTCTGCCTGAAGAGAGGACCACGTAAGGAGTGGCTGCATGGTCCTGTTAAGGCTCTCGAAATAGGCCAGATGAAGAGGCATGTCAGGGCTCTTTTCCTTGGCTTGTTCTCCAAAATCTCCACAAGAGATGGAGGGAAATCTGAGTTGCACAGACTCTGAGGCCTGGTCTGGGCATCTTGAGAGGAAACGGAGAGAATGAGGGAGTAGGCTACTTTTTAGGGATGAGGTGACTTTTCAGATAATGGCCTTGGAACCTCTTGATCTAGGCAAGTAGCCCTGGCTGATACAACCCTAGCTGTGGTGACAAGTACTGATCATTATCTGGGTTCCTTTTTCCCACATTATGTTTCACAGAAATAAGCTAATTCTCACATGATGCCCTTATGACTCTTGGGTTTCTTCTTCTTGGAGGCCTCATTCTGCAGATGCTTTCGATACTGTTCTGAGAAAACTTGTGTGATTCCCTCCCAGCCCCTCGCATACTCCCAATCTTAGCCTGGAGATGCCCTAATTTCTGTGGTTCCTGGGTACTCTGTACTTGATCTTGTTATAGCATTTTTCACATGTGTTGAGGGGCTGGGGGTATCTAATCTGCAGTGCTGTTGTGAGATAATACATGTAAAGTACTCAAGTTTGGCCTTGAGTGGCTGTTTTTGTTATTCTGTGTGTGTGTGTGTGTGTTAGTCGCTCAGTTGTGTCCATTTCTTTGTGATCGCATGGACTGTAGTCTGGCAGGCTCTTCTATCTGTGGAATTCTCCAGGCGAGAATACTGGAGTGGATTGCCATTCCCTTCTCCAGGGAATCTTCCCCACCCAGGAATCGATCCTGGGTCTCCGTCATTGCAGGCAGAGTTTTTTTACCATCTGAGCCACCAGATTTTTGTCATTACTGTGGTTGTTTGTCTACTTGTCAATCACCCTGTTGAAAGCTCAGAGGAAGGGGCTGTCTGTGTCCCTGTTCTCTAGCACATCAGTAGATACTCAATAAACTTGCCAGGAAAGGAAAACAAGTTGAATAAAATGAGTTAAAGAGTAGCAAAGGCAGGGCATGAGTATGCTTCTCTTAACCATTTAAATATATGTAAATAATAAGCGTATAATTCCTGATATTTTCAGTGAGAAAAATTCTTTATTTAAAATAGGCTAGATGTTTTTACTAGATTAAATAAAATACTCTACAAATGAGAATTTTAAATCCAGTAAACCAAACCCAGTAATACCAGTCAGGGATTGTTGGCCAGTCCCCGTTTAATAACGTTTGAATGAAATAACTTGTAATTCTAAGAATATGTGCCTTTGCTTAAAGAAGAATTTCCAAAGTAGTGTCACATTTCCTGGATATAGCAGTGTCATGCTAGCGGGAGAAATTCTGTAATGCCAAGATAGCTAGGAAACAGTGATTTTCAAATGCAGAGACCCTTTGACTTACTCTGATGTTATTAATAGTATTTCTAAATCACAGAGACAGGCGGCACATTTTATTTCAATAAGAGAATGAAAGCAAAAAGGGGACCTACACTATTTCTAGCCACTTGTATTTATTAATATGTGCTTAGCACTTTTAATGCCTTTGCTGCAGAAGGGTAATAAGTGTTTTCGCAAACAGATATGCTATGGGGACAAAGCTGGGGAGCTTGTGCATACAGAAAGTAGCCGATATCTCCAGACTCTCAGGGCTCTTGGAAATGCCACGCATCATGCTTGATTTGGGGCTTCTGGGCCTTGTTTCTTGGCATCAGTGTGTGCTGAGTGTCAGGGGTCGCTGTGGAGTCCATGGTCATTTCTTCCTGGAGACCCAGAGTTGTGGTCTCATCAGCACCGTAGGTCTCATAAACCTCAGCTAATCCAGGGGTCATCAGTGGGTCGGCAGCTGCTGGGGTGACTCCCCTAAGGAATCCCCTGCTGCGCCCTGCAGGGCCCCTTGCCAGGTTGGGAATATTGCCCTCGGGATTAGCAAGAAGCCCTCCGAGGGCACCAGGTGCTAGCTCTGAAAGGAGAGCTGGGCTTTCCGGATTGGCTAGGTGGGCCTCTGGCACAGGGGAGTCTTGTGCACCTCCTTCTCCCTTCTCCGGGCCTTTGGTTGCAGCGACTGGGGAGTCAAACTCCAGAGTAAAGTCCCCAGCCATGTCTGGGTTCTGGGGCATCCCTCCAAGGCTGGGCCTCATGCCTCCAAATCCTGGGAATATGGCTCCATAGGCTACGGGGCCTCCTCTTCCTCCCTGGAAAAAACCATTTACCAAAGACACTATTGTCACATACTGTTAACTATACCATGCAATTATACCTGGTCAAATTCACAGAGAAGCCACAAAAAAACTGATAGGGAACAGGGAATTGGCTGACAGCTTTGCATAAGCACAGTTCTCACTAAATTGACTTCTGCATTTTTCTGAGTAGGGCTCTCACTTCTTTGAAAGGGAGATGAAGACCCTTTGAATGTTTGCTGAAAGGAAAGAAGAGAAGCAGGGAAGTAGGGAAGAAACACGTCTACAGGCAAAAGGTAGTTTGAATTTAGTTTTAAGAAGACAATAAGCAGCCGAAATGGGCAATACCACTGTAAAACAAACATAAATCTGATCCATTCCTAAATAGGTTGAGCAGAGTTTTGGAGGACCTTGTCAATATAATTTCTCAGTATCTCTCAAATTAATGAAGTGAAGCTCCATATAATATTTTTTCTTTAAAATTTTTTTCTTCCTTCTTTCGTTCTTCTTCCCCTCCTTCCTTCCTTCCTCCCTCTGGAAAAATGGTAACATTTCCTTCCTGTGGACAGTTAAAATTCTAGAACTAACCATGTTTCCTTTTTTTTCCTTTGTTGCAAAACATTTCAGAACCAAAATCTTGGGCTACTTACAATGGTTGTGCATGGCCTTATAACTTACTTATCTGTATTCTCATTTTGACTCATTTTAAAATTCTATCTTCAGTTTTTTTGGTTATATTTATTGTCTTTGTTATAAGCTACAGGAAAATCTTTTCAGATTGAGGCAGAATATAAACAAGTTAAATAAAATTACAAAATGAAAATTGTCATTTGAATTTTCACCCTGTTTTGTAGAGTCAGTTGTGTATGTTGTATTATGTAGAGTCAGTACTTTTTCCTCTTACCTTCTCATGGCTCTCCACCCTCAGATTTTCACATCATCTCCTCCAGAGATGGTACTGTGAACCCCTGGGCTGTGACCCTTATCACATTATCTGCTCTGGTATCTCTTTTCCCCACTGATTAGTCTGTAAACTCCTTGAGATCAGAAACCTTATTTTATTTAACTTATCTCCAGAGGATCTTTTTACATGTCTCACTCACAGAAGGCATTCAATAATTTGAAATTTGAATTCTCTTTAAGTGATAGCATGCTAATGTGTATTTATTAATTTGATGTGATTTGATAATGATTTTTTACTTTAGTATGGTTTTGTTTTGTGTTCTAACAGATATAACATAGAAATTTCTGAGAGAAAAAGTCCAATTGTGAATCTGTTGGTCTCAAATTTTAAAGTTGTAGTATGCATGGATAATGATAACAGAGTAAGAATATACTTGACTTAAGTCATTAATGTACGTGGAATTTTGTAATACTCAAATTTAAAATTTGGTTAATTTTTTTCTTTTTGATCTCTCAATTTTGAGGTCTAAATGATTTGTTATTTTGTTGAGTTTGTTGTTTTGAGGGGTTAAATGGTCTGAGAAGTAAGAGGAACTTCATGAACCGTGTGTTTCTTTTTTGGTTTGAAGCATTTGCTGTTCAATGAAAGTGAAAGTGAAGTCGCTCAGTCGTGTCCGACTCTTTGTGACCCCAAGGACCCCAAGGACTATAGCCTATCAGGCTCCTCCGTCCATGGGATTTTCCAGGCAAGAGTGCTGGAGTGGACTGCCATTTCCTTCTCCAGGGGATCTTCCCAGCCCAGGAATTGAACCTGGGTCTCCTGCACTGCAGGCAGATGCTTGACCATCTGAGCCACCAGGAAATGGCTTTTCAAGAGATGTTGCTCCTGTGCTCCTGTGCATTCAAGAAATGGGGCAAAATCCTATGTGCAAGAATGCTCATCACTCAGAAACAGTTATATGGGAAGTGTGATGATTCTTTGCATGCTGCTTCAGAATCCAGCGTTTGGTTTTGGAGTGAAACAACCTGAGTCCCGTGTTGTATATTCAGCTACACTCATGGCCAATGTCTCTTGCAGCCAGTCATCTGTGACTGTTCTCCCTTGGCCACTGTTTTAAGAAGAGTTTGAAGACATTACTCACCCCCATTTCTTCTGAGCTCATGATGCCAAGTCTGGCAGGAGCGTTCTGTTCAAAAAGAAACGCTGAATCATATTATGAACCAGCTGACTCCTATTATCTTTGTAGATACTCAGGAAAAAAGTCAATTGGTCTTTCCTTAAACCTTAATATTAATGCTGTGTCCAGAGGTGGAGTAAAGTGGAGAGATGAATCATTATTGAATAAATGTGGCCAATTTGGATAATTCCCTAGAAAATTTATTTACCTTTTCTTTAATGCCATTGTGTGTGTGTGTGTGTGTGTGTGTGTTTGTATGCCCAGCCAGAATCATCCATATAGGAAGTGTGCCTCCTTGCCGTTTTGGTTGCTAACTTCAGCAGTCAGAAAACATGGGATCTGTTGTTGGAGACCTGGATTTTATAATATTATCTCCTAAGGTAACATTTAGTTAAAATAGGATAAAGACTTACCAGTTGATTTGCTCCGTAGGTCACGTAAAATATTCCTGGGTAAAGCTAAATATAAATACAATAATCATCACATAATGCATTCCCAAGAGAAAAGTTTTTAAATAAATTACAAACAGAGAAATGATATTAAAAAAACTTACTGGAGATGGTTTATTTTGTGGCATTGGTCCCCGAGATATCAAATGGGCTATTGGAAACATCTTTAAATGATAGAAAGAGAATAGGCAATTCATATTTGCTATAACACAGCAAACCTCCCATTACAGACATTTCTAAGAGTTATATGAAATACATTTTCAGATGAATTACTATGATAAATATTGTGTTTAATATTTAAGAAAACAAAGTAACCCATTATACTTCATATTTATGAATAAATGGGACAATTAACATTTTTTACTCTTCTTCCTTAGACATGTATTTCCCAAGAAAGTATCTTATTGAGATTTGTACTTACCGGTGGATCTTGTAGATCAGCAAAATCCATTCCTGGCAGCTGCATTACAGATAAATATTAAAATTACTGAGCAATCAGAATAGACAAAATGATCTTAAAGGGTTCTGATCCTTTTTATGATTACATAAACAATCTAAAATGAATTTCCATTATTTTAGTTTCATTTCAGCTTGGAGGATACAACCTACAAGATTACAATTGCCCCTTACTGACATGACTCAAGTGCACAGTAGGGGGATGTATCATGTCTCACAAATTTGATTGGTCTTGCAGCATAGAAAGTAATGAATTTTGGGATCAGAGCCTGTCAGGTTGGTTTGAATTCTGGCCCTGTCACTTAATTTTTGTGTGATACTGGGAACATTTTATAACCTCTCAGTATCTGTTTTTTTTTTTCTCTTTAAAAAAAGATGATCATATCTATCTATATCGAATGGGAGTCAAGATGATATTGGAGAATGTTAAGTGCCTGCAACCTACTAGTTACATGGTAACTTCCTTTTCTGTCCATTGCTTTTTTCCCTCTATTTTATCACACAGTACTTTCGACTTGATTGTCTTCTCTACCACCAGATAGGAGTATCTCACCCCAGGAGACAGGGAAGCCTGGTGTGCCACAGTTCATGGGGTCGCAAAGAGTCCGACGAGACTTAACGACTAAACTACAAACAGCAGCTACCAGACAGAGAAATGGTAATGCACCAATACTGCTTGCAATGCCGAGGGATCACTCTTCTCAGTCTTCTAGCCTATCAAAAAGAGCTTGATGATAGGAAGCCTGGACTTCTCTGGCCTATCTTATTTTCAGTGAAAGCTTTCACTTTTGGAAGCTTTAGGAACAGGATCTTTTAGAATCCATACCCCCCATCTCAGATGGCAGAGGGCAAGAAAGGATGTCTATGTTCTATTCCCAAATATGTCAACTGCTCGGACACATATTTGTATTTTCGTGCATTATACCCAAAGCGCTGATTATTTAAATGTGCTCTGCAAATCGGTTTTTGTTCACTAAGTTAATGGATGATCCTGACAGGACTTCAGAGAAAGGAGGTAGGTACCTCGGTCGTTGGTGGCTTTTCTGATGGCGCCACCTGCTGTTCAACCATCGGCCCCTCTGCTTGCTGCAAGGGCGGATGTCCCCGGTAAATCGGAGGCTGAGGTACGCCCTTCTGGACTGCGTTCTGGATGGAGGTGACAACGGTGGGCTGGAGGAAAGGTTTCTGTCCTGGCTGTTGAGGCTGCAGGGATGGCTGCGATGGGAGAGGTGGGGGATGCACAGGCAAAGAATATTCATACTGCAGAGAAATTTGAAAGGAGCGTCAGGAAGCGATGGCTCACTGAACTGTGGGGTCTAGAATTTCTAAAGCGAAAGGTCTTGGGGAACTTTGTACTTGCGAGAGAGTCTATGGGACTTGCCGTGAAGTTGTGTTACATAGAGAGCATCTATTTGCTTAAAGGCAATGTTATTTGGGTAAGACTGGTAGGTGTCTACCTCCCTTACTTCCACTGGGACTGACTACAATTGCTTATGTGGATGGGAAGCTATATGAACTGGGTAGAATGAGCCATTTCCTCCTGTGGGTTCCTCCAACTGCCTCTGTGTATTTCTGTGTTACCATCTTCTCAGTGGATTACAATGATTTATGTCATGTCTTTATTCCTTATTCAACTAATACAGAATACTCTGTCTTATTTATCTTCATAGCCCCAGGACTTAACTAGCTTCTAAGTTCCTGGCACCTGATAGATGATAAATTTTTTTTTTGGAAAGAGAAAGGATAACCAAATAAAATATCAATAGAATTCTGGCATCATGAATTCAATCTGGAAATAATCAGATGGAGAAAGAATCACTCTTAACATAATTTACTGTCCCACTAAATGTAGCTTTGTCAGTAATGCTGTTTGTTGTGGAAAATCATCTGAAATCAAAGCTAACCAAGTAACCATGGTTGTTTGCTCCTCTTTGAAATGACCTGTTGTGAATAGCTCCCTATGACTTTTAAATTGGTTGCAGCCACTTCAAAGTGGCTTAGAAGTTTCACCACAATGTGAACTCTGATTTACCTCTTCAAGCATTTCCCATCTCTAAACTCCTGGGCTTTCATTAGTACTTATACTTCATTCATTACTTGTACCTCACAACTCAGCACCCTGTAATGTGTTGTTTTGTCTTTTCCCTTAATCTGATGTGAAATTTCATAAACTTTAGAGCCATTCTTAAATGACTTCACTTTCACTCCCAATCTATGGAGTGAAAGCCAATCTATCATTTGGCTTATGTATTTATTAGGCACCAAATAAATAATAATTAACTGATTAATATATTTATTAATTGCTACAGGGCTCATGGTGTTTTAACTAGGACTTTGGCATCATTTTAAATGTGTCTTTTAGTATTTAGGGAATCTTGACTAAAATTAGATTTTTCTAAGATATCGCCTGCTTTCATTTTGAGTCTAATTTATTTATTATTACTGNATTGCTACAGGGCTCATGGTGTTTTAACTAGGACTTTGGCATCATTTTAAATGTGTCTTTTAGTATTTAGGGAATCTTGACTAAAATTAGATTTTTCTAAGATATCGCCTGCTTTCATTTTGAGTCTAATTTATTTATTATTACTGTTCATATCTTTAACAGAGGTCTCTTTTATTTTGGAAGCCATAACTTCCTATTTGAAATAGATATACAAAATGGGTTGAAATTCTGGACCATTTGATTTAAAATTTTCCTAAGTGCTAAAAACAGTTATAGATTTTGATTTATTTTACTTGGGTTTTTTTGTATTCATTACTGTTACCTGTCTGTGGTTAGTATAGGACAACTTAGAGAAAGCAAGCAGAGGAATATTTTAAAGCTTGAAGTTTCAGACATGCTGATAAAACTAACTTACCTGTTGAGTTTCATGTTCCCTTGGTCTCATCCATGGGAGAGAGGAATGTGGTGGGAGAAGACCATTCATCCACAAAGAATTAAATGATTTCCCAAAGCCAAATCTTGAATACTAAAGACATGGAGAAAAAAAAAAAAGTATGATTACATTTCAGTGTTGTCTTGGTTTTAATTTTCTAAAAAGATCACAGAAAGTGCAGAAATAGCAAAAGTAAGAGTGATATTCATTAATGTGGATAGGTAAGTCTTCCAATAGATTTGCTTTCTATTCTGAGCCAGTCTGCAATATTTCCATAAACTTGTTTGAGATTTTGCTTTTTTAAAAGCATTCCTATTTTGGGCTGTATAATAAAATTGATAATACAAAAAAGAATTTTTTTTGTACTAAAGAAAATTCAACATTATTAAAATTTTTTTCCTACTATCCCATCCTAGGTCCTTATTTTGTTTTAGGTTATTTTGGTTACTCTTTGCTCTTTTAGTAGTTAGGATATTGTTTATTCACAAGCAAATTTTATGAATTACAATGCTGCTGCTAATATCACTACCACAAATACCATGAATATTTGTAATAAGAAGTATTTGAAAATATGATTACCTGAGAAAGCAGGTTTAATCCCTGCAGACTTCCCAACTGTCTCATTGTCTATCAAGAAAAAGAAAACTCAGTTAGTGTTTGCCACATATGTTCCTTTTGTGTATGACACAATTGATTTTTCAACATATCATAATATTAAGACAAAATTTGGGGTGGGTCAATTTGAATAAGATAGGAGACACAAATCATCACTGAAAAGTGGAAATGTTAAATATGATTCTGCCATTGTTGTTATTATTGCTATTAAAATAGTGAGCTTTTTATCATTAATTAAAAAAGAGATAATATCATTTAAGTGGAGGTCATATTGAAACATGGGAAAATAGCCCATTCAACTGAAATATCAATGTAATCATGAAGACATTGTCTCATTGAATCTTTTCCTCCCATTTAATTTACCTCGCCTTTTACAAATACAGCCCAAAGAGAAATTTGGAAAAAAACATGCACACACACAAGCAAACAAACTAAAGCAAATCAAAATGAAACAACCGTACCTCTTTCCCAAGTTAAAAAAAAAAAAAGCCTTCAAAATAATAAATATAAAAATTACTGTGGGAAATGGTAAGTATCTAGATAGATGGTCAAGAATGCTGCCAATCCTACAGAAAGTCAATTTCTTTCCTGGGGAGAGGTTTAGAAGGCTTTGAGTTGAGGTTAAGCTAGAAAATAAGAAAGTAATTCAATGAAACTAGCTTCCATGTGAAAAAAGCTTCTAGCACATACAAGTATCGATTACCTTTAGAATGTCATGATATAAATAAATTTTGTAAGACCTTGTGAAAAATATGTAATCTCATAAACATTTTTCTATTCTTAACTGTGTATATTTTCTACTGATACCTGAAGCATTTCTATTTTGCTGGGATTTTCTAAGCAGAGTATATATTAGTTATAAGAACTGCGATAAGACAAACAGAGCCTATGCAGGAGGTAGCATCTTACAGTGTTAATGCTGTTTACAGTCCTCATATACAACTAAATTTTGTAAGATAAACTTTCCTCATGGGAACTTTATCATACACTGCAATGAGAACGAACTAAGTATAAACCATTTGTGAATTCAGAACAATGTGTTTTTAATAAATGTATTAAGTATTAAATATTAGTATTGCTTTGATTTGCATACAGATGGTGTTCTAAAGACCAAAACACCTGAAAATAAAACTGCAGTAACAGTGGCACCCCACTCCAGTACTCTTGCTCAGAAAATCCCATGGACGGAGGAGCCTGGAAGGCTGAAGTCCATGGGGGTTGCTGAGGGTCGGACACGACTGTGCGACTTCACTTTCACTTTTCACTTTCATGCATTGGAGAAGGAAATGGCAACCCACTCCAGTGTTCTTGCCTGGAGAATCCCAGGGAGAGGGGAGCCTGGTGGGCGGCGGTCTATGGGGTCACACAGAGTCGGACACGTCTGAAGTGACTTAGCAGCAGCAGCAGCAAAATTATAAGGTGAGGCTCTAATAAATGTCATGAACTTCTCTAGAACTTCACAGGAGGACAACCACTGACTTCTGGCTCAGAAAACTGAGAAACAGCCCTCGTATTTCTCTCTTATTAGAAACAAACCAATGTAATGATTGTATGTAAATACTCTGGCAATACATACCTCAAGGCTCAAGCTAGCCATGCCTGGTATCCCAGGTTGCTGAGGAAACGCCTAAATGGAAATAAGAATAATCGGTGTTCTCTTTCAAGAGAAACCCACCCCCTGCCACTTTTTTTTTAATGATGAGAAACTTCCTTACACACTTAAAATAGAAAAACACACCAATACATAGTTTTCCTCTGTGAGCAAGAATTTCAAGAACATTTTTCTGAGCATATGTTATCCACTTTCTTACTTTTTAACGCAGGGAAAATCCCACCATCTGAGTCATGGTGCAAATTTCTCCAAATAATTCAGTTTCGCAAATGGATAGAAGGAAAAGAGCTATAAATGTGTAGCAAATACTCCAAGAAGAGAAAAAAGTTAGCTGTGTAGGCAAAAAGAGTGATATGTGTGTGTGTGTGTGGTGAGCAAATTGTTCAGAATTTTAGGGAATGTGAGTTGACCCTTCTTTCCTCCTATTGGCCAGTACGAAAATAAGGTAACAGGAACATATTCAACTACAGGACAAAGAACACTTTGCTTCTATTTATCTAACTCATGCATTAATGAACAATATTTACATGAATGTAGATAGATGATAGCTTTCCCAGTGGGAAGTAAAAGAACATCTGATTGGGCAGGCAGTCAGTTGACAATCCTAAGCAATTGTCCTCTTTCTCAGAGTGGACCTGATCGACACAACTGTGGACCATTATAGATTCCAAGAGTGTCAGGGTATTAGATTGATGGTTGGTGGCTGAGGTGACCCCAGTGTCAGTATCATACAAAGGTCAGCTAAGGTGGCAGCTTCAGTTTTTTTTTTTTTTTTCATTTAAAAATCATGTTGAGGAATGGAATAAACTTTTTATCTGTAGAATGGAGGTTTTCATCCTAGTGGTCAGTTTTCACTGCCACCCCTCCTTTCCAAAATATTTTAAGACACCCAAAGAACTTTTGTCTCAAGAGATGTAAATATTTAAAGTTCATTTGAGGCCACTTACAAGGTTCTCAAGATAAGAGACCACGTCACATTTATATTCATGTCTCCAATTCCACCATGTTGCTGGATTCATGGCAGGTGCTTAGTCAATGTTTTCCAGATTCATGTAGGAGCTGAATAAAGTCTTCATGTAAACTGAATCATATACTATTGATGGGAGTAGTTCAGTGCTCAAAGGATGATATTCATATGAAATCATCTCAGTATATGAGAGAAGGTGCCAAGAACAGGACTGTGTAACACACCATTAGCTCCATTGCCATGGCATGTTTTCATTTAAGAAACTTAAGCTTTCGGTCACACAATATCTCCCTATAAAGCAAATCTGTTGGTAATTGCTAGCTTCAAGTGGGATTACTTAGCTCAGTTTTGTAACCATAGGAATTTGGCTAATATTGTTCTTTTAAAAATGAAGAAGAAAATGTACCTTACTTTTTTGGAGAAATTTCTTCTATCCATTTCACTTTCATAATGATAGCAGGTAAGAAACAGCAGTTGATAATAAATCTGTGCTGTGACATCACTGGAGACCACATACATCTTATAACTCTTGAGTTGAATAAGACCGAACTCTGAGTTGAATAATGGGAGTTGTCTTTGGAATATTTAAAATATCTTTGTGGATAGGAAAATTACATATTTGGCTATTGCTTTTGGTTGGTAAGGCTTTTCCCTGTGGCTTAGTGGTAAAGAGTCTGCGTGCAATGCAGGAGATCCAGGTTCCATCTCTGGGTTGGAAAGATCTCCTGGAGAAGGGAATGGTAATCCACTGAAGTATTCTTTCCTGGAGAATTCCATGGACAAGGGAACCTTGCAGGCTATAGTCCAAGGGGTTGCAAAGAATCAGATAAATTGAGAAACTAAAACTTTCATTTTTTACTTTCTTTTTGGATGGTAAAGGCTGACATCTAGGGAGTTATAACTTTTCATTCAATAGGAAGATACCACTGGATTAATCCCAATGAGTCCCTGTATGGACACTCAGCTAGGTCCTTCAGTGTTGTCTGGTGTCTGGTTATGTCTCTACTAGGATACCCCCAGAGGACTGACTTACCGGCACTGCAGAACTCATTTTCAGGAGGCACAGGATCAGTATCACGTCCTTCATTTTGAAAAGTGGGATCTGAAACAGAATTGGATTGGAGAATCAAATCAGATGAATTTTTATCTCAGAATGGTTTAAAGACAATATTTCCATCAGCCAAATCTCTGCTTTTTCCAAACAACTAGGTTCAAAAACAAAACAACTAAATGTTGCTAAACGACAAATTTTTAGAATGAATTGATGAAGAATTTAAAAATTTCTAAGTGCTTTTTTTTTTTTTTTTAAACAAAGCTACCTCCTAAATGAACATGCGGGAACACTTCCATGAATATTCTATAATTTCATTTCATAAAATATATTATGAATTTAAAAATCCCTTCCACTATGTGAAATGTTCATCTATAAAGTTTGAGTCACAGAATTTTATACTTTGTTTCCTTCCAGAGTAAATTTTGAAATGCATTTTAAAATGTAATACAACCAACAGTCATTTCATAACAACCTTTATATGTGGGTATAAAGGGTGTACCATTCTATGTTTAGTTTATCCAGGAAACCATGCCAAAAATTATCTTTTAAAAATAAAAATGAACTAAATATTTTAATTTCCTTTGATATTAGTGTAAAATATGTCTCTAAATAGAATTTTCCTCTTTCTAAAATGAATTATCTCTCATTTACTCTGTGAACTCAAAAGGCACTTTACATTTACACGAACAGAAATCTGACTAGTCAAAAGATTTGCTCAACTTCCTATACTTTTCCAAATTTGATACTGTCACTAATAATCACAAATAACAAAAAAGTCGAAAGATTAAGTCTTTTTCCCTTAGCTGAAAGGGTATTAGGCATGTCTTCTTGGGAACATGCTAATAATGGTTCACCATAAGCTATTATTTAACTTACGGTGACAAATGAAGATAAAACCTCTTTATAAAAGCTGCCTGGAGATAGGAGAAAAGAACTAACAGGAACACATGGAAATTATAAAATCACATTTTACCTTCAATGCTGGCATGCACTGTGCTCTCAGGGCCTTGCGATGCCAACCAAGATAGTTCTAAGAAAAGAAGATTAAAATTTTTTTCTGGACTGTGCCTGGGGCTCACTCTGTATCTCTCGTTCAGGGAAGACCTGAAACCTTTATTTAAAGTGCCAATCCACCAATCAAAGTGAAGCTCAATGGGAAGGAAAAAAACCATAACAGCTCTGCTCCTGCAATTAGCCCACACCCTTTTATTTCATGCAAGGACACTGAGCCAGTGGAGTCTCATTATTTTTAATTGTAACTCAACCCCTGTATTTATTCAGAGAACTAGATTGCAGGGGAGACAGTGAAGGAATAATGAACATAAACTCTGAAGACAATCATTTTGGTGAGCTAGGGGAAATATATGTAAAATAGACCATTATCTGTTTTGTGTAGGTTTTTAATCTTCAGGTAAAGCTAGTGACCCAGTGCCAGTATTCTCAAGAGTTTCACCTTCATATTTGTTGTGGTGAAAACAAATCCTCTCCTTTCCCCTCAACATACACACACTCTAGAAGGAAACACTGAAATAACTTTCTGGGCCTGGAAGAGAGGATAAAAACAGATGGATAATGAATATGTTATGATTTTTTCCTCAGAGTTTCCTAGATATTTTCATATCTGAAGACGATAGACTAGAGATAGACAAACTTTTGCAAAAAAATTTCAGCTGGACCCTCTGAAATAATCACCTCAGGTGAACCTTTAGTGCCTGGTCATTGCAGGGAGAGGGACATAAATCAGGATATTCTCATGAACCAATGGAGTCCATGGACACTACCCTCAGTTCATTCTTTAGACAGAACCATTTTCAGGCATTTAGTGTTCATCCAGTAAGTCATATCTGTGTCACGTAAACAGCCAACATCAACATGAATGGGATTTTCTCTGTGAATAGATACGACTGTCTTGGATATGGATTGAACTTTAGCTGCTTTTGCTATTTCTCTGCCCCTCCTTGTCTTTCCAAAAGTATGATTTCAGAGGTGGTAGAGATAAGCATTTGGGACTACTTTCTTGAGAAAGGATGAGTAAGCACACTCTTCAAGGAAGCAGAGATCTTGACAATTACAGGGAACGTTGAGGAAGCTGGTATTTTGGGAGAAAGATTTCTTCATACCCAAGTTAGGTCTAACAGTATCAAATAATGTTATCTAAGAAGCTGTGCCTGAAAAACTCCATTCGCCGTTGATGAGAGATTTTAGGAGGCAAAGAAGTAAGAATCTGAATATGTTTTATAAAGAGCAGAATATTCTTGAAGTGAAAGTTTTCTTTTTTTTGGTCTCTGTTATTCCAGCTCTGGTGCTTGATCAAGTCCATTAATCTCTCTGAGCTCCATTTTCTTCCTCTGTTGTTGTTCAGGAGCTCAGTATGTCCAATTCTCTGTAACTCCATGGACTACAGTATACCAGGCTTCCCTGTCCTTCATTATCTCCGGGAGTTTGCTCAAACTCGTGTCGTTTGAGTCCTTTGAGCATCTCATCCTCAGTTTCCCCCTTCTCCTCCTGCCCTCAATCTTTCCCAGCATCAGAGTTTTTTCTAGTGGGTTGACTCTCTGCATCAGGTGGCCAAAGTATTGGATCTTTAGCGTCAGCATCAGTCCTTCCAATGAATATTCAGGACTGATTTCCTTTAGAATTGACTGGTTTGATCTCCTTGGGATCTCCAAGGGATCTCAAGAGTCTTCTCCAGCACCACAGTTCAGAAGCATCAGTTCTTTGGTGCTAAGCCTTCTTTATGGTCCACATCTCACATCTGTACATGACTACTGTAAAAACCATAGCTTTGACCATACGAACCTTTGTTGACAAAGTGATATCTCTGCTTTGTAATATGCTGTCTAGATTTGTCATAGGTTTTGTTTGAAGGAGCAAGTGTCTTTTAATTTCATAACTACAGTCACCATCTGCAGTGATTTTGGAGCCCCAAAATTAGTCTGTCAGTGTTTCCATTTTTTCCCCATCTATTTGCCATGAAGTGAGATGGGAATACCAGACTACCTGACCTGCCTCTTGAGAAACCTACATGCAGGTCAAGAAGCAACAGTTAGAACTGGACATGGAACAACAGAATGGGTCCAAATAGAAAAGGGGTATGTCAAGGCTGTATATTGTCACCCTGCTTATTTAACTCCTATGCAGAGTATATCATGAGAAACGCTGGGCTGGAAGAAGCACAAGCTGGAATCAAGATTGCCGGGAGAAATATCAATAACCTCAGATATGCAGATGACACCATCCTTATGGCAGAAAGTGAAGAGGAACTAAAGAGCCTCTTGATGAAAGTGAAAGAGGAGAGTGAAAAAATTGGCTTAAAGCTCAATGTTTAGAAAACGAAGATCATGGCATCTGGTCCCATCACTTCATGGGAAATAGATGGGGAAACAGTGGAAACAGTGTCAGACTATTTTGCAGGGCTCCAAAATCACTGCAGATGGGGACTGCAGCCATGAAATTAAAAGACGCTTACTCCTTGGAAGGAAAGTTATGACCAACCTAGATAGCATATTCAAAAGCAGAGACATTACTTTGCCAACAAAGGTCCGTCNTAATTCATAATATTAATTCATATTAGTTGTTAAAATAGAAGGAAGCCCAGACACATTTGACTCAATTACTTTAATTTTAGTTATGGACTATTGCACATTAAAAAAAAATTCCAAAACAAAGAAATTCCTACCTAAAGCCTAGAGTTTTAAGTTATGGTGTAAGTGCTCTGCAAAGTGTCTATGTTGTGTCACCTTGCTGCTTTTTTAGACAGTATCTCCTTTTGAGATACTATCAGCCTAGCTCATTTCTAGGCTAAATTTCATCACTTGTACCCAAAGGCAAGAAAAATTTACTGATTTATTTTGGAAGAGCTGGACAGAACTGGCAGTCTCTGATTGAAGGCCTAAAGCTATTTGGAAAAAAAAAAATCACATTATTGTCAATCCACATTTCTGCCTGAGAGGTAATGTCTGAAAGGTGTCTATGGAGGTAATTACCAGGGAAAATATAGGCTAGAAAAAACAAGAAATGGTAGACTCTATTTCCTCCAAAAACCAAAGAAATGAATCAACAAAAAGTAAACCAGTAGAGTCAGCATACTTTAAATTTTAGGGTTTTCATGATTCATTTAAGAGACCAATTAAAACTGGAGAAGCATTTTAAAGAATATGATAAAAAATTTTAGATAATTATATATTAAATAATTAGAAAATGTAAGTTTGCCAAGCAGTTTCATTACTTCAGATGATCCCTATAGATTGTTGTTCAGTTGCTAAGTCATGTCTGACTCTGCAGCCCCATGGACTGCATCACGCCAGGCTTTCCTGTCCGTCACTGTCTCCTGGAGTTTGCTCAAACTCATGTCCAATAAGTTGTGATGCTATCCAATCATCTCATCCTCTGCACTCTCATCCACTTTTTCCTTCTGCTCTTAATCTTTCCTAGCATCAAGATCTTTTCCAATGAGTCAGCTCTTCCCATCAGGTGCTCAAAGTATTGAAGTTTCAGCTTCAGTATCATTCCTTCCAAAGAATATTCAGGATTGATTTCCTTTAGGATTGACTGGTTTGGTCTCCTTGCTGTTCAAGCAACTCTCAAGAGTCTTCTCCAACACCACAGCTCAAAAGCATCAATTCTTGGGCACTTAGTCTTCCTTATACTTCAGTTCTCACATCCATACATGACTACTGTAACAGCCATAGCTTTGACCATATGGACCTTTGTCAGCAAACTGATATCTCTGCTTTTTAAAATGCTGTCTAGGTTTGTCATAGCTTTCTTTCCAAGGAGCAAGCGTCTTTTAGTTTCATGGCTGCTGTCACCATCCACAGTGATGTTGAAGCCCAAGAAAATAGAATCTGTCACTATTTCCACTTTTTCCCCTTCTATTTGCCATGAAGTGATGGGACCGGATGCCACAATCTTGGTTTTTTGAATGTTGAATTTCAAGCCAGCTTTTTTACTCTCCTCTTTCACCCTTTCAAGAGGCTCGTTAGTTCTTCTTTGATTTCTGCCATTAGAGTGGTATCATGTATATCTAAGCTTGTTAATATTTCCTCCAGCAGTCTTTATTCCCACTTGTGATTCATCCGGCCTGGCATTTCATGTGGTATACTTTGCATATAAGTTAAATAAGCAGGGTGACAATATACAGCCTATAGATATATATATTCTATAAATATATGTCACATATATATGTATCTTATAAATAACTGCTAACAATTATTGTAAATGATACAACAATAATAATGAATATTAATGAGCTCTTGTCATATTCTGTGCATATAGTAAACACTTAATATACATTATGCCATTTAAAACTTAAGTTCTAGCAAACTGTCTTCCTGAATGGTAACCACGACCAGTTGTTAAAGAGCAGTTGTTTCCTTTAACAGGGCAAGCATCCCTCCTTACTTTTCTTACATCTGTCTGGTTTCACTCATGTATGTTACCTGTCTTGCTTGGGAAAACATTTTGGCTATTGATGCCTGCTCTAAACCTTAAGTGCTTTTCACCACATGCAGGGTGACTTTGGCTAAATTCACTTTCCACTCTCTCGTTAAGCTTACAATGGAATGTGGCTAGTTCTAAGTTGTAAGAACAAATTAGGCTTCTTAATATGTGGAAGCAAAATAGGAACAGATGCATTTTCAGGCCTCTTGGAGATGGGATGTCATCCAACATCTTGTCATTCCTCTGGTGTCTGCCAGCAGCTTCACAACTCAGCAGGCACTGCAGCTTTCTCTTCTGTTAGCTGTGACTTCTTACAGAGACACAACTGTTCTCTGTGCTGCTTTGTACGATCCAGCTAACTAGATTCACTAATCGCTTCTTCCTATGTCTCCAGTTTAAATTTCCTAAGAGAAAGGACCTGACCGATTTAACTAGTCATCATTCCATACAGGAGATCTGAACTGGGCAGAACTTTGAGTCAAGACATCTCATACACTGTTGGCCAGAAAAAGTACCCATCCCTTACCTAATCAGTTGAATCCAGGGAGGTAGAGTAAAAGTTGTAAAGCATGATTAAGGAAATTTCTAGAAGGAAATGTGGGTTTGGCAGGCATTTTGAAACTCTCAGAAGGGTTTATGACTGTCAGATACCTTTTTTGGCCTATTTAGTATAAGTTTCTTGACTCAATGGCAATATTAAAGTTAAAACCACACTTTTAAAAATTAATTTGTAACAAGCAGCAGAGCTCTGTCTGGTCAGATTATTCATAAGGATTCTACTATTACCCCATAGAATATCTATGTCAAAAACAAAATCATAATCATATAATTCTTTATTAGCATAGGTGTTAGATGGCAAAAGACTAAGTTAGTCTGGCTCATAGCTAATGAAAGAGTGGATTTATCACTGGACCTGGGTTGCATGGAGTTGTTTAGCCACTACCTCCTGCATCTCTCCCACATCAGAGATGGCCTTACAAATGACTCAGAATTTTGAAAATTCACTGGAAAGAGCTTGTTCAATGGGTGATGGTTGGCTAGATACTGTCGGTGTTTGTGATTTGCCTTTTTCTAAGGATGGAACTCTGGGAGATGGTGATGGACAGGGAGGCCTGGTGTGCTGCGATTCAGGGGGTCACGGAGTTGGACACGACTGAGCGACTGAACTGAACTGAACCGAAGGACGGTACTTAATTTTTTATTTTTAGCTGAAGAATTGCTATTAATAATATTTTTCAAGAGAATATTTTATTTTAAATTTGTATTGTACAAAATAATATATTACTTTCTTTGGTATTTCCGGTCACAAGCTCTAGCCCACCTGAGACTGTGATCATTCCCTGAGCCATCGTGGTGTTGGTGAGGGGACCAGAAATGCAGTGGTACATGTGCGAATTATTATCCCCCAAGACTGTGATGTAACCAAGCCAAGACTGGTATTCTAGGGTCTTCCAGGAATAGTATGGCCAATGTGGAGTTCTTGGAATAGAATCTGTGCTGGAGGGAGAGGCCCATTCACATTTTCTTATCCACATCCAGTCCACAGGACTACATATTCTCAAAGTGTGGTCTGGGGATACCCAGGGGTCCCAGGATCATTTTAGGGATCCTGAATTCAAAGCTAATTTTTATAATAGTACTAACATGTTATATTTGCTCTGTTCACTTTCATTCTCTTGTCTCATAAGTGCATAGTAGAGTTTTCCAGAGGCTACATGTTGTATGTATGATATAACAGAGTGAATACAAAAATAGATCAGAGACTCCACCTTTCTTTTGTGAAGTCAGACATTAAAAGATACTTACATGTATGTAAAAACAATGTCCTTATTTCTTACTAAAATTTTTGTTTTGAGAAATATAGTGATTTTTCATATAATATTTTAATTTCTGTTAACATGTACTTTTGGTTTGTTATTTCAAAATAGTTAATAAATTAAATGTTGAAAAAATTTCAAATTTTAACCTACAAACCCCTTTGGGGTCTTCAAGAATTTGTAAGAGGGTAAAGAGTCCTGACGCTGAAAGTACCCTTGTACAGGTTTCTTTTTTTTTTTTTCTTTTACCATTTCTGTAATTTGACATAGGAAAAAAACACATGATTACATTATATGATCCTAATTCTGTAGAACCATAGACACATAGATACATAGGAAAAAGACTGAAAGGAAATACATATAAACATTGATCATTTTTGTTAGGAAAATGGATTATTTAAAGTTTGAAAATATCTATCTTTTCAAAATTTCTACGACCAATGTGAATTCTTTTATTATTAAAACAGAACGATACATTCCATACATTTAAAGTATAGGGCATGCTGACTCTGTGGTAATGGATATGTGGTAAAATGAACTAAAATAAACTTGGTTAGACATTTAGAATTATTTCCAAATCTATGAAATTTAGTCTTACAAGAAGTCTACAAAATGTAATTCCTCCTNAATCAAGCCTGAATATTCACTGGAAGGACTGATGCTGAAGCTGAAGCTCCAATACTTTGGCCACCTGATGTGAAGACCTGACTCCTTGGAAAAGAGCCTTATGCTCGGAAGGATTGAAGGCAGGAGGAGGGGGAGGAACCTGCAAAGGGGGTGGCAGAGGTTGAGATGATTAGATAACATCAATGACTCAATGGGCCTGACTTTGAGCAAACTCCAGGAGATAAGGAACAGGGAAGCCTGGTGTGCTGCAGTTCATGGGGTCACGAAGAGTCGGACCTGACTTAGCAACTGGACAAGAACAACCTCCTGATGCAGGGGTGAGGAAGTTTGAGGCACAAAAGTCAGGCAGAAGAGAAGCTGAAATGTTGATCAAACCCTGGCCACACTACTTGGCCACCCAGAAGCAGTGACAGCAACCCCTCCAGGATCTCCAGAGAGGACCTTTCAGGAAAGGCCCACCCTCCACACCTTCCTCCCACTGTGCAGTCACTAGTCCACCAATGGATTTTCACTGAACTCTCCTGCAATAAAATCACACTTGGAATTTCAAATCCATTCAGGATGAAAATATTGGGGAAGCCAGATTCCTACTCCTTTACTGTGGAGTCTCAGTGCAAATTCATTCATGCATTCATTTAGTCACTTGTTCAACTGACTTGTTAAGCATCTACTGAATGCAGGCACTGTGCTAAGCTCTGGGAATGAAGCTGAATTACAGAGACCTGGCTGGTGTCTGGCTTCTAAGAGCTATAATTATTTGATATGGTCTCACCCCACTCTATCAGCATCTCTACTGATGCTGTGAGATGTGATACATCTCTACTGATCTACTGTGGCTTTGGGGTCCTAGGGATTCCCTGTTGATCAAAATGCACCCAGCTGCCTTTTAACAAGGTGGAGGTACAGTAAAGTCACTAGGGCTTGTCATTAAGACATTAGCTAAATTTAGGTAGATCCTGAGAGGAAGTAGCTGGATTAGACCTATTGGGGTTAATCTGAAATCTAAGGTCAGATGGGAGTAAAAGATATCAAAGTTGTGTCCAAATAGTAACTAATAAAGATGAAGTAAGTTAATAGTAGGTTGATGGACAGATGAAACACGATATGGACATACGTTCTTGATCAGACTCTCCTCTATAGTCTTCCTTTTTGGTTTCACCTTATTTCAGTCTTTTGGACTAGAATATTAATTCTGTATAATTAATAAGTATTATTACTTTAATTATACTATGTGATTATTATAAATTCAGCTATTTGTTAGCTATTATTAATAAATAATATTCTGTAATACAATAATAGCTGTTTCATAATGCTTTATTATGTGCCAGATACTGTGCTAAATTCACTTCATTTAATTCTCACTTCAGAGCGATGGAAATTATTATTACCACTTTGCAGGTAAGAAAACTGAGGTGCAGAGAGGTCAAGTAAACCTTCCAAGAGCATGTGCAGCTAGTGTTCAAACCCAGGAGCTTGTCTCCAGAACTGACATTCTTATCTCTCAATTCTGCCTCCGTCAATCATTTTGCCTCTCTTTAATTGGCCAGATTGCTTAGGCAAGTTGATCTTCATCTCTTGTGTTTTTGACCTGGATTATTTTCTTTAAGAAAATTCTAACCAAACAAAAGTGGAAAGAACAGTATACCAAACCCTATGTATGCATCAATCTTGGATTCTCTTTGCTTTGACCTCAGATCTTGATCTGGTTTATTCAGTCTTGCAGATAAACTTTGAATTTCTATTTCTCCCACTGATTTTTAAAAAATTAATTAATTTATTTTAATTGGAGGTTAATTACTTTACAAGATTGTAGTGGGTTTTGGCATACATTGACATGAATCAGCCATGGGTGTACATCCTGAACCCCCCCCCCACCNAATTCCTCCTACTTTTCAAGGGGGATATAGGCTTTCTAACATTGAGATGGGCTTCATCTTTTTTTTTTTTAACATGTATTTTCTTTCAGATCTATTTTAATAATTACCTTGTGAGAAAACTTCTGCAGGAAAAAGAACTGAAAATGACCCCTGAAGTCACAACAAAATGGTAATGTCAATGTGAAGATAGAATTTTGGGACCTCCATTCCAGGATTTTCTCTGTTGCAGTGACTTTAATTACACTCATTCCTATTAAATTGCTTCTAGTTAATCTATGGTTACATCAGAATCCTCCACATGGATTTAATTAAATGCATCCATCTGGTCATTCATAAACACTCACAGGGCAACTTCTATGAACTAGTCAGTGGATTCTGATGCTGAGGTTACAAGGGTGAATAATCATAGTCCCTTTCCTCTTCAACAATTATGAGAGAGTCGGATATATAAAGAACTAATTAAAGTTTGGCCTGACAAGTGAGATGTGCTGAGAACTATGCTATCAAATAATGTTTAGGAGTTGGTTTATTGATTCAGCCAGAATTTACTGAATTCTCACTTTATGCAAAGTTTAGTGTTAGAGGATATAGTCTGGTAAATGATTTTGTTTTCTAGAAGTTTGCATTCTATTTGATGAGGCAATAATGCACACACATTTAAGATTAGCAATGGTAGTTCAAGGCAGTAGGAGGTTAAATTTCAACTACTTATAGTAAATAAATAAGAGCCATTCAACACAGAAGAGGCCTTCAGAGGCAGGACTAGTTTAAAAACTCTAATTATGGGACTTCCCTGTTGGTCCAGTGGCTAAGAATCCGAGCTCTCAGTGCAAGGGGTCTGGGTTCGGTTCCTGATCAGGGAACTGGGCCCCACATGACTCAACCAAATATTCTGCATGCTGCAATGAAGATCAAAGATCCCGAGTGCTGCAACTAACCCTGTGCAGCCGAATAAACACATTAAAAAAAAAATCTAATTGCAGAACTCTCTGAATGAGCCTTGTAAAACAGAACCACAGGGCAGAGAGGAGGAACAAGGTGTCTGAGGGTGGAAGTGGCAAATAAGTGTCCATTTTTTTTATCCTCCTCAGACCTGAAGCCCTCTTCTTAAATAAATGTTTCATTTCCCGAAATTAAATTCTTTCTGTAACCTGCATGAACACATAGTTTAAAAACTAAATTACATTAAGTATTCATACATATAATATCCTTACTGTAATTTAAAGGAGAAGGAAAAAAATATAATAAGCAGTGTGCATTTCAATATATAATGCTTGAGTATGACTACAGAATAAGCCAAAACGAAGAAGTCAGATGTTTGTACCTACTCGTCATGATTATGAATTAGAAGAAACAAAATTAAAAGCCATGTTGAGCAAGATGTAGAGGAAAATGAAAGAGCAGAGGTACAGTAGACACTAGAATAAAAGCTAGTTTTAGGATAAGTGATGATAGACTGGACCTGTCTATATATGATGGGAGAAAGAGGGAAGTAACCTTAATTGCAGTAGGGAAAACAAGTCAAGACAAATTACAGACTGTTGAAGTGAGAAAATGAGGAAGTACGATTTTCTTGCAAATGAGCTGTACCGGCTTCCCTGGTAGTTCAGAGGTTAAAGCATCTGCCTGCAATGCGGGATATCCGGGTTTGATCCCTGGGTTGGGAAGATCCCCTGGAGAAGGAAATGGCAACCCACTCCAGTATTCTTGCCTGGAGAATCCCACGGACGGAGAAGCCTGGTGGGCTACAGTCCATGGGGTCACAAAGCGTTGGACACGACTGAGCGACTTCACTCACTCACTTATTTACAAGTGTGTGTCAAATAATTCCCTGTGTTGCATAGGACAGAGGTGAGACAACATAGTTCAATAAACAAATTCTGTCTTAAAACCGCGTATGGAGGCATACATTCGGTCTTGAATTTACTAAGGGACCGCAGAGACCATGTGCTTTGACAGTCAACAGGAAATTGGAGAACTATTGAAAAAAGAAAGAGCAATTCAGGGGATAATAGCAGAGTTTTGTGGCAGATCTCTGGGGAATAAGGTTGAAAAGAATGCTCGTAGTTCAGGTGGTAAAGAATCTGCCTGCAATGCAGGAGACCCAGGTTCCATCCCTGGGTGGGGAAGATTGCCTGGAGAAAGGTCTGGCAACCCACCCCAGTATTCTTGCCTGGAGAAACCCATGGACAGAGGAAGCTGGCAGGCTACAGTCCAGGGGGTCACAAAGAGTTGGACACGACTGAGTGACTAACACTTTCACTTTCCTTATTTGCAAATGTGTGTCAAAATAATTCCCTGCATTGCGTGGGACAGAGACAAGATAGAATAGTTCAATACACAAATTCTGTCTTAAAACCACATGTTGAGGCATAGATTAGTAATTTAAAGAAATTTCAAGTTTTAATTTTCATAATATAGATAATAAGAATCTGTTATGCCCATTTGAATAATAGAGTTATTAATAAAATATGGTGGTTTCTGTGCATTTCATGTATCTCAATTAACATTAATGGTATCTCAAATCTTCACTTTAAAATATTGGCAAGTAATTTTCTGGTGGAGTCTTTAGGGTTTTCTATGTAGAGGATCATGTCATCTGCAAACAATGAAAGTTTTACTTCTTCTTTTCCAATTTGGATTCCTTTTATTTCTTTTTCTGCTCTGATTGCTGTGGCCAAAACTTCCAAAATTATGTTTAATAGTAGCGGTGAAAGTGGGCACCCTTGTCTTGTTCCTGACTTTAGGGGAAATGCTTTCAATTTTACACCATTAAGGATAATGTTTGCTGTGGGTTTTTCATATATAGCTTTTATTATGTTGAGGTATGTTCCTTTTATTCCTGCTTTCTGGAGAGTTTTTTATCATAAATGGATGTTGAATTTTGTCAAAGACCTTCTCTGCATCTATTGAGATAATCATATGGCTTTTATTTTTCAATTTGTTAATGTGGTGAATTACATTGATTGATTTGTGGATATTGAAGAATCCTTGCATCCATGGGATGAAGCCCACTTGGTCATGGTGATGGCTAACAAACACATGAAAAGATGCTCAACATCACTCATTATCAGAGAAATGCAAATCAAAACCACAATGAGGTATCATTTCACACCGGTCAGAATGGCAGCAATCCAAAAGTCTACAAGCAATAAATGC
>SJYV01039717.1:240826-289380 GCA_006410875.1 Neotragus pygmaeus | reverse complement strand
TTAAAAAAAAAAAAGAAAAAGGATGTGTAATTAACTAGAGGGAGAAGTCTTTTCATAATATATATGTCTACCAAATCACCACAACATACATTTTAATTATCTTGCAATTTTATATGTCAACTATAATAAAGCTAAAATAATTGGCATTATATTGTAAGCATTTTCCCGTTATATTTTTAACACATAATGTTTCATTAATTACTCTTAAAATCACAATTTTATCTATTCAATAAAATCTACCTTAAAGAGACAAACTACTTTCCAAAAGGTTGTACTGATCTACAGCAGAATGAGTTACATACAGCACGCATCTGTTTTCAGCCCTCATCATTATGGTTACAGTTTGTCTGAGTGCTCAAAGTGTGGCCCTCAAGCTCAGCAACATTGTCATCGCTTGGAGATCATGAGAAATGCAGACTCTGTCGGATCTTTCTTTGCCTCATTGAATCAGGATCTAAATTTTAACAAGATCCTCTGGTGTTTTGAACATTCTTCAAAGTTTGAACTTGCAGAGGTTCTACTTTTTAAATTTAAACTTTCTCTTCCAAATGTTTATTGTGCATTTTTGGCTCTTTTTGAATTGTCCGTTTCCATCTTTTGCCTGTTTTAAAATTAGGGCTATTTTCTGAGTTGTTTTGAAGATTCAAAAAACCTGATGGATTTTAAAAGGAACATGAATGAACTATGAAAAAGAGATCTATTGACATTGAAGTTTAAATCTATCTAGAAGCAAGTGACATGAAAAGGTGATAAGAGGAGAATGGTTTGAACAAAGGAAAACATTTAAACTGATCCTTATTTAGGACTCTTAACATTTATATCTCTTTTCTTAGCATTGATCAAATATCCATTCATTCACTCAGTACATTTTCTGACTGTCTCTATATAGTATAGTGTACCAGTGCTGTGAATCCATGTAACCATAGGAAGTCTGTTTGCTCATCTTGGGGGCATTACAATCTATTTGGTGTACTGACATGTATGCAAAATTAACTAATGATAAAAAGTTTAATTGATTATGGTTGATTGAGTGCTAACTATAGGGCTCAGACATTGGACTCATCTGGATATTAGACAGTGGGTAGTGGAAGGAATGGGATGTACATTCATTGAATGCTTACCCTGTATGCGTACTGTCTTATTCAGTTCCCTTGATAACTCTAAGGAAGTCAGGACATTTGGATCATAAATCATGCAAACAGTTGAACAGTGATTGTTTTTGGTGACAAAGCAAATAAAGTTTATTTTGGGGAGAGGGGGACAACTTTTCCTTACCTAAGAATTCCAATTAATAAATGTAGAAGGAATGAGGGAAATAGAAAAGTACCATCAGAATGGGGTAGGAATCATTTTTGCAGGCAAGATCCAAAGATGAATGTTAAAATTTTGGTTAGAACTTTAAGGAGAAACAAAATATTTGCATAGCCAAAAATTATCTCCCCCCCAATTCTTATTTTGTCCAAAGAGAAACAGTAACATTTATAGTGGAAAAATCTAGCAGGTACCACTTAAGTATCACAAAAAACATATTGACACCATTTACTTCCTCAGGATGGGCATGTTCACCTCTATGGTATTCTTCCTCAAAATTTATAACTTCAATCCAATTATGAGAAAACATAATTTTATAAAAAGGCGGAAACAACCTTTTTATACTAAAGGGAAAAGTTTAACTATGCCTCTTTATCTTGATTCAGTTCTCAGCATAGGACTGCAATCCTAACCAGCTTCATGAAAAATAAGAAAAAAAAAAAAATGAGGTTAGGTTTTCCTTTTGTAAAGAGTGACCATTTCATTCTAGAATATAAAAGTATTGGCTCTACAGAGCCTCCTTCACTGTCAGAAGGTCTTTCTGCAAAGCATTGCCCATGTGACATGAAAATTACATATTATACAGAATCATAGACAGTTCAGAACCTTCTCTTCACAATCAGTAGAGTTTTAAAATCTCGGTCATCTTGTTTCCCAGCCTGCTTATTTTCACTTTGTAATTAGGCGGGATGATCTGCGAGAATGGCGTTGAAGAATATATACTATTATGTAAGAAACGAATCACCAGTCTATGTTTGATACAGAATGCAGGACGCTTGGGGCTGGTGTACGGGGATGATCTAGAGAGACGTTGTGGGGTGGGAGGTGGGAGGGGGACTCGGGATTGGGAGCTTGTGTGCACCTGTGGTGGATTCGTGTCGATGTATGGCAAACCCAATAGAGTATTGTAAAGTTAAATTTAAAAATAAATAAATTAAAAAAAAAAAAAAAAAAAAAAAAGAGGATGGAAATAACAGTATGTGTTTGTATATTACTTTATATCTTGCAAAGGAGTTTTAAATTTATATTTCATCTCAAGCTCACCAACCTTATGAGATAGGCTACTTATTATCAGCAGCCTTATATTGGGATTTCAAAATACAGACTCTGGGATATTCATTAAGTTCTAAGGATACAGAGCCAGTTATTGGCTGGTACTCTTCCCTACCTTCCTGAAACGTTCTTACGCTCTCTAAAAGTGAAAGTGGAAAGTCAAATTCTCTTGTCCTTGTTGCTGTTGTTCACTCACTCAGTCGTGTCCAACTCTTTGCGACCCCTTGGACTGCAGCACGCCAGGCTTCCCTGTCCTTCACTATCTCCTGAAGTTTGTTCAAACTCACGTTCATTGAGTCAGTCATGCCATCCAACCATCTCATCCTCTGTAACCCCCTTCTCCTCCTGATCTCAGTCTTTACCAGCGCTGGGGTCTTTTCGAATGAGTTGGCTCTTCCCATTAGGTGGCCAAAGTATTGGAGCTTCAGCTTCAGCATCAGTCCCCCAGTGAATATTCAAGGTTGATTTCCCTTAGGATTGACTTGTTTGATCTCCTTACTGTCCAAGGGACTCTCAAGAGTCTTTTCTTGTCTTTACAGGTCAGAAAACAGGGTCATACTCAAGGTAATACTTACGATAATAATAATAACACCCAACCTTTATTGCATTCTTAAAATATGCTAAAGAATTTGCCAATTATTTTCTAAGTATATACTTTCATTAAATCTTTTTTACAATTTTACAAGGGGATTGAAAAGCAGCCATGGAGAGGATTGGCATCTGATTGGATGTAATGGGCAGGAGAAGAGGGAACGTAAAATGTTATGATGATTATGAACTTTGGTGATGTGGAATATGGTGGGACTACTGATAAAAATAGAGGATGCAAGAAGAGGAACACAAAGGAAGATAATTTCATTTTGAGTATGTTGTGTATACTATCGACCCTACAGTATGTCCCCAGTTTGGCTTCTTTAAAGCACTTAGAATAACTTGTGAACATTAAGCAAAAATCAAATGTGCATTTTATTATAGTGGTTCAGAGACCAAGATTTAATCAGATATGAGAATGCAAGCTCAGAACTCTCGGCAGACTTGTCTAGTAGCCACTTGCTTGGCATGAGGGAAGCTTTTCTAAGCAAGTTTCTGGAGATTGTGTTACTGCATCTAGCTTCAATTAGCCTGGTGAGATATTACTTTGAAAAGCAAATCAGACTACAATTACAGTGTGTGGGACAGACGGGGTGTGGAGTAGTCAAATGATTGACAATTAACTGTGAGAAGCTTGCTGACACAAAGTCTGATTTGAACAGTGATTAAACAAATATGTCTACAGTTATTATAGTACACGGATTTTCCCCTCATTGTAACCCCACAACTATATCCCTTGGAGTGGAGGAGGATGAGGAAAGCACTGCATTATTAAGCAATCATACGTCAGTGGATCAAGCATGCACAGTGCCCACAGAATGTACAGAACAATTTTTCAGGGCAGAGACAGGTCCTTCAACCCACACAGCTCCACAGGTACCAAAGATTTAGTTATCCTCATTAGTCATTATTCACAGATGACAGACCCTTCATCTCTCATGGAAATAACAGCTTATACTTCTATATTACTTTATATTCTGTAGGAAAAAAAACCCAAGCCTTCTCTTGGGACTTAAATCTTTTCCATGACCTCTAGATTCCTTTTTCTAAGAGGCCCCACTCTTTCTTGTACAAGATTTCAAAAGCCAGTTCATTCTCCACTGGATGCGGTTCATTGAAGGTGAAGTCGCCCAGTTGTGTCCGACTCTTTGCGACCCTGTGGACTGTAACCTACTAGGCTTCTCCGTCCATGGGATTCTCCAGGCAAGAATACTGGAGTGGATTGCCATTTCCTTCTGCAGGGGATCTTCCAGATCCAGGGATTGAACCCAGGTCTCCCGCATTGGAGGCAGATGCTTTTTAACCTCAGCCAAAGAGGTTCATTGAGGGGGGGTCTCATTTCATGGGTGGAGCGTCTACCAGCAAGTTCATATCTTCGACACTGCCAAGATGCACCACCTTTTAACTGGTCTTACATTTGGTATTATCCCAAGAAAATCTCTCTTCCCTTCCTATACTTACTTTTTCTTCTCTACTGAATGCTTCCCCTATTCTCTTAACCTTGGTAGCCATGTCACTATGATGGGAAGGATGAAAGAAAACATACCAAATCATCTCACTGACACTTATTTTCAGGTAGGGAGAAGGAAAAAAAAGAATCTCCCCATGATTTGTTGTTGTTCAGTTACTCAGTTGTGTCCGACTCTGCAACCCCATGGCCTGCAGCATGCCAGGCTTCCCTGTCCTTCATTATCTCCCGAAGTTTGCTCAAACTCATGTCCACTGAATTGGCGATGCCATCCAACCATCTCATCCTCTGTCATCCCTTTCTCCTGCTTTCAATCTTTCCNAAAAAAAGAATCTCCCCATGATTTGTTGTTGTTCAGTTACTCAGTTGTGTCCGACTCTGCAACCCCATGGCCTGCAGCATGCCAGGCTTCCCTGTCCTTCATTATCTCCCGAAGTTTGCTCAAACTCATGTCCACTGAATTGGCGATGCCATCCAACCATCTCATCCTCTGTCATCCCTTTCTCCTGCTTTCAATCTTTCGCAGCATCAGTGTTTTTTCCAATGAGTCAGCTCTTCGCATCAGGTGGCCAAAGTACTGGCACTTCAGCTTTAGTCCTTCCAATGAATATTCAGGATTGATTTCCTTTAGGATTGATTGATTTGATCTCCTCACTGTCCAAGGATTCTCAAGAGTCTTCTCTAGTACCACAGTTTGAAAGCATCAGTTTTTTGGCACTCAGCCTTCTTTATGGTTCAACTCTCACATCCATACATGACTACTAGAAAAACCATAGCTTTGACCATATGGACCTTTGTTGGCAAAGTGATGTCTCTGCTTTTTAATATGCTGTCTAGGTTTGTCATAGCTTTTCTTCCAAGGAGCAAGCTTCTGTTAATTCATGGCTGCAGTCACTGTCCTCAGTGATTTCGGAGCCCCCCAAAATAAAGAATGTCACTTTTCCCATTTTTCCCCCATCTATTTGCCATGAAGTTGCAGCCTCACTTCTCACACAGACAGATCAACAGAGATCATTAAAGNTGTTAATTCATGGCTGCAGTCACTGTCCTCAGTGATTTCGGAGCCCCCCAAAATAAAGAATGTCACTTTTCCCATTTTTCCCCCATCTATTTGCCATGAAGTTGCAGCCTCACTTCTCACACAGACAGATCAACAGAGATCATTAAAGATTTCTTACTGTATAAAATCCCTTTCAAATATTAGGAAATTGGTTGTATAAATTGTGATTAATTGATAAAATAGAAGATAATTTAGAGACTGAACTTGTTTTAGCAAAATTACAGCAGAAAATACTTATGGTATATATAATAATCAAGTGAAAAGATATGTTACATAACAGTACATACTGCTGCAGAATAAACTGAACTTTGTCAAAAAATACATAAAATATTCACAGAAAAAATTGACTAGAAAGAATTTATCAAAGTGTTAATGTTCGTAAAATATGGATGATGGAGTTTGAGTGACTAATTTTATTTCTTATAAATTTTCTTATACTTATAAAAAGTTAAACATTTTTTTCATTTGCTTCTGCTTTAAAAAAGAGTCAGGATAATCAACTGGTGACTGGCTGACAAACTCCACCAGCTTCAAAGAATAGTGGGTATTTTTTTGTAGACCAGATATGATAATGTGCTTTGCTTTTTATTTTAAAAAAATTAATTAATTAATCCTGCTGTGCAGCTTGCAGGATTTTAGTTCCTCAATCAGGGATTGAATTATACATTGCTTTGAAAAAACTAAGACTATATGCAAAGAGATAAAAGCAAAGCTTGAAAACTTTGACAGGGAACAGGAAACTAAATAATATAATGTAGCAGATTTCAAAAAGAGCCAAATAGAAATTCTGGAACCGATAATATAAATAAAATTCAGAGAACCAATGGATCAGTATAGCAGCAGGTTAGATACAGCTGGAGAAAGAACTCATGAACTCATAGGTCCAAAGTTNAGGGAACAGGAAACTAAATAATATAATGTAGCAGATTTCAAAAAGAGCCAAATAGAAATTCTGGAACCGATAATATAAATAAAATTCAGAGAACCAATGGATCAGTATAGCAGCAGGTTAGATACAGCTGGAGAAAGAACTCATGAACTCATAGGTCCAAAGTTTAGAATGTAAGATGACTGTAAACATCCTTAGCAATATGTATTGGCATCCAGGAAGTTGCATTCAAAACACTGAAGATGCAATCTGCAACATAAGTATGTCCACAATGCCAGTGGAATCTACCTGGGTGGTAGTAGGAGGGCAACGTGTTTATCTGCACAAAAGTGGTCATATATGTGCTATTTTCTTGCCAAGACTGCTAGTCTATGACTTCTCAAATTGTTCTATTTCAGTTACATAGGGACACTGAAATAAAATGGTAGGATCTTTGGAATCTAAAAATATTTAGTAGATAGTATAAGGGATATAAGTATACTACTTGTTGAGATGTTTTTATATGTAATGTCTTCTTGCAGTTTAAAGGTAAAGGGAGCTTAATTCAAATTAGTTGTTCTTTTAAATTTTACTCTAAAGTCAAAAATTGTTGCAATTATTTGTTCTAGGTATTCATCTAAAATCTATTGGAACCTATTTCATGTTGGGTATATAATTACCTGTTTTAGTTTAACAAATGTAAAGTTTTAATTATATTAATAATTAAAAATTCTGTTTGTTTTTGCTTAGTCTCCTTGAGTTTCTTGAATGTGTCTTCATACCTCTTAGATTAGATGTCTTTTGGTCTGGTCTGCCAATATTTTCGGCTAAGGCAATGGCACCCCACTCCAATACTCTTGCCTGGAAAATCCCATGGGCGGAGGAGCCTGGTAGGCTGCAGTCCATGGGGTCTCTAAGAGTCGGACACGACTGAGCGACTTCACTTTCACTTTTACTTTCATGCATTGAAGGAAATGGCAACCCACTCCATATTGGCTGCTGCTGCTGCTGCTGCTGCTGCTGCCAATCCGCTTGTGTCCGACTCTGTGTGACCCCATAGACGGCAGCCCACCAGGATCCCCCGTCCCTGGGATTCTCCAGGCAAGAACACTGGAGTGGGTTGCCATTCCCTTCTCCAATGCATGAAAGTGAGAAGTGAAAGTAAAGTCGCTCAGTCGTGCCCGACTCAGCGACCCCATGGACTGCAGCCTACAAGGCTCCTCCATCCATGGGATTTTCCAGGCAAGAGTACTAGCTGGTTCATTACACTTGTAGTTTTTCTTTCTCAAAGCCACTAGGGGGCGATATTTTCTCTCAGTCTTTTCTAGCAAACTGCCAATTTGCAAATATTGTGGGCTAATATTTTAAAATACTAGCCAGTAATTTTCAAGATATATTTAAAAATTAATAGACTTAAAATATAAGGTTTAGGTTTAAAGAAAAATTGAGCGTAAAAGTACAGAAAGTTCCCTTTTATCCCCCTTTCTCTCCCCCACAATTAATTTTATTGTTAACAGCTTGTACTAGTGTGGTTTCTTTGTTACAATTGATCCAATAATGAAACGTTTTTGTTAACTAAATCTCATAGTTACATTAGGGTTTATCCTTTATGTTGTGTATAATATCGGTTTTGACAAATGATGATGTGTATCCACCCTCAGTATCATACACAACAATTTCATTGCCCTAAAAACCTCCTATGCTTCATCTGTTCTTCCTTCCAAAAATGTGGCAGTCACTGATCATGTTATTGTCGCCACAGTTTTGCCTTTTCAGAAATGTCGTCCAGCTGGAATCGTACAGTCCATATCCTCTGCAGATTGGCTTCTTTTGCTTAGCAGTATGTGTTTAAGACTACTTCCTGACTTTCTATGACTTGATAGCAGAATATTAATTATTTTGTTGTATGTCGTACCACAGTTTGGTTATCCATTCATATATTGAAGAACATCTTGTTTGCTTCCAACTGTGGTAATTACGAGTAAAGCTGCTGTAGACACTTGTATGCAGATTCTTATGTGAATGTATACGTTTTCAACTCATTTGGGTAAATACTACGGAGTGCAACTGCCGGATCACATGGCTAAAGTATTTTAAGTTTTGTAAGAAACTGCCGAACTGCCTTCCAAAGTGGCTATGCCATTTTGCACTTCTACCAACAATGGATTAGAATTCCTGTTGCTCCACATTCTCAGCAGCAATCACTTTTACCAATGTGCAGGTTTTAACCTTTCTAATAGGTGTTCAGCATTTCATTGTTTCTGAGTTTGCAATTTCATTCTGGCATAAGAAGTTGAGTATTTTTGCCCATATTCCAAATAACTGCCATCTTTATGCCTTTTTTGGGGCGGGGGGATGTCAGTTTAGATCTTCTGACATCAAAAAAATGGGTTATTTTCTTATTGTTGAATTTTATGAATTCTTTGTACATTTTGGAGACCAGTCCTTTATCAGATATACATTTTACTGAGATTTTCTCCCAGTCTGTGTCTTGTCATTTGACTCTCTTAACACTAGCTTTGATAGAGCAGAAAAATTTAACTTTAATGAAAGTCTATCTTACTGCTTTTTCTTTCAAGGAGAGTACTTTTGATTTTATATTTAGTTATCACCAAATCTAAAGTCATCTACGTGGTATTCTTTTGTACAATCTAGGAATCTTTACTTTTGCATTTTACATTTAGGTCTATGAGCCATTTTGATTTAACTTTTGTGAAAGGTCAGTGTCTAGACTCTTTTCTCTCTCTTCATATGACTATGATTTTATATTATCATTTTATGATCTTGTCTTTTCTGTAACACTTTTGATTCAATTTGATTTTTATTTTTGGTAATTTAGAAAGGTTTCTTTTAACTTTATAACTTGTAATGCAAACCCATGTTTCAATCTTATCTCCACCAAATGGTAGCTCCTAGGTGACATTGGAAATGTTACTTATACCAAGCTTTAGATTCTCTGTTTTTCAATAGCGGTGTTATTTTTAACTCTGTGCTGCTTCTTCCTTTATATTTAGATCTGAACTGTTCAATATGGTAGCCACTAGCCAATGTGGATTTTAAGCACTTGGAAAGTGACTAGTTAAAATTGAGATGCAAATGGAAATACATATCTAATCCCAAAGATTTAGTAACCAAAAAAAAAAAAAAAAAGGCAAGATACATCATTAATTTTTTGATTGTATGTGAAGTGAAGTGAAGTCGCTCAGTTGTGTCCAACTCTTTGCGACCCCATGGATTGTAGCCTACCACACTCCTCTGTCCATGGGATTTTCCAGGCAATAGTACTGGAGTGGATTGCCATTTCCTTCTCCAGGGGATCTTCCCGACCCAGGGATCAAACCCAGGTCTCCTGCATTGTAGACTGATGCTTTACCATGTATGTCAGGCTATAATATATACATATTGGGTTAAATAAAATATATTATTAAAATTAACTTCACCTGCTTATTTTAATCTTTTTCATGCAGCTACCAGAAAATTTTAAATTACGTATGTAATTCATGTTGTATTTCTATTGGAGGGCTCTTCTCTCTGGATTTTGGTATCCATTTACCTTACCATGAGTAAATTAGAGTTCAATTTTCCAAAAATATTTTGCACTTCTTACATAGAATTCTCAGTATATAATGTTTCCCTTTGCTTTGTACTCCAAGCAGAACTTGTCACCAAGAACAAGGGAGGTGATATTATGAACTTTTTGCTTTCTAGTAAGGACATAAATAGGATTATTGCAAAAAAAATACACAATATAAGGGAAGGAAGGGCAAACACAACTGAGAAAAGTAGTGAGGCAAAGACAGAGTAATTATAAAGTTAATAAAATTTAAATTTAAGCTACAATGCCTTTCACTTACAGGTTCCTTTCAGGGGCCTAAGAGGATGCTAGCAGTGTGTTCACGGGACCTTATGTTTGTAGCTCTTGCAAATGTAACATATTTAAGCCATAGCCAGTGAAGACATCTGCTTCTCTCCACTTTGACTTCTCTTTCACCATACATATGTTGTGTCAGTGATGTTGGGATAATCACAGACATTTTTGAGATCTCCTTCAGAAAGGTTTAAATGTGGAGACACTGAATTTGGATTCAGTAGGGTATACATATGTAGCTTGTGAAAAAATTGCTTCGGTTGTTTCATTTGAGAAATGTCTTTGGGAATACTCCTGCCCACCACTGTCTCAATGTACCAAGTAAGTATAGGGACATCAAAGTGAAAAGTGAAAGTTGGCATTGCCATATGAACTTGTCTTGTGGTGCTTGGCAGCAGAAGTAGGAGTGATGAAAGAGGAAAAAATTCTGTAATGTTTGAAGCCAGAAGCTAGTCTGTGTAAAATTCTACCAACCAGATAGTAAAATCAGAAGCAGAGGTTTCAGTTTTCACCAATGCCTCCTTTAAAAAGGGAAGCTCTTTTCTGCTAGGAATATATTTGATATTACAGTACATAAAACCATACATGTATCATAGCTTTTTTCTTTCTTGGTGGAAATTGAACAAAATTGATTTTTTAAAGACAGTTATTGTTTTGTAGGGCACAAACTATCAGTAAAATAAGCAATGAGAGTGTCTGTGTGTAAAGTCATCCACACGTGGCACCATTTTCAATACATAACCAGGGAGAGGATTAAAACTATGGATGCAACATCATCCAAAGTTATTCTCAAAATCTGATGAGGATTCTTGGGGGTTCCTGAGATTGTTCTGACAGGTAAGTGAGGTAAATTTATTTTTATAATAATTAAAGATTTTATTTTCCTTTTTCATTCTCATCCTGTGAAGAGTGTAGTAGAATTTTCCAGCAGCTACATATGTGATATTGTGACAGGTGAAGATTGAATGCAGAAGAAGGTAAGAGAATCTTAACATCTCATTAAGTCAGACATGAAAGAGAGTTCAAAGATAAAACCATTCTTCTCAGAGGGTGTGGAGAAAAGGGAACCCTCTTACACTGTTGGTGGGGATGCAAGCTAGTACAGCCACTATGAAGAACAGTGTGGAGATTCCTTAAAAAACTGGAAATAGAACTGCCTTATGACCCAGCAATCCCACTGCTGAGCATACGCACCAAGGAAACCAGAACTGAAAGAGACACATGTACTCCAGTGTTCATCGCAGCACTGTTTATAATAGCCAGGACATGGAAGCAACCGTTTATTGTCCATCAGCAGACAAATGGATAAGAAAGCTGTGGTACATATACACAATGGAATATTACTCAAATGTATTAGAAAGAATACATTTGAATCAGTTTTAATGAGGTGGATGAAACTGGAGCCTATTGTAAACAGTGAAATAAATCAGAAAGAAAAATACCAATACAGTATACTAATGCATATATGGAATTTAGAAAGATGGTAATGATAACGCTGTATGCGAGACAGCAAAAGAGACACAGATGTATAGAACAGTTTTTTGGACTCTGTGGGAGAAGGTGAGGGTGGGATGATTTGAGAGAATAGCATTTAAACATGTATATTATCATATGTGAAACAGATTTCCAGTCCAGGTTCAGTGCATGAGACAGGGTACTCAGGGCTGGTGCACTGGAACGACCCAGAGGGATGGGATGGGGAAGGAGGTGGGAGTGGGGTTCAGGATGGAGAACACATGTACACCCATGGCTGATTCATGTCAACGTATGGCAAAACCACTACAATATTGTGCCGGGAGCCAGCGTGAGGAACTCTGCCCATGGCAAAGGTCATGAGAAGGAGGCTCAGCATAACGCAAAGATGGGATCAAGCCTCAGGTGACCCCCTGTTCCCGAGCATCTACCCCCCAAATCAGAGTCTGCCTACTTTACTGTTTTATGCTCTCACCTATACCTCTGACTTTACGGGGGGCTGTCCCCACCCCCCCAACCTATCTTGAAGAAGGAGTTAACTTGCAGCTTCAGTTAATAAAAATTCCTAGGCGTGACAAGAGTGTTTCAACTTACAAACTCCTCTGAAGGTTCTCTAGCCTGCCTGAGCAGGTTCATCTGGCCACATGTGATTGTTTACAGCCTCCCACCTGTGAGAGGCATGAGATGCTTTAAAATTTCTATATACAGATTCTTTTGAGAAGTTACAAAAGTATTAGTATAGTATTAGTGTGTTGATTATAAATTATATTGGTGAAGGGTTTTTCGTTTGTTGAGCCAATATTTGCTGCTAAATCTCCATATTCCCTGCCCTTATAATGAATATAACTAGCATATAGGAGAAATGTCTTAACCTTTAAGATTAATCATGTTAAACCTTAGGGCTAAGTAAATTCCTTTCTTGATTGTAACCCACTACACCCTCACCCTATAGGAATGCAACTTTATTTGGAGAGTGGTGCCTGGTTTAAGAAAAAATCACCCCTGGAAAAAGTAAGTTTTTTGGTTGTCTGACCATTATCAGAAAGGGCCATAAAATGTCAGCAGGCCTCATGGCCAGAAGATGATGTAAAACCCCTAAGACCTTTGTATACATTTATTTGAAGCACCTGATTTTGACAAGGGTCAGGTCTGTTGATCCCATGTGACTTTGTATTCATCCCTATGTATAACAAAAAGTATATAAGCAAACCTGAAAATAAAGAAAACAGATCAGTTTCTGGAAAGACTGATAACCCCATGTCTTTCTTTCTTCTCCGTTTTTCTGGCTGAATTCCCATCTGGAGCGTGGGTACTCACCAAGCCTGCTAATTTAGCCTGGGCTTCTAAGATCTGACTGGGGAGGCCTCAGTGTCTCCTCTCCTTCATGAGAATGGAAAGACGCCTGTGGCCTATGTAGGTGGTGCAAGCTTCTCTTCTCGAAGCTTTATTGGTATCCCACGTAAACCAAGTTATTCAACCTCTTTTTCTGCACTAATTTTCCTACTACATTATTCTTTTCTAATCTCTCTTTATACTTCTAATTAAATAGCTTTTTTCTGGGCGCTGATTCTGTCTCCCCTTCGAATTACCCTGGATCCACCGGGGCTGGACCCCGGCAATATTGTAAAATAATTAGCCTCCGATTAAAATAAATAAAGAAAAAAAGAAGCTGATAAGAGAATCCTAATATCTCTTATTAAGTCAGACATGAAAGAGAGTTCAAAGATAAAACCATTCTTCTCACTAAATGTTGTTAATTAAATTGAGCATTCTCATCAAATTAAAAAGTTATGTTTAATTTAAAAGGATGTTATTTGTATTAACATGTAATTTACATGTTAATGATTTTTAAAATGAATTAATAACTAAGCACTTAAAATTTTGTAGTTTTAATTTCTACCATCAAAAACGTTTTTATGATCAAAGTCATGTCCCAATAGGTCCTTAATTAATTTTATTGAAAGCTAAGAACAGGAAACTACCTGAATTGTAAAAGGCCACTGTCATTCTCAGCACCANCTAAGCACTTAAAATTTTGTAGTTTTAATTTCTACCATCAAAAACGTTTTTATGATCAAAGTCATGTCCCAATAGGTCCTTATTTAATTTTATTGAAAGCTAAGAACAGGAAACTACCTGAATTGTAAAAGGCCACTGTCATTCTCAGCACCAGCTCCAGTATTTGAAATTCTTTGTTTTGTGTCTTGGAGTTTTTATATAACAGAGCAATTCCCACAGTGAGATCAGTGATAGATGAGACATGGGTTTTCTTCTGCAATGTGGGAAAAGAGTGACAGTGAAAGGAGAGGTAGAAAAGAACATGTTCTCAGGCAGATCTGTTTTAGTCAAGTCCACACGTGACAGGTCAAAGTGGAAACTGAGTCCTTAAGTCCATCTGTTTACCTAGAGCCTTAGGAAGTTTTCAAGTTTCCCCAAGAGTAGCATGCCCAGAAGGACATCTGACCTTGATGGTTTAGCTGGCAATCATATACCTACACTAATAATTAAAGTACACTAAAGAAGAATAGGGAAAAGATGTGGGGCTGAAAGGACAGGTAATTCTAATTGGTTTGAAGCATACTGAATGTAAACAAAATTAATTTCTACAGTAGTTTGGAGTTCACAGAGGACTTTTATGTACTTTCATTATCATATTAACATATTTTGCAGGTAGGAAAAATGAGGCTCAGAGAGAATTTTTTTTGACAGAGAATTATCTAGGAAATCTTTGATACACACTTTTAATTAGTACCATATGACACTAATGACCGCATATTCACTTTTGGAAAGTTGAATCCTAATTTACTTTCATTTGGCTATGAAAACCATAACAATTCATAGTATATTATTCAGCTCGGCAAATCTGAAATGTTGTAGCTAATAAATCTTTAGCCACCAGTAAAATTTTAACCACCTGGAAAACATAACATGGAATATATTTTGTGGTTGTATATTTAGGTTTTGTCCATACTGATGGGGCTGACTCAAATATAAGGAAAACTTTTGTTGCACCTATTCATAGCATTCCTATGTGGGCGCTCTACTGTGGTTCACATTAATCCTTCCCACTCTATTCCACTCTGAATGAACTGCAGTAATCTGGGTTATAAACTTAAATCTGATTAAATTTTACATTTTAAGTGTGTGGAGCAAAAGATTAAAGACTGGGTACTTTAAAGCCTTTTATTTTATTAACTAAAAAATGGAAGCATAGTTAATTTACAATGTTGTATTATTTTCATGTGTACAACAAAGTGGAGGGAGCTATTTTTATATATCTATATATTTTTATCTATAGATACATGCATTCTTTTTCAGATTCTTTTTCCATTATAAGTTATTACAAGCTTTTGAGTATAGTTCCTTGTGCTATACAGTAGGTCCTTGTTGTTTACCTATTTTATATATTGTAGTGTATATATGTTAATCCAAAACTCCTAACTTACTCCCCCCCAGTATCCCCTTTAGTAACCATAAGTTTTTTTTTACTTGAGTCTATTTCTGTCTAGTAAATAAGTTCATTTGTATCTTGAAATTTTTATTTATTTATTTTTAATTGAAGGGTAATTGCTTTATGGAATTTTGTTGTTTTCTGTCAAACATTTGTATCACTTTTATAAAAGATTCCACATGTAAGTGATATCATATATTTGTCTTTCTGTCTGACTTCACTTAATATGATAATTTCTAAGTCTGTCCATGTTGTTGCAAATGGCATTATTTCATTCTTTTTATGGCTGAGTAGTATTCTACTGTTTATATATACCACATCTTTTTAATCTGTTTATGGACATTTGAATTTCTTCCATGTCTTGCTATTGTAAATAGTGCTGCAGTGAATACTGGGTGCATGCATCTTTTAGGATTATGGTCTTTTCCAGATATATGCCCAGGAATAGGATTGCCAGATAATATGGTAGTTCTAGTTTTAGTTTTTTAAGCAACCTCCATACTGTTCTCCATAATGGCTGTATCAATTTACATTCCCACCAACAGCGTAGGAGGGTTCCCTTTTCTCCACATCCTTTACAGCACTTTATTATTTGTAGACTTTTTGATGATGGCAGTTCTGACTGGTGTGAGGTGATACCTCATTATAATTTTGATTTGCATTTCGCTAATGATTAACAATGTTGAGAATCTTTTCATATGCTTTTTGAACATCTGTATGTCTTTGGAGAAATGTCTACTTAAGTCTTCTACCTGTTTTTTGATTGGGTAGCTTGTTTTTTGATACTGAGCTGTTTGTGTATTTTGGAGATTAATCCCTTTTTGGTTGCTTTGTTTGCAAATATTTTCTCTCTTTTTGTGGAATGTCTTTTCATTTTTTAATGAGTTCTTTTGCTTTGTAAAACTTTTAAATTTAATTAGGTTCCATTTGTTTATTTTTGTTTTTATCATCATTACTCTAGGAGGTGGATAAAAAAAGATATGCTGCAATTTATGTCAAAGAGTGTTCTTCCTATGTTTTCCTCTAAAAGTTTTATAGTATCTGGTTTTACACTTAGGTCTGTAATTCATTTTGAGTTTATATTTGTATATAGTGTTAGAGAATGTTTTAATTTCATTCTTCTACATGTAGCTGTCCAGTTTTTCCAGTACCACTGTTGAAGAGATTTTTCTTCATTGTATATTCCTGCCTCCTTTGTTTTAGATTAATTGGCCATATGTGTATGGGTTATTTCTGGCCTTTCTATCCATTCTATTGATCTATGTATCTGTTTTTATGCCAATGTCATACTGTTTTTATTACCATAGCTTTGTACTATCATCTGAAGTCAGGAAGCATGATTCCTCCAGCTCTTTAGCAGATATTTTATTAGTGTCATTCCTCAATATCAGACATAACAAATTAAACATTAAATGCCATAATCACTAGCTCTGTATTATAAGCCACTTGAGGACTGACAATATGACTTATAATTCTTGGCTTCCACTGCATATTTTAGATGCACATGTAGTTTGCTTTGCTTTGCAATTAATTTGCTTATTGAAAATTAAATTCGTGGCTCCTATGGGAAAGAGTGGGTCTATAAGGTGATTTTAAGAAGATTAGAACTTGTCCTTACATGGCTTGGTGTCCACTTCCATGACTGCTGTGTTTCCTGCTTCCAAAGACAGTCTAGACCAAGAATATCATCTAAGTGTCCTGAGGTGATGCAGTTTCTGAAGTGGTCTGACCTTCTTTCACTCCCACAAAGAAGACTAAGAGTCAGTTTAAAAGTATATTTTTAATATACCTATCTTCTGGGTCCATGGTGGCATAATATTATATTCGAAAGACAAATTTGTGCAGTTCATTAGTATTTTTTTCAGAAGTCAGTATTCTCCAGGAAGTATATATTTTTCTGAAATTTCAAGAAAAATTTTTAAATAAGCTAAGAATTAATTTCTTCAGATACTGTCCAGTATGTCTTAATCTATTCAATAGTATGACCAATGAAAAAGATTCTCATGTGTCACCACATTTGAGGTGGTTCAGTTGAAAAAAAATTGAGACAGCTTACTGAATTCCTGGAAGAAAAAAAAACCTCTTTTTAAATGTAGGTATAAGCATGTCACACTTAAGTATTCTTACTTGAGATGAAAATTTCTTGGGGTGAGACTTAAATATTTTTACTTGAGATGAAAATTTATTGGGGTGAGAGTATCAGTAACAAATCATTCTTTTTTCTCTTTGGATATTTGGAACATTTGGGTCTGGACATCCTCACAGATTAAATGATTATCTGTTTGTTAATACTAGGAGAGCTTATTTCTTGCAACATTTCTTAAGTTTCATCTGAGGGGAATGGCACATGAGTTCATCTATTGTGCTAAGAGCAGCTTGCCACCTTACATTAGGAAGGTCCTGAGTCTCATCCATGATGAGTGTGTGGGAAAGTATCTTGATTGATTAACTGTGTCCTGTGTGTGTTTGAGGGGGTGTATGGGGGGTGGGAAAGGGAACACACCATCTGGTTTCAAATATTTTCAGCCCTGACTTGACATGGAAAGTATATCAGCAATTAAATGTTTTCTCTTGGGGTAGATTCAATAGGAAGCCCAAGAATAATGGAGTGGGTAGTCTATCCTTTCTCCAGGGTATTTTCCCAACCCAGGAATTGAACTGGGGTCTCCTGCATTGCAGGTGGATTCTTTATCAACTGAGCTATCAGGGAAGCTCCAGTAGGGATAGTAATCCTGGAAAAATAACCCCTTATTGCTGGAATCAAATGTGAGTGAATAAAGGGGCTCCCTGATATTATTAGGATCTGTATTTGTCAAGGCAAGACAAAGAACCCTTCTCTCTCACTCCGCAGATGACTCTCATGGCCCTGGGGTGTCTTCCTGGCTTGGAGAACCTACCTTTGGGTGACCCTGTCGGGGTTTCCTCCGTGGTTTGCCTGCCTTTCTGGATGCCAGCAGGTGTGGTTGCTGCAAAGTCATCATCCGTGCCACTAGGGGTTGAGAAGGGATCCTCTGCGGTTCCCTGGGTGGCAGGAATTGCTCCTGCTTGTCCTGCAGGAAGGATTCCATTCTGGGCATCTGGATTAGCCTGACTGGTGGGCAGGATGGCTCCAGGCAACAAGGGATGGAAGATAAGACCTGTTAAGATTTGAGAGGTCCCTTGCTGGAATGAGAGAAGAAAAAAGCAAAAAAAGTCAAAATAACACATTTTAAGGCTGGTCAACTACCGTTTTCTTCTTTGAGAGCAGCAAGTTTGAGTAGGATTCGCAGATGAAGAGGGTAGAGTCAGCAAAAACAGTAAAGATTGGGCATTCCTTAGAGAAAATGCCCTCTAGCCTGAGCCAAGCCTGATGCTGGTTTCATTACTAAGGATCCTTGCTGTGCTCCATTTTTCTCAGAAAGGGAAAGCAAGAATCAAGTCAGTCACAGGAAAAGGAACAATGCATACTTGTTCATATCAGTTGCATCTGGAAGTAGAACTAAGACAGAAACTCCATACAATTGCAGCAGGCTAGATTTCTGTTATTGACCTAAACTACAGTCTCTCCTTTGCTCAGAGTTTTAAAAAAGTAAGAGATTAAAAATTAATGGGAAAAAATTAATGGAAAAATGAAGTCAAGTAGATTAATCAACACTTATCTCATGACTTTTATGCTTTCTTTTGATATATTTTTTCCAAGGGCACTGGAATATTCAGTCAAGAGCATTTCTTTTGGCAATTCAGCCACTGGTGTATTCTTTGAGGTTACTCAATGGATCTCCTTTCTATTGGACTGTCAGTGTTTTGAACACTGGTACTGAATGTTGTTGGTACTTAGACTTGTTGTTTTTCCCCTGGGAAAAAATTACCATGAAAAAATTTTCCTAAGATGAAATGCCTGGAAATCAGCTGGTTTTGGAGAGAGTTCAGGCAGAAACCAGTTCTCTGGGACCTCCTAGTTCTGATAGCATTTTCATAGAATAAAAAAGGTTGAAAACTGATAATTAAGATACAGGTCTGTTTCTTTGAGCATGGTCCTCAATTGTTAGTATACATAAATACCACCTGGAAGGCAGAAATGTGCATTTTTAACCAGCACTCCAAATTGTCGTGGTTTGATGGTCCAGGACTGACATTTGGAAAACACTGTCTTAGATTTATGAGGTACTGAAACCAGAATTAGGCTTATGCTGGATGAGAGACAGGAGTAGAGTACAGATGTTTTCAAACTGGGGGTTGTGACATCCATGCATTTGAAATAAAGAAAGATGGTGCATCATTAAAAAACAAGGCAAAAATAATAGGCTATAAATCACCAGTGCACTCTCTATAATAAGGGTAAATATTGTTTCATAAAATGTGTATATTTTAGCAACATGAAAAATACAACTGTTACTGTGAATTCACTAAAAAAAACTTGAAGACCACTGAAATAGTGGATAGAAAAATGGTTTTTAATCTAGATCTACTGTTTTATTGACCTTGGCACCTATGTTGCTTAAGTTTTTCTAGCCTCTGTGTCTTTTTCTGTTAAATTGTGTTAAAAATCTCTAATTTGTAATCTGGTGAGTATTAAAGTCAATATATGTAAAAAGAAAAATCCATCGAGGTGCTTGTTTTATAGGATCAGGTCTATAACTGGTAGAAATGGGTGTTCATATATCAGTGTTGGCAAAACAGCCCCATTATTTGATTTTATTTATGAACAATTAAGCAAATCTTTACCTTCCTTATAATATAAAAATTTAAAAACTATTTCCCCAGATGTTTCCTCAACTCTTTACTTTAGTGTCAAGTTTGGATACCGTTAATTCAAATTATTTTTCTCTGAAAATGACTCTGGAGAAATGTGTAGGAGTGCCTAGGCATAGTACTATGAGTTTTTGGGTTCAGCCCTTTAGTTATTCATTTGTCTAGAGCAGATTTCATTTATCATCATAAGATGCTAGAATAAAAAAATATTTTTCTACAAGCATTAAACGTTTAAGTAAAAAAAGAATCTTTCCTGAGATAAAGATCAATATGTATATGATTCTAAATCTACATGTATTTCAATAACATAACACTAGATTTTAATAAACTTTAAATAAAATTTAAAAGTATGCATTGACTTCCTGGATAGACCTGAATCTAACATCAATATGTGGAAAACAAAATCTAAGTCAAATCAGTGGAGAAGTAGCTGGAGAAGGATGATGGAATCCCTAGCTGGAGAAAAGATAACCTAATGAGAAGATCTACAAAAGTGTTCAGTGTATGATAGTATGTACCAGGTTTAGGGGCTGAGGTCAAAAGTTATATGAGGACAGAAAACAGCATTGTGGGAGCAGTAAAAAGAACTTGAAATACTAGGAATTAATTTTTTTTTGTTTACCAGTTCCTCTGAGCTTAGGATAGTACCCTAAAAGGAAAATAATAACACATATTATTAGACAGATTTTAATATATTTGAGGCAATATATATATATCATAATTTAAAAGCTTAAAATGGTTTTAAAGAGATATATATTTTTAAATTTTCAGCAATAATTTAAACTGGCTTTGAGACTTTTATTACAAAACCCAAGTCAGCACATGGTATTGGACTGCTAACATTTTTTATCTGAGTGATGGGAGGTTTTATGCATTTCAAAAATTAGCTATTTTCTATTATTAGGTAATATATACACATTAGAGGAAACTTGGAAAATGCAGACAGCAACAAAGAAAAAAAAATAATCCCATCATGCAGAGTTGATATATTTTCTTCCAGATGTTTTTCAAACNTTTTTTATCTGAGTGATGGGAGGTTTTATGCATTTCAAAAATTAGCTATTTTCTATTATTAGGTAATATATACACATTAGAGGAAACTTGGAAAATGCAGACAGCAACAAAGAAAAAAAAATAATCCCATCATGCAGAGTTGATATATTTTCTTCCAGATGTTTTTCAAACGTTTCTTTTTTACATACTAGAAGTCACATCATTTACACAATTTGTGTCTTACCTTTTCTTTTAATACTACACAGCAATTCTTTAACCATGTTGCCAACAAATTTTAATAAATGTACTTTTGAATGGTCACAAGTATTTGCTTTTATGCTGTATAGTTTACATAATAATATTCCTTCTGTTTAAATTTAAGTTGCACCTAATATACTTCTCTGGGGGCTTCCCAAATGTGCAATGGTAAAAAGTCTGCCTGCCAAAGCAGGAGACCCTAGAGACGCGGGTTCTTTCCTTGGGTCAGGAAGATCACCTGGAGTAAGAAACAACAACCCACTCCAGTATTCTTGCCTGGAAAATTCCATGGATAGAGGAACGTGGTGGGCTACAATCCATGGGGTTGCGAAGAGTTGGAAGCGACTGAGTGACGGAGCGCACACACAATGTTAGTCTTTACTATAAAAGTATTTTGATGAATATATTTGTAAGTAAACCTTTGCTGTTCCTTGGAATGTGTTCCTTGCTGTGGAATTAAGAGTTAGTGTGAATTTTATATTTGATTCTGCTTTTAGAAGTAAAAACTCAAGAGGGAGGGACGTATGTAAGCTTATAGCTAATTCACGCTGTTGTACAGCAGAACCAACATAGCATTGTAAAGCAATTATCTTCCAATTAAAAAAAGGAAGAAGTAAAACCTGCCATCTGATGCTCATATTTGATCTTGGCTCTTGGTTTTTGTATGAGTGATCTCAAGAATTACCTTTCATAAAGCAAAAATTGAGAGGAAAGTTTATCAATTTTAGGGAAAAGACATATAGTTAATAAATACATTTGAGATTAAAAAAATCCCCCACATCATCAATTTTTAGATCAGCTAATTAATTAATTATTATTTTTTGCTTGACAGTGTGGTTTAAAGGATTGCTGGGTGCTTCCTTTGTGACGTTTACTGTGTGATATAACTGAACAACTAACTGTACGTGTCGCTAGTTACTCGTCTTCAAATTGGAAATAAAAACATTGACTATAGAAGATTATTTAAAGCTTAGATGAAATAGTACATAATAAATAAAAAGTGTTTAGGACAGTGCCTGGCACATAGTAAGTGCCCAGTAAATGTTCTTGTTATTATCCTATTTGTAATGTTCATACAGTGCAAAGTAAATAGGAAACTTGGTAACTATCTGGTGAATTGATACAGAATTAAATATTTCACACTAAGATGATCTAAAATAAAATCATATTGTAAAATGATCTTACCTGGGCTCCAAAGTGTGCTACAATAACTGGTAACATCTGAAAAAAGAGTGAAAAATTTAGTAAAAATATACTAAAAGTTAAATTTTGGCAAATGATGTAAATATTGAGACTTTCAAAATAAGTACACAATATTTATTAAATAGATGTTCCATTTAATGTATCATCTAAAATCATAGATATTGACTCATGAGAAGGATGGCAACTGGAACTGATTCAGTTTGTGAAAAGAAGATTAGGCCCAGAGAGATTTAGAAACCAGCTTAAGGCAGTACATTTAAAAGGCAGAAGTTAGTAAACTGGATGAAAATGCTTTTGTTCTCAGTTCAGTTTAGTCACTCAGTCATGTCTGACTCTTTGCGACCCCATGAATTGCAGCACGCCAGGCCTNGGAGGAGAAGGGGATGACAGAGGATGAGATGGCTGGATGGCATCACCGACTTGATGGACATGAGTTTGGGTGAACTCCGGGAGCTGGTGATGGACAGGGAGGCCTGGCGTGCTGCGATTCATGGGGTCACAGAGTCAGACACGACTGAGCGACTGAACTGAACTGAACTATCTTTTTTCTAAATTCTCTATAATTAACATATAGCATATAAGTAATAATCAAGAAAGCTTCTACAAAAAATCAGACTATGTGGGAATGATAAGGACTGAGGTTATGTGTTAGGGAGAATAAGTTAACGATAACCAATTAGTCATAAAGGATCACTGTATTTTTCTCCAGAGTCATTTAACAAATTAGAGAAATTCCCAGAAGAAAAGTTTGGGCTTTGCAGTTAAAATGCAAGCATTTCTAAAAGAAGTGGTGTCCTAAGTATGTCATTATATCTTTGTGTGAGAAGGTTTTGGTTTGTTTTTCCTAAAAGCAAATAATTATGGGAGGAGAAAAGGAACTAGAGGATTCTCGGGAACTTGAAAGGAGGCATGGAAAAAGGGCACAAAAAGGAGATTAGATTTGTTGGAAATAAGCTGTCCATCCCTTATCTTTTCTTTGGAATGATTCTGGTCACTCAGAAAGTCTTTCATAGAAACAGCAAACTGGAGAAGAATCCTCATGCCTCTCAATTCCCAGCTTTATTCTTTACTTCTCAATCTTCTCTAGCTCTTCACGTTTTCTGTCACCTGTTACAAGTGTACTCTTGAGAAGCAATGGGGCAGCGTGCTCAGTTTTCTGGGTGTGTTTTCATGGAGTTTCAGCAAGAACCAAATTGCCAAAGGTGGTCATAAGTTTAATAGGACATCCCTCTGCAAAGTGTCTGGGTAAAACTTTCAAGAACCTTGAAAATATTCTTTCCTCCCCTTTAGGCTTTCACCTGAGGGAAAACGCCAGTGTTAAACTGAGTAGGGCTTTGAACTTACTTGTGGTTGCAGCTGCTGCTGTACCTTCAGTCCCCCCAGGGCCAGTGGGAGGTTCTGCGTACCAGACGGCATCCCTGCAGCAGGATTTAGCTGTAGGGCAATGAGGAAGATTGTGTTGTTTCCATGTGAACATCCAGGATATGAAACTGTATTTACTAGATGTAAAAGGGAGGATTTGCTTTGCAAATCTATAGTAGATGACATTGCATTTGGAATTAGGTATACAAATGAAGTTCAGAGACCTGTTTAGTCTGCTAGTACAGCCATGAAGTCCAGGACTAACTTTTCTCACACTTAGTTTTCCTTTGGCATTTAACCCATTCTCCTGAGGATTACTTAGATGGTCTCATACTTGCCTTCCCCTTTTGGCTATGACAGCAATGGTTCCAGGAATTTTCCTGATAGTTTTCTTACGAAGAAAATGAGTTCCTTCATAGGTATCCTCATGAAAATTGTGAGGGTCCAGATAAAATAGCTTGAATATGATCTAGTACTACATTTAAATCTGACCACTGGAGAAAAAACTACTTTAAGCAGGGAAGAAATTTATTAATTATTTTATCGCCCAGACATTAAACTATACAGACATTCTATGAGAAGAATGTAGATTTTCCTATCCCTTCTCATTTGCTCTTGTTGTTGGGGTGATAATAGCAGTCATAGTGTTTGGATGTTGTATAGGCTGTGAGGAAGATGTGAAAAAGTGAAAGTGTTAGTCGCTCAGTTGTGTCTGATTGCGATCCCATGGACTGTGGCCTGCCAGGCACCTCTCTCCATGGGATTCTCCAGACAAGAATACTGCAATGGATAGCCATTCCTTTCTCCAGAGGATCTTCCTCGTGAATCATACCTAGGTTTCCTGCATTGCAGGCAGATTCTGTCTGAGCCACAGGAAAGCCCATGAGGAAGATATGTTGGAGGAATGAGAAGGGGAGCTCAGAGAGGAGGCGAGAACTAAAAAAGTAAAGACTTGAGAATTAGATTAATTCCTTTAGAGATAGTCTTAAAGATAAGAAAGTTTTTAATGTTTTATTGAATAGTATTCAGCTCTCTTTGACTTTTCTCTGTCACCTCTCTTTCTGTTTATCTACAGTGAAATGTGTGTATGTGTACATCCGTGGATACCCACCCCATATATACACTCAACATGAGGTATTATTTTTATTTAACAATGAATATTAAAATGATATAAAAGATACTTACCAGTTGCAAGTCTGACCCCAGTGTGAGCATATGTGTCAAAGGAATTAGACTTAAAGAAGAGAAGACCTGCAGGGCATTGAAATTAATAAGTGAGACAAAAAGTTGTCAATGGTTTTACAATGCTATCAGTGGTTTATATCCTCAAGTAACATATACTTCTATCACAGGTGGATCTACCATGAAGCTAAAGCTTCAGGGTCTCTCACTAGCATTGCCCCTTCCATGGCCCTTGGAGGTACCCAAGCAATGTGTCAAGTTTAAGGTATTTATCAGCTTAAAAGTGTGTAATTTACTCATTTCTTATCTCACTGTGAATTTTTCACCTTAGTAACTAATTTTGCATATCTAATTTTGTATTCTTTTTTAAAGAAAGTCCTCTAAGCTTCAAGTTCCTTAAGGCAGAAGGTTGGCTAGTGCCTTGAGTATTGTCTAATGTCCATAGATCAAAATGAAAACTTTTTCCTGGTGTTACTGTACCATTTTCACAAAGTCTAGATGTAGGTAAGGAGAGGTCTTTTTGAACAGAAGGAAGATGGGAAGAAGGGGGAGGGTAACTAGGAGACCATTCAGTTTTCAAAAGTATTTAAATATGCTTCAATGACAGATTTTACATTAACACATCAGTTCATCAACAATAAAAGTTAAAACCACTAGGAAATCTGCAACTATTTTTATGGATTGCCTCTTAATCCCTGTGAAAGTGAAAGTGAAGTCGCTCAGTCGTGTCTGACTCTTTGCGACCCCCAGGACTGTAACCTACCAGGCTCCTCTGTCCATGGGATTCTCCAGGCAAGAATACTGGAGTGGGTTGCCATTTTATCCCTGTAGGTTCTGGCAATTACTGTATTTGCTTAAGTCACAGTTCTTCAAAGCCATAGATGACCAAGCTTTTTCAATCGGTGAAGCTATTGCTTTTCAGAGTTGACTAGATTTGGTTGCTGAACCAAATTATTACTTAGGCAAAAGGAATAGGAATGAATATGTGTTGAAATAATAAGAATGAAATAAGAAATATGAATAAAAAAGTATGTTTCTTGTTCTTATTTCCCCCCAAATAAGGCTTTTCTCTCTCTTGCTCAGTCATGAAATTTTGGGTGAATCTTGACTTTAAATCCACCAGCCATAGCATGTTCGCTTTGCTGGTCTCCAGCTGTTCAGCATTGTAGGACTCTTACCTGACTTGGCTGCTGTTGGTTTAGCAGTGTTGCCTGATCTGGAACAAGCTTGGTAGGAGGAAGCACCAAAGCAGGGTTGAGCTGCATCTGTGATAACAAATATTTGGAGAAACAGCATCTATCATTTTTCATGTATGTTCACAAGTCTTTGAGTTGGCCTTGAGTCTGAACTTAAAGAAAGCTAGCAGAATACCAAGTGAAGAGACCTTATATACACACAATGGACCTGTCATGACCAGCTCTCCCTCCCCCACATTGACTGGGGACGAGACAAAGATTTATTAAGCTATTTGGCAAGATGAAGTTATCCAGTAAGGAGCATTCCTCCAGCTCAGACTTGAGACACCAGATCTCAGGGTAAAGAAACTTATGTCAGATGTATGGCAAAGCCAATAGAGTATTGTAAAGTAAAATAAAAGTAAAAAAAAAAAAGAAAAAAGAAACCAACCATGGTTAGCTAAATTTAAAAAAAAAAAGAAACTTATGTCAGGTGATTTGTAAAAACGGAAAGAAGACTAAGGTTTAGAAAGAGAATAAACAAGGAGACTAAAAATTTTCTTCTCCTGGATGACCTGTTTTAAGACAGAAACAATATAACTTCCAGCTTTACCCATTCCTGACAGAAAGTCATGCCAAGGTTGAATCTTAAAGCAAAACTAAATTTAAAGCTCTTATAGAATATTTCACCCCCACTGAGGCGTAGGAGCAAGGAAAAAACAAATTTAATGAATATTGTAGAGGTATAATTTTAAACTTAAAAATGGTTTTAGGTCTTGTATCCATTTATTTCCAGGAGGTAATAAGTTTAGCCAAAATGCAGAAATGTCTGCTTTTAGCCCCTGTGTGTTTTGGAGCAGTTTTAATTCCCTGGAACATTTTGTGCATGACATGAGATGCAACCGTAGAAAGGGAAAGTGCCAGACCAGGAAGGGTGATGTGGGGAGGGCCAGAGGGTGAGTAGGGCACGTGGTTTTCTGGTGGTAGTCATTTCTTTTCCTCCTCTGGGACATAAATATATAGTCCACACCTCAGCTCTGTACACATTTGCTTTTTCCTAATGCTTGAAGTTAAGTTGCCATGATTTCTACTGCATTTTCATGAAGCTGTCAGCCGTGAGCCTGACAAGTCACTCCTGTAATAGAAATTCAGTCCCCTGCTTGGTCAGAGTATTTTCTTAGCGTACTGGGAATAACTGAATTTTAGGGGTAAAAGTCTTTTTGAGTCCATATGACCTAGTTGTATTATTCTAGTTTATTGGTGAAACTGAGAAGCACTGAGACCTGCCCACGGTGATTTTATGAGTTGTAGTGCCTGTGCTAGGAATTCCAGCAAGGACTTTTAGTCCTTGAAGAAATGAGTCCTCCTATTTGCTTCTCTTAGCCTTCCAGCTGCATTGAGGCGGAAGCCTCCTGTCCAGGCTGACTCTAGTTGGCCTTTGCCCCTGGCTGTGTCCCCAGGGATAGCGTCCTGTGGCTCCCCCAGCACTGCGCTGACCCTTGGGTCACTTGGATTCATCCTGGAGCTGACAATGCCTCTTGACTTCACTTTGGTCTTTTCCCTCAGTCATAAGAGAGAAGATTGGCAATGTCTACCCTTAGGGGTCCCTTTAAGCCTGAAGATTATGTAATACAAATTCTGCAAAGGTGTTTTCATCTCCTGTGATTCATTGTCAGCATGGTATTCCAAGAGATCCTTTGAAAACTGCAGTCTGGTCTGTTCATGTCTTTGGTCAATCCCTGCCTTAACCTCTGTTTTCACTCAGAGTAAAAGTCAGGGACGCTACAATGGCCCAAAAGGTCCTCAAACCCTGGCCCCCCAGCACCTCTCTGAACTCCCACTCTACCTCATTTCCTCTCACTCACTCCATTACGGTGATTTAGGCTCCTTGCTGTCTCTGGGACACCCGAGGCCCATTCTTACCTCAGAACTTCACCGCCACCTGTTCCCTCTTCCTGGAATGCTCTTTTCCCAGACGTTGGCTTACTCCCTCACCTGCTTGAGTTCACCTTCTTTTTGAGACTTACCTTGACCGCTCTTCCAAACATCCAAGTGTCCCAGCTCCAATGTACACCCATATTCCCAAACTTTTGATCTACTGAAAACAATTGCTAGGCTACATTAAGTGTTCACATTTTCAAATCTATTCATTTCATATACCTTTATGATAATTCAACAAATTCATTTACAAGTAATTAAAAAAAACCTTGCCCATGTGTCCCAAGTGTTTATTTGATAAATCCTGCTATGATACCTAATAGACATTTTAATGTTACTTCTCACACTTCCTACACCATTGATTCTTGCTGCTCTCCCAGCCTGCATGAATCTGTACACTACTCCTTGGTCCACCTGAATGATAGCTATGCTTCTAGAAAGTTTTGTCTTGAGTTTTCACAAACTATATGGTAATTTAAATTCACAAGAGATACCCAACTTAGAACAACCTTTTGGCAAATTTATTCAGTGAAGTGCAAAAATCCACATTAAAAAATTAACTTCCTAATTTACCTTGTTTAAAGATTAAATTTTTACGGGTGACTTCTTTAAAGAATGACAAATGTCTGTTTGGAATGAAATAAGAAGGAGGTTGGTTTTCATATTTGTTTCATCCCCTCCACAGAGATCACCCTGTTCATCTCCTTCATAGAACTAATCATGGTTACAATTTATAATTTATCATTAAAAATAGTCCTCATAAACACCATGAAGGATTATGTCTTTTTTTTCTCTCACCATTCTATCTTTAACAACTAGCACATTATTTGGTATATAGAGAGTTTTCAATAAATATTTGTTGATTGTATGGATGAGTAAGCAAGTGTTAAGTGAGCTTGAAGCCTAATCGAGAATGTTATTTTTGTTCTGCTAATTCATAGTAAATATCTTTATTTTTTTTCTCATTGTCCACACTGAAGCATCTCAAACAAAAGGAAATTTACTTAGAGATACAAACCACTCATATTATGTCTATAAAATATTGAAGGATAGTTGGAATACATGTTTGAATACTAGGTTCTTTTTTTGTTAAACCTGTTATATGTGAATTTATTTTGTGATGAGATGTTCTAAGTAAAAAATATTATCTGCCTTCTAATATCCTCTTGTTATTGCACAATTTGATAGACTTTTTAGAGTTTTTATAATTTAGATGTTTTGTGTTTCCAATTAGAAAACTCAGAAAATGTAGTTTACATCTTAAATAATGAAAAATAATTAGTTGGCAAGAAAATCTTAACTTCTTTTTGGAAGTAAAATAATTATCCACTTTGAGCAGACATAATCCACAGCATCCCTTTTTCTCTTAATTTCTGCCCTATTGCTCTGTCAAAAATAATCAAAATTCTACCATGCTAAAGTGGATACAATGTAAGTATGTTGGAATATACACTAATACTTCATTAACTTATCATCTTTCAGCTTGGGAAATAAAAACAGGAAACTAAGGGGATGGGTCACAAACAGAGAAGTTTTGGCAGAGAGGGAAAGAGAGGTCTACCGTTAGGGATGCAGTTAAGGCTGGGTTACATAAAATAAACATGCTGTACTTACCGGTAATGACAGAGTTGATCCTAGAAGACAAAACAGTAGAATCGCAGCCTTCATGTTCAAATTGCTACCTGAAACAACAAAGCAATGTTATTCTTTCACTCTATTTTTTGAGACAAAGTGGTACGTGAAAAAAATGAGTGGTCTCTTTGAAATGTGGTCAATTCTGTTACCTTTCTCTTCACTAGGCAAAATGTCCAGGTGAGGTGATTTCTCTAGTCTGTATGCTGAAAATTTTTACCCTTAGGTGAGCTATGAGTGTGTAGAAGGCATTTAAATTTGACTCCAGGAGGCTGGCAACTGAGGGGCCAATCAGGAGTTAGCTGTCTGTGAAGTCATTTGGTTTCTTTCATTTCCCAACACTTCATTAGCTGCGTTATTAGCTGCAGACATCATATTACCCAATGTCTACCATTTGAATAGAGGGTATTTCAGGAAGACATGCCTTGTATAATTAAAAGTGCAGACAATAAAAATCTACAATCTTTCTTCACCTCCATCTCCTTCCCAAATGACTTCCCAGAGTATCTGTTTTATCATGTGTACATGGGCACAAAAATCAAACATCAAAATAATAGCTGCCTATGTTAAAAATGAGAACTATTATATATATTTCTCTGCAATTTACTTTGTTTTACTTTAGAAATAATCAGCAACCTATTTGTCAGTAGGTATAGATTTATTTCATTTATCTAATGGCTGCATTATATTCCATTTCCTTTTGGTGGATAGTTAGTTAATCCATTTTCATTTGTAATTATAAAAGTAGAACAATGAACATCCTTATAAATTTTTTTCAACAAGTGGGAGTATTTTTGTAAATATTTTTCTTAAAAGTACTGTACTAAAGGATATGTATGTTTAAAATTTCCATAATGGGGGAAATGGCCAGATTGCCTCCAGAAGCATTGAATGGTACACTTTATTTTAAATGGGGGAAAAGCTACAGTAATCTAAGCAAAATGCAGGAGTCCACTGAGGTTTCTTTCACAAACAGAACAATGAAGTGCTCACCATAGGCTTTCAGGGCCCTGGGCTTTACTGAGAGTTGTCTTTAGCCTTATGTATAAGGAGGGAGGTATGCAAATTCTCAGTCCAAATCAAAGGTAAATCTGTGTCATGATAGGATTTCACTTGGAAGGCCATCTTAGAGTTGGCTAGTTTTAGGGTATAGAGTGGGCTTCCCAGGTGGCACTAGTGGTAAAGTATTAAAGCACATTGGTAAAGTGCTTGCCAATGCAGGAGACATAAGAGATGTGGGTTCAGTCCCTGGGTTGGAAGATCCCTTGGAGGAGGGTATGGTGACCCACTCCCAATATTCTTGCCTGCAGAATCCCATGGACAGAGGAGCCTGGCAGGCCTCAGACCATCGGGTCGCAGAGTTGGGTATGAATGAAGCGACTTAGCATACATGCTCACAAACTATAGAATGTCTGAGACAATGAGTTGTTCCCCAAAGCTTTTCTATAACTATCCATTGTGCAGTCAACTTTCATTACAGTCAGGTAAGAATAGGGGACGCACAAAGGTTAACCAGTATACCCTTGGTAAGTGTAATAATGTATGTGTGTGTGCTCACTTGTGTCTGAGACTCTTTGTGACCCCATGGACTGTAGCCCGCTAGGTTTCTCTGTCCATGGAATTTTTCAAGTATGAACACTAGAATGGGTTGTCATTTCTTACTCCAAGGGATCTTCCCGACCCAGGGATCGAACTTGCATTTCTTGGGTCTCTGGGCATTGGCAGATGGATTCTTTACCACTGCACCACCTGAGAAGCAGTAAGTGTAATCCCAGGAGTATTCACAGGTATGGAGGGGAGCTTGGTTAATTTTGTTGGGGGCAGGAGGGCAGAGAGGGGTTACTAGAGGAGGTGACCTCTGAGCTGGTTTTGAAGAATAAAAAGGATTCATTCATTATGAATGCAAGAAGAGCATCCAGGCAGAACAAGTTTTTATCGATGGAGGAGAGATGTTATTGCTCCTTATCACAGGAACAAAACGAGGTGAGGGCAGCGGTGAAAGACACGGTTGGAGACGTACCTAATTTTAATCACCTGTAGTATTTTTGTTTGTCTGTTTCTCTTAATATTACTTCTTTTGGCTCTCCTTTGACACTATCTCCTTCATTTCAGTCAGACAGAGCTCCTTCATTATTTCCTGATTGTATGTTTCTCTTGAGCTAGATGGAAAGTTCCTGAGCCATGTCTTGTGATGCTTTAGTGTCTTCTATGTTAATGTCTTTGCAGAGCCCCACATGGGTCACTGCATGTTGATGGATAAATTGCAGAGGTATATACTGTAGGGCGCTGGAGTAAGGTGGAGTTCACAGAAGAGATGGGACTTTAAGTGGATTTGAAGGATAGATATGACTGATGGGATGGTGAAAAGCATGGAAAATGAGGTGATATTNGATGGATAAATTGCAGAGGTATATACTGTAGGGCGCTGGAGTAAGGTGGAGTTCACAGAAGAGATGGGGCTTTAAGTGGATTTGAAGGATAGATATGACTGATGGGATGGTGAAAAGCATGGAAAATGAGGTGATATTAAGAGGGGCAATGACACATAAGGGCTGAAGGATGTACAAGGGAAGCAACTGTGTGTTCTCACAGGCTTTCATAGGCACATTCATTCATTCTTTTATTCTGTCAGTTTGTTCTTCTAACTCGTCAACTAGCATATATTCACTCTATGTTCTGCTCAAACTGTTTCAGTTTCTGGGAATAAAACAGTGCCAAAAATCCATGCCCTTAAGGAGCTTACCTTTTGTGGGGGGACATTAAATATTTGAGCCCCACTGAGTGGGAGGGAGGCTATGACACTGTGGAATCCACTCTTTCCTGGGCATTATTTTCAATGAATGTGTAGGGGGAGGGGCTTCCTTAAATTTTTTTTTTTTCTTTTTGGAAGAAGTAGAGTTGAATTTTATGCCACTGTTGTTCCTGGGTTTAGGTGAGGAGACTAGGGTTCTGTTGCCAGCCTAGAGTTTGGTGCCAGTGGTTAGCTAATTCAGTTGAATCACTATGTGACTGTCTGGACATCAGGTGATTCAGGGAACTGTCAGTGCATCAAATGCCTGATGTAGACATGTCTCCAACCCCAAGCTACAATGGGACATGTCCTAGCTTGGAAACTGAGCAGTTCATAGGTTTTGGCCAAAATAAATGTAGGAAATAAAGAAAGTGGAGTCCTTTCTTAGACAAGGGATTTTAACTTTGAAAGCTGATAACTTGCAGAGGCGGAGGCCGGCGCGGGGCTGTTGATCCGGAGGCCCGCCTGGCTGTGGGCCCCAGGCCTCTCTGCCTGGGACTCCGCCTGCGCTCGCCGGCCGCTGCCTGCTTTCTCGGCGCGGCCGCGGTCCAGGCTGCAGCACGCCGCCTGGGTACCTGGGCGANTCACTCTGTATAATAGCATGTGGAAAAAGGAAACTCTCTTGCATTTCTGGTGGGAATATAAATTGATACAGCCACTATGGAGAACAGTATGGAGATTTCTTTAAAAAGTTAGGAATAAAACTACCATATGGAGCTTCCCGGGTGGTCAAGTGGTTAAGAATCCGCCTGCCAACACAGAGGACATGGGTTTGATCCCTGATCCGGGAAGATCTCATTTGCCATGGAGCAGCTAAGCCTGTGCATCACAGCTACTGAGCCCACACGCCCTAGAGTCTGTGCTCTGCAACAAGAGAAGTCGCCACAATGAGAAGTCTGCCCACTGCAATTAGTGAGTGGCCCCTGTTCACCACAACCAGAGAAGGCCCAAGGGCAGCAGCAAAGACCCAATGCAGCCAAAAAGAAAGAAAGAAAGAACATTACTGTATGACCCAACAATCCCACTACTGGGCACATACCCTGAGGAAACCATAACTGAAAAAGATACATGTACCCCAATGTTCATTGCAGCACTATTTATATAGCTAGGCTATGGAAGCAACCTAGGTGCCTATCGACAGATAAATGGATCAAGAAGTTGTGGAACATATATATACACACTCAGCCATAAAAAGGAGCGCATTTGAGTGAGTTGTAACGAGGTAGATGAGCTTCTCAACCTAAAGGGATAAAACAAGGAAACTCTTCCAAGGGGGCTTTGGGCTCTTCACCCTGGGGGCAAAGTTTTAAAAGCAGGATGTTGAATTAACTGTCCCCAGTGATGTTCCTGTTTCAACAGAGATGACCAGCTTAGAGGTGCTATCTAAGTTAAGATTCCACATGCAAAATGCAACCTCTTTGAAACTTATTCCCCAACAATACATGAGACCCTCAACTGTCCCACTTCTCAAACTGCTTTGGGAAGAGTCTTTACATCTTGAAGGAGAAGAAGGTAGTTCCACTTAAGCACATAGAAGAGGACACAAAATGTTTATTTCTGTCTTGAGAATCTCTTCACTTATTAACAATGTGGAGGGCCCCAGTGCTGGCAAAATCACGTTACCTTAACTCTACACAGCTCCCTCTGGGGAGAACGAGGACCTGCTTCATCTAGCACACCCCCACCCCCCAGTACGAAGTGAGTGCTGGCACGTGCTCATCTCGNCACTTATTAACAATGTGGAGGGCCCCAGTGCTGGCAAAATCACGTTACCTTAACTCTACACAGCTCCCTCTGGGGAGAACGAGGACCTGCTTCATCTAGCACACCCCCACCCCCCAGTACGAAGTGAGTGCTGGCACGTGCTCATCTCGGCAGACTTGAACCTTCCACACACAGACGTCTGCAAAGAACTCCAGAGGAACACGGAGGTTCTGCATAAATGTGATGCCAAAAAAACTATGGGCCAATGGTGAATTTCTGAGCTTCCTGTGTGAATTTCCCCCCCGCCCCATGTGTTAACTTTTTAATAAGTTTTAAAAAAGATTTTGGGGAAAATGTTTTACAGGCGCTACATTATTTATCAACACTTATCTTGCGGACAATATAAGTACTTTAATGCTGTTAACGGCAGCAGGCCAGACTCCGGGCCAGATTCTGCTGCAATCCTCTACTTTCTGGCAGTCTTTGTAATCTCTGCAATCACTGCAAACACTGAGAGAAGTAGCAGCCACGGAAGGAACAATCTAGTTTCCTGTAAAAGGAGGGAAACTCTGATGTCAATAATACAGAGAACCTTGGAATTTTTGTTTCTGCTTTGTTTTAAAGCGAATCTAAAGCTCCTGGTGGCTGAAGCCCAAAGCTTTTCAACCAGAACTCAGAGGTCTGAGACCAACCTCAGGCTTGGCTTCTCCCTGGGCATTGGGAAGAGAAGACTCTCATTACTGAACTAAAGTCACTGCCATCCAGGCTGAACCGCCGAGGGATTCTGAACTGATGCAGGATTTACATAAATGTGTCTTAACATACAGAAGAAGGGGAGAGTAATATGCTGTGTAAAGTGAGAAATCACACACATACACACACAACTGTAACCAGTTAAAAAACTGTTTCAGGATTCGTTTTGCCTATTAAATGAAGCACCACACACTCAACCCCATTGACACAGAGGAAATTCTTTATTCCTATCGTCACTATCTCCTTTCTGAAAATTAGATTTTAAAAATCCCTCATATAACTTGTATAAGCTGGTACTGTCTGCATTTTCATTAATAACCAGTGTGTNTATTAAATGAAGCACCACACACTCAACCCCATTGACACAGAGGAAATTCTTTATTCCTATCGTCACTATCTCCTTTCTGAAAATTAGATTTTAAAAATCCCTCATATAACTTGTATAAGCTGGTACTGTCTGCATTTTCATTAATAACCAGTGTGTCACCAGACTTTGTTATTGTTATTGTTATTTGTTTTATTTTCTAAAGTCTGAAAAAACAAAAGTAATCCTGCTTCACTTAAGCTACGACACGCTGTTGCTACTAAGTTGCTTCAGTCGTGTCCGACTCTGTGCGACCCCATAGACGGCAGCCCACCAGGCTCCCCTGTCCCTGGGATTCTCCAGGCAAGAACACTGGAGTGGGTTGCCATTTCCTTCTCCAATGCATAAAAGTGAAAAGTGAAAGTGAAGTCACTCAGCCGTGTCTGACTCTTGGTGACCCTATAGACTGCAGCCTACGAGGCTCCTCCGCCCATGGGATTTTCCAGGCAAGAGTACTGGAGCAGGTTGCTATTACGGCATGCTATAATACCCAATTACTAAAATGATTCCCAAACCAGCTGGATTAGAGAGGGAGGGTGGCCTAAAGCTGGCATGCTTGGGACTGGGCTCAGCTCCACACTGGCTCTAGCTGATGGGACCTACACAGCAGCAAAAATGAGTGATTCACCATGACTGATTGGTCTGCTGGGAACCATTACATCAGAATTTTCTAAAGAAACTCTTGGAAGAGCAAAATCACATGTCATATACATCAAAGCATTTCTATAACATCTTACTTGGTCTTCATAGTAACACTATGAGATTCCCAGACTAGGCATTAGTGCCATCCCATTTTACATATGAGATAAGTGATGTCCAGAGAGGTTAACAAAGTCACACAATAGTATTGGGGCCAGAACCCGGGTATTCTCGCTCCTATTTCATACCATTTCCCCTTGGAACATGGCCCTACATTAGGGACAAAGGCTCTGGCTGTTCTTTCCTCTTTGGTCATTCACTGGGAGGCAGCTGCTTCGACAATCCACTAAAACACACACACAAGATAATTTTTTTCCTCTCAATCTTCCAATGGCATGCTTGCAAGGCCATGGGAAGGCCCACCTCCATGAGAAGAAGCACAGCCCAGAAATGAAAAGCTTGGTCTCTGAAGCCAGGCTGCCTGGGTTCACATCTCAGCTCTGCCATTTATCAGCTGTGGAACCGTGGGCAGGATTCTGTGCCTCAGTTTCAACTAAATATAGGAGAAATAAGAGAACACAGCTCATAAGGCTTGAGGGAAGCAGGCGCTGGAAGCAGGATGTGGGTGTTCGCAACTGCCTTTCACAGAGGTGCTAGATGAGCCCGAAAGACAGGAAACGAGCCTTTTCTGACTTTAGCCCCAAACCACCTTGGTATATGTGTACCCCATACACACTAAGCATGAATTTGAGCAAGCTCTGGGAGTTGGTGATCGATAGGGAAGCCTGGCGTGCTGCAGTCCATGGGGTCGCAAAGAGTAGGGCAGGACTGAGCGACTGAACTAAACTGAATCACACTGAATGTTCAATGAACATCAGCGATCATCAGTGGTATTATCAGAATGCAGGCATTAGAGTCGGCTTCAATCAGGTTCAAATTCATCCAAAGAACAGATCTGTCATTTTAGGAAACTGACTTGGGGTCTCTGAATCTCAATTTGCTCATCGGTAAGATGGGAGGAACAATATCACCCTCCTTTGCAGGGCTGCTCCGAGACTCAGATGGCCTACTGCAAGTAAAGCGCCCAGCAGCGTGTCCAGCACAGACTGGAGCCAGAGCTGTTAGTTACCTTTTCCACCCACCCTCTACCGTTGCCAAACGATCAAGGTCTACGTTGGGCATCCATTCGTTTCATCATTTCCACATCTCAACCAAAACGTGGCAGACATGTATTAGAATACCTGAAGCAGGAGAGATGTCTTCTTTATAAGGTATTTTATTTACTAAGTGGCATTGCCTCATAGCATTAGGTGAAGAGGGAAAACTGACATTTTCTATAAAATAAGCTCTAGGTTGCTATCGCTCCCATTTGATCTCACAGCTCTGATAAAATCACAACTCTCAGAAAGGCTTTTTGAGAAATCATATATTCTGGCTTCTAGGGTTCATGTGTCATTTACAACAGGCCAACGTTTTAGCTTTGTTAGAGACAGGGGTAGTATGCTGGTCAAACCGACCATTGGGCATGTGGCTGGAGCTGAAAAGTGGGCCTCAGGTGGGGACCCGTGTCCCCTTCTTGAGGAGCAGGTCTGCTGAGAGAATGAATGACTGTAAAGGAACCTGAAGGGACACCTTTCTGCTCTGTGCACACAGGAGGTGAACTGTAGCATTGTTTGGCTGGAGATCTGGGTTAAGAATGTGCTGGTTCAGTTTTACTGAAGTGATTTTCAGTCTGAAGATTTCTTAAAGTCTAATTTTAAATAGTCAAAAATTGAGCTTTAAGTGATATATAACATTGATGTAAGTTTAACGTACAACATGCTGATACGTTAATATATTTCAGTAAGATCACCACCGTAGTGTCCATTAACCCCTCTATCACATCGTATTTTTATCATTTCTCTTTTCTGGTGGGAACAACCAAGACCTAGTCTCTTGGCAACTTTGACATTTTCCATACAGTATTGTTGACTATAATCACTAAAGTGGAGCTCCAGGATTTATTTGACTCCCAGTTGCAAGTATGTGCCCTTAAACATCTCCCATTTCCCTATTCTCCAGCCCCTGGCAACCACCAGGGGTTACTCGGTTTCTATGAGTTCAGCTTTTTTAGATTCCACATATAACAGACATCATACAGTGTCTTTCTCTTAGTATAACACCCTTAAGGTNACATTTTCCATACAGTATTGTTGACTATAATCACTAAAGTGGAGCTCCAGGATTTATTTGACTCCCAGTTGTAAGTATGTGCCCTTAAACATCTCCCATTTCCTTATTCTCCAGCTCCTGGCAACCACCAGGGGTTACTCGGTTTCTATGAGTTCAGCTTTTTTAGATTCCACGTATAACAGACATCATACAGTGTCTTTCTCTTAGTATAACACCCTTAAGGTCCACTCACACTGTGGACTCACTCCATTGCATAGATATACATCTTCTTCACCCATCTGCTGATGGACACTTAATGCTGTTAATTTAAACTATTTATGGATTATGCTTAGCGAATTGATCTCAAATGTCTCCTTCAACACAAAGCAACTGAAATTCCACTTATAGCTGCAAATTATTTCTCCCTTCTTTAAGTTCAATAACATCATAACTGTCATTCTTAAATGAGACTACCATTGTCTCTGCTATTATTTTCTTTTGCTCCCCTCCTCGATCTGATTGATTATATCATCTTGCACACCACAGTTGTTAACTAAGTATAGCATATACAGAACGACTGGATGGATGACTTGGTTGCAGACAATTTGAGAGCTGTCACTCTTGGTGTCAATTTAATAGACTGAAAATACACAAGCCTGACTATTAAGACCATTTCCTTAAAAGCACCAGAACCTGGAGCAGAGAAAGATCTCAGTCTTTGATTCTTATGGCTTCATACTCTGATGTGATTTTAAATAGGAGGCAAAAGAGTGAGAGAATAGTGTGGCTTAGTTAAAATGCCTCAGTGTCTGAATGTTTCTAATAGTGCTCTAGGAGGAACCATTGTTTCTTTGTCAATTTAATTAACTGAAAATAAATAAGAAATGGCTGCAGTACTACATCAACACTGGAATCAGCATTAAGTCCTGAGAAGATAATGCCCAGTACGTGTTGCCTGGAATGCTAGCTTCAGGACCCCTAGGTCCTGAGCAGCTGGCTCTCCCTGGAAGGCCCCGCTGGATGAAGGCAGTGCTGCTGCTGCGGTTTCTGCTGGAGGCTGTTCTGCTCTCGACCAGGATCTCACGGGGCCAGAACGCCCACCTCTGCCTCTGCTGCTGGGGGCCGCCCATCACCTCACTTGCCTCCTTCCTTCAGGAGAAGAAGGAAGTCTGCATCTCCTTAATTAGCCTTCCAGGCACCTGCCCACTGCAGGGTGCAGCTGCCAACAGTGGGATAACAATGCAGTTCGTTTCAACAGCGCCTTTCAAAACCCAGGGTTCACACGGCTGCCAATTCCTCGACTGCTCATTCAGGCAAGTGAAGTGACCAGAAGTTAATAAGGGAAAAGGAGCCGTGGTTCTGCTGGAAACGCAGCATTATGCGTGGTCATGTTGGCAAATAAAGGGAGGAAAACAGTCTCAGAAACACAAAAGCTGTCCTCTGGGCTGGGAGACAAAATGAGTACTGAAGGCCACTGGCTCAGTGTCCAAGAGGCAGCGAGTGTCGCTCTGCTCAGCAGAAAATCATGTTGGTCCACAGTCAGGAGCCTGGCTTGAGTCCTGCTCTCCCCAGACCAGCTATACACTCCTGGGCAGATGACTTGGCCTCTCTGTGCTCCGTCCACCTCTCCTAAGGCTTAATGAGATGGTCCTTGTTTTCTCTTTGTGAATGTCAACCTGAAAGCCATTTCATTTGGCCAAGACTTGGTATGTTCATCACTGGCTCTGTGCCTTGGCTTCTTGATTCAGCGGTGTTGATAGCCATGCCCTTCACTGAGGGCATTTTCACTGAATGACTAAAGTGTGAGAATGACATCTGTCATAGACTGTATGTCCCAAAGATGTCAATGATAAAGCCCTGTCCCACATGCTCTTAACAGTGTGACCTTGACATTCTCCCTGAAGAGGTGTAGCCCGTGTTTTCACTCCTGGGTCTGGGCTGTGACTGCTCTGATCCACTGAGTAGGGTGGAAGTGATGTGGGGCTGTTTCCTGCAACAGCCTCATCTCACCTGGTGGCTTCAGCTTCCTACTCCTTGGAAGCCAGATACCACATGAGAAGTGTACCTGCCTACCCAAAGACCACCACTCTGTGAGAACTCCAAGCCCCATGGAGAGACTCTGGAGGATGAGATGCCACATGAAGAGAAACAGCAGCCCAGGAATACTGAGCTACCAGGCACCTGAGTGAAGAAGCCATCTCGGAAGTGAATTCTCCAGCCCCACCTGCTCTCAAATGCCCCCATGTGGGTTAAAAAGGAACTGCACCACTGAGCCCTTCCCAAATTCCTGAATCCACCAAATTTGTTTCATGAGCAAAACAGTTGTCTTAAGCTACCATGTTTTGGTGTAGTTTATTACACATGTACATAGGAAAAGACAGCAGAAACAACTGTTATCTGCAGTACTGGACAAATACAGATGGTCTCATTTTAACAGACCTGTTCCTAGAAGCATTTCCTGAAAATCAACACAAAATTACACATGAAATTATTTTTTAATCTTCTGCATTTACATTTAAATTTTGGAAGATTTCCCTAGTGGCCCAGTGGTTAAGAAAATCCACCTGCCAATGCTGGGGTCACGGGTTCGATCCCTGGTCTCGTGAGCTCGCATGCCACAACTGCTGAGGCCCACGCTCTGTGTCAACAGGAGAAGCCATTGCAAGGAGAAGCCCACGGACAACTAGAGTAGCCCCTGCTTGCTGCAACTAAAGAGAGCCCTCACGCAGCAACAAAGACCCAGTGCAGCCATAAATAAATCAATAAATCTGGGAAGAGAATCACCAAACCCCATTGCAATCCAAGTACACTCATTGGTTTAGGCCTCATCTCCTTCTGGAAAGCCACATAAGCCATCCTTACTCCCAGCCAGGGTGGATGTCCCTGGCAGAGCATCCTTTCATGGCACCAGAGCTCAGCACTGAATTTGCCTGTTTGCTGTCCGCCCCTTGAAGGCAGGGTTCATAGCCACTCCTCCTTGCAAGAGCTGAGTCACAACGGCTAATGCAGAAAGTATGACTGAGATNGATATTTACTATTTTTCAAACAGTGGTGACGAGCTGGAAGGTTGCCAGTTTGTTATCTCTGATGTAAAATACGAATAGACACCACCAAATATACAGTCACGCCCAAGGCCAACATCTTGAAGTCTGGATGGAGGTGGAGAAGTCTGTAACAGAGATTGCAAAGGAGCAGCACCACAGGAGTAAAACTTGGAGGGAACAGTTTTAGACAGGGCAAACAAAGTAAGAGAATTTTTGAAGAATGACAAAGTGATCAAAGTGTGGGGAGTTGATAAGAGACCAAGTGTAATAGCTACTCAATAAGTCCATTTAAATTAGCAGCAAGTAAATCATTGGTGAGGGCTTCTTTGGTGCCAATGCAGGAGATGTGGGTTCAGTCCCTGGGTGTGGAAGATCCCCTAGAGGAGGCAGTGGCAACCCACTCTAGTATTCTTGCCTGGGAAATCCCGTGAACAGAGGAGCCTGGTGGGCTACAGCCCAGGGGTTCACAAAGAGTTGGACATGACTGAACTACTGAACAACAGCAACGAAGTCACTGGAGAACTGAGGAATTGGAATCCTGGGATGAAAGCTGAATCAGAGGACATTGAGAGGTGAGTGAAAGGTAAAGATGTGAACACAGGATGATAGGATATCTGTAGACAACTTGGCCTTTTGAAGACTTTGGCTGTGACTTGGTGAAGAAATAAAGGTGCTGGGAAGGCAGGGTGCTTTGTGTCTAGAGCACAAATAGAGGGTTTGATCTTTGGCTGAGCCACTGTATCAGGAACAAAGACAATAAGATGGAAACAATTGCAGGCAGATTTGTAGATGTGGTGGCAATACATTGAGCGAATTGTTAAATATCAGGTAAATTCATTTACTAAGAGCTGAAAGGGAAGGGAAAGAGACTGAGATTTTAGGCTGAAGAATACATAATATAATCTTTTTAAAACTGAACTGGGCCCTGTGGAGTTACCCCAAGGTCAGAAGCCTTTCTGTGTCTCTCTCATTTCTTATTTATAGAAAAAGGCTTTAATCTCCTAGACCTTCCCTGAGTTCCAAAGAGTAGATTCAAAGTTACCACCTGGGAAAGTGAGAGAATGCAGAAACAAGGAAAAAGCAAGCTCAGCATAATCTCTTCCGTGACTGTTAGCTTAAACCAATGCCTTGATTTATAACCCGACGCTGTTGAGATAATGTCCTGTGGCTTCAACCAGCTGGCCCCAAACCGACTTAAAATTGATGACACAGGGAGGGCCAATTAAGAACTGAAACTCCTGAACCATCACCGAGGCTCTAAGTAAATTATAAAATGCCACAACCACCACCTTTTTCTCTCTCCTGGAAAGAAGTTAAGGGATCACAAGACCATGATTTAATAGTTCGCTTTACAGAAACACATAGTTCAATCACAATCACCACAGTGACACATCAAGCAAAAAAAGCAGTTCCAGGAAGTCTGTGTCTGTATCTTATCAGGAAGCTAAAATCATGAAGAATCCTGCCCACCTCCCTTTATCTTTTTTGCCTTTATAAACCTTGCAACCTGGCCAGGAGACAGGGTGCTTTTGAGACAGTCGACATCTCCCATCTTCTGGGTTGGTGCCTCCTTGACTACTAAACCTTTCTTTGCTCCAGACTTTGATGTTTTTGCTTGTTTGGATTCACTGTCCATCCAGCACATGACTTGGGTTTGACAACACTTTGCAGTGTGAGTGAGCATGCCTGATTAGAGACTGGTGGTCTGGGGCAAGCGTGTCTAGTAATTCCAGTTGTTCTGCTGTGAGATCATTTCCAATAATCCTCAATGACTTGGTTAAGTGGTGTGGGTTCAGATAGCTGTGTTTTCAGTGAGAAGTCTTTATTATTATGGACACTTAGCCATGGTGCTGAGGATAGTCAAAACTTCATGGCAAGGATGGATCTAACCAAGGATCCTCACTTGGGATTATTCCTCTTCAAATCTCTTCCTCCTCCCTACTCTTTCCAGCTGTTCACTTCTCTTTCTTTAACTGAAACAACATGGAAAAAATAAAAGCCATTATAGGGAAACTCTCTTATCTTCTCAACCTACCTGCATGTGGGCTTATCTTTCTTACTACAGTGGCAGAAGTAACCTTACTCCTACTGATGGACAACTCCTCTGCTCAGATGGCAAAGAATCCACCTGCAATGCAGGAGACCTCTGTTTGATCCCTGGGTCAGGAAGAACCCCCTGGAGAAGGAAATGACAACTTTTCCATAAGGAAATTGCCTGGAGAATCTTATGGACAGAGGAGCCTGATGAGCTACAGTCCATGGGGTTGCAGAGTCAGACGACTCAGTGACTAACCCTTTCATTTATTTTCTACTTTTGTTCTGGATCCTATTCTTTTCTACTTTCTTAAGAACTTCACCTTTTCAGTTCCCTTTCTATCTCATTTTCCTTGGATCATTTCTATCAGCAATCTCCACATCAAGAAATACAAAACCAAGCTCTCTTGACTCTACAGTCTGCCTTATTTTTGACTCCAATTCCCCAAATAGGAATTGTTTGCATTTTCTCTCTGTTTTTTTCACCTCCCTCATTTCACAGAAGCTTCCATTCCCATGACTCCATTAAAAACACTCTGGTGGCTCAGTGGTAAAGAATTCCCTTGCCAGTGCAAGAGACTTGAGTTCGATCCCTGGGTCAGGAAGATCCCCTGGAGGAGGAAATGGCAGCTCATTTCAGTATTCTTGTCTGGGAAATCCCATGGATAGAGGGCTACAGTCCTTGAGGTTGCAAAAGAGTCAGACATGACTTAGCAATTTGAGCAGCAATGATCTCCAAGATGCCAGAGCTAAGGGATACTATTTGGTTTCCATTCTATTCAGCTTTTTGGTGGCATTTGTACCATAAACCTCTGCCTCCTTCTTGAAATACTTTTCTTTCCCCTCCTAGCTTCCATGATACCACTCTCCTGGTTTTGCTGTTACCTCCCTGATTGTTCCTTCTAGTTTTCTGAACTGTCTTTAGAAAAGTGAGAGTGCCTTATGTGTAAACCTGAGCTTTCTTCCCTTGCCTTCTCGTTCATTCTCTTCCCTTCCCTTTTCAGCTCCTTTCCCACCTATCTCCCTATATATCTCATTCAACTCCATGTCTTTAAGTAAAATTTCAAATGCTTATAACTCTCATATTTATATTTTTGTCCAGGGTTTTCTTATAGAGTTCAACCTATTTATCTATTAAACTACTTGGGGTCTCAGTCTGAATAATAGTCATCTTGAACACAGTGTACTTCAGACTGAATACTTGATTAAACTCCTCTCAATCTCATTTTTCCTCACGTCTTCATTACCTTGGTAACTGGCACCTTTGCCCTCCCAGTTATACAGATCAAACACTGAGAGTTTATACTTTATTTAACCCTTGTTGGTACATCCTGTCTATACTTAGTAAAATATATCTCAAACTTCTCTTTCTCCAATTTTGTTATTTTCCCTCAATTTTGTGGGTCTTTTAGCCTTGGCACCATTGACTTTATGGACCAGATGTCTGTTTTTTTTCAGTAAGACAACCTTCTGTATTGTAGCATGTCTAGCAGCATCCTTGGTCTCTGCCCACTAGATGTCAGCATTGTCTCTCCAGTTTTGACCGAAAAAAAAAAAGTCTCCAGATGTTGCTACCTGTCTTCTTATGGATATAATTTTGTACCTAGTGAAGAACCACTGACCTAGTTAGTCTAAGACAGGATGATCTCTAGAATGAATTGCTGCAGTAAACTCCAAACTAATCTCTCGCCTCTTACCCTCTGGTTCCTGGGCCTGGGTACCATGACATCAATGGCTGTGATGGCTTTTTCATTAATCCCCTGCTTCCATGATGATTCTCCTTCAGCTCATTTTCTAGTCTATGTTATTCAGATAATGTCCTGCTCTATTTAGCATCCTTACTGGCTTTTCACTGAATCTTGAGTAAAATACAAACTTATTACCATGGTTTACAAAATCTTTTAAAAAACTTGTTACATTTTAAATTTGAAAAAACCTTAAAATAATTTGGTTTCTGTTCACCTCATCTGGTACCAGTTCCTGCACTGTGTTCCTGCTCTTCTGATTCCTTCATTTCTCTTCAAACATGTCAGAGGCTTTGGTTTTGCTTTTCCATCTGTCTGAAATCCTTGGTCCCTAGATGTTTGCCTCAGTGGTTTCTTTTCCATCTTTAAGACTTGACTTAAATGTTTTATTTTCAGAGAGAACTTTTCTGGAATACTTTAGTGCCAAGGAAGTGCTTTCCATCACTTTTCATCACATCACCCTGCATGCTTTCTTCACAGTTCTAACTGCCTCTTCCAGTGACCTTGTTTATGTACTATTTCCTTGCACGTTGTATGTTCTCCTGTCTAGAAAGTGAGTTTCACGGAAGTTAGGACGTTGTCTTTTCTATAGAGATCTTGCAGCGGGGTACATAATAAACATTTAATAAATATTTATTAAACAAATGAATGATGCAATTTGTAATAGTGGAAAGAGCAGTGGCATGTTAAAATCAGACTTGTTTGCATCTGAATAGTGTCTTTGTTTCTTGAGGCAGGACTGTATTGCTATAAACGTCCCTCTTAGAACTGCTTTTGCTGCATCCCATAGGTTTGGCATTGTTGTGTTTTCACTGTCATTTGTTTCTAGAAATTTTTTGATTTCCCTTTTGATTTCTTCAGTAACCTGTTGGTTACTTATAAACCTATTGTTTAATCTCCATGTGTTTGTGTTTCTTACAGTTTTTTTCTTGTAATTGATATCTAGTATCATAGCGTTGTGTTCGGAGAAGATGCTTGATACAATTTTCAATTTTCTTAAATTTACTGAGGTTTGATTTGTGACCCAAGATGTGGAGAATGTTCCATGTGCACTTGAGAAGAAGGTGTATTCTTCTGCATCTGGTTGGAATGTCCTGAAGATATCAATGAGATCCATCTCATCTAATGTATCATTTAAGACTTGTGTTTCCTTATTAAATTTCTGTTTGTTCTTCTGCTTCAGATATTCTGCTATTGATTCCTTCAGGAATATTTTAAATATCAGTAATTGTGTTGTTTGTCTCTGTATGTTTATTCTTTAATTCTTCTAGGTTTTTGTTAATTGATTCTTGCATTTTCTCCATTTTGTTTTCAAGGTTTTTTTTNAGGCTATGGTTTTTCCAATAGTCATGTATGGATGTGAGAGTTGGACTATCAAGAAAGCTGAGTACCAAGAACTGATGCTTTTGAACTGTGGTGTTGGAGAAGACTCTTGAGAGTCCCTTGGACTGCAAAGAGATCCAACCAGTCCATTCTGAAGGAGATCAGTCCTGGTGTTCGTTGGAAGGACTGATGCTGAAAAGCTGAAACTCCAATACTTTGCCCACCTGATGAAATGAGCTGACTCATTTGAAAAGACCCTGATGCTGGGAAAGATTGAGGGCAGGAGGAGGGGATAACAGAGGATGAGATGGTTGGATGGCATCACCGACTCAATGGACATGGGTTTGGGTGGACTTCAGAAGTTAGTGATGGACAGGGAGGCCTGGCGTGCTGCAGTTCACAGGGTGGCAAAGAGTCGGACACGACTGAGTGACTGAACTGAACTGAGCTGATGTGGGCTTAACTCATCATCTGAACATCCAGATGAATCTTGACCTACAGTCTACCTGCTGCTGCTGCTGCGCAGTCGTTTTAGTCGTGTCCGACTCTGTGCCACCCCATAGACGGCAGCCCGCCAGGCTTCCCCATCCCTGAGATTCTCCAGGCAAGAACACTGGAGTGGGTGGCCATTTCCTTCTCCAGTGCATGAAAGTGAAAACTGAAAGTGAAGTCGCTCAGTCGTGTCCGACTCTTANATAGACGGCAGCCCGCCAGGCTTCCCCATCCCTGAGATTCTCCAGGCAAGAACACTGGAGTGGGTGGCCATTTCCTTCTCCAGTGCATGAAAGTGAAAACTGAAAGTGAAGTCGCTCAGTCGTGTCCGACTCTTAGCGAACCCATGGACTGAAGCTCACCAGGCTCCTCCATCCATGGGATTTTCCAGGCAAATGTACTGGAGTGGGTTGCCATTGCCTTCTCCGACAGTCTACCTACAGGGTCCAAATTTTCCCATGTGAAGATAGTAATAATGGTATATACCTCACAAGGCTATTGAAGAATAAATAAGAACACATGTATTTATAAATTGTAAAGCATAGTATAGATGTAAAACTCATAACTGTAAGATTGTTATAATTTCATTTTGCAAACTACTTGATAAGGCTATAAGGTCTGAATATTCATGGTGATATTAAATTTTTAGTCAGTTAAATTGTAACCAAAAAAACCCTGGTTACCAAACACCTCTAGATGGAAAGAAATGACCTGCCATCATCATTTTGTAGTTGTGGTGTGACTAAAGCTGTGCTGTTATTTTGAGGAAGCTGTTATTTAGTGGTACTTCCTACAAATCCAGGCACCTAAAGAATCATCTCTTCCACCTGTTCAGGATAAATAAAAATCCATTTAACTACCCAATTCTCAAAATGCTCTTAGTCAGAAGAAGAACTTCCAAAGAACCTGAATATGACAACGTAGCATAGGAATACCTCGACCTGGGCCTTAGACATTATGGAAAATACCAGACTACTGCACCATCCCAGAGTCAGAAAATATCCTGGAGTCCTGGAAACAACCTACTCTGCTTTTGCAGAGCAATTTCTGGGAGCAGATAATCTGGCCTCTATCTTCAGATGTTCCCTAAAAAGATTAAGGGGATGTATTCAGGAGCCAGATGATTAGCTCTGTTAAATAAACATTATTTAAATATACTATTTCTTTCCTCTTTGGAAAATGATTTACAGGTTTTCAGGCTAGTAACCAAAAATAAAGACATTCAGCATGCGTCTCAATTTCCAAAAAAGTCATTTTGACCTTCACTCTTCTAGCGTTCTTCCTTTCTAGTTCTCTATTTCTTTCATGGCCTGTTCTTTCTTCCTGTTCCTACTCTCAAAATTTGGCTTTCCTTGGAGAAGGCAATGGCACCCAACTCCAGTACTCTTGCCTGGAAAATCCCATGGATGAAGGAGCCTGGTAGGCTACAGTCCATGGGGTCGCGAAGAGTCGNATGGCCTGTTCTTTCTTCCTGTTCCTACTCTCAAAATTTGGCTTTCCTTGGAGAAGGCAATGGCACCCAACTCCAGTACTCTTGCCTGGAAAATCCCATGGATGAAGGAGCCTGGTAGGCTACAGTCCATGGGGTCGCGAAGAGTCGGACTGAGCGACTTCACTTTCACGCCTTGGAGAAGGAAATGGCAACCCACTCCAGTGTTCTTGCCTGGAGAATCCCAGGGATGGGGGACTCTAGTGGACTGCCGTCTATGGGGTCGCACAGCGTCGGACACAACTGAAGCGACTTAGCAGCAGCAGCTAGTGATTTTAGGAATCCTCTGCTTCTTCCAACCCCTCCTTTCTTGCTCCAGGTGTCTGGTGCCTCTCTGGACTTCACCTTCCCTGACTCCATCCTCTCCCCACACTCACCCATTCCACTCCCCTCTCCCCTCCCCCTTCC